>JALPQD010000628.1:809618-956983 GCA_023101885.1 Typhlomys cinereus | reverse complement strand
TGGAAAAAACCTCAACTGGTGACTTCTGTACTCAACCTAACACTCATGCTGTTTCAGACTTGGCTGAAATCCTGTCTTGGTCTTTGGTGCCCTATCTGTTATAGAACAGACTGGAATTTGTTTTTTGCATATCTTCTTTTTTATTTTTTTTGTGCATGTGTATGTGTGTTTTGTGTGTATCAGTGGGTACTTGAGTGTATGGGTCTGTGGAGGTCCAAGGATGACATTAGGAATCATCCTGCAGTGATCTACCTTCTTAATGTTTGGCTCTGGGGTTTCCCAGGCTCCACCTTCCGAAGTCAGAATTGTAGGCAGCTGCCATACCCACCCAGCACTTTTCTGTGGGATCCGGGGCTCTGAACTCGGGGTTGTATGGCAAGGGTGTTTAACCTCGGGGCCAGCTTGCCAGCCCTTGTTTTGCAAACAATATAACATCTTTATTAGACATGCCCAGCACAGGACTTAAAACTAGCTATGGTTTTCAGCAACCCCCTGGTGCATGATGCCAGGTGCATGTTGGAAGCTGTGTCTCAGCCTCATTCCTGCTTGCACCATTTTTTTTTCTTTTGCTAGTGGTTCACATTAATGACTGAAGGGTTTACACAAACGAATGAATATTATAATTCTGTGGCTAAGTAAATAAATTATTTTATAGGATTTAAAGACTTTCCGAGAAAACTGCGGTTGATCCACAGGGGTTCCTGTGCACCCCGGCTGCTTATAATGCCCAACCTGTTGCCAAACCGAGGGCTTGTGTCCTCAACGGGAATGGGGCACGTGGTGGACGTCTGCCCGCTGCAGATTTTTTTCCACGAAATGAAAATTGGGGGGGGAAATAGAGAGATGCCTTAATGTGCTGGTGGAAAAGACGGCTCAGTCAGTAAAGTTCTTGCTGTGTAAGCATGAGGACCTGCATTTGGCTCCCTACAGAGTCCCACTTCCCATGTAAAAGAGGATCCCTATAGAGTCCCACTTCCCATGTAAAAGCAGGGCACAGTGGCATGTACCTTTGTGACCTTCGTGCTGGGGACAGTGAGGTGGAGGCAGGCAGAACCCCAGAGCTTACTGGATTGTCTGTCTAGCCAGTCCATAAGCTCTGGATTCCATAAGTGATCCTATCTCAATAAGGCAGTGGACCCGCAAGACAGCTCAACTGGGAGAAGAGAATTGAATTCTGAAAGCTGTCCCCTGGCCTCTACATGTGCATTTCCCTCTTTCTTTTCCTGTGTGTGTGTCTCATAAAACAGTCAAAAATATAAGACGGCAAGCAGTAGAGGAAGACGCCCTATGTTGACCTTTGGCCCGTGCATGTACAGGTATATGCTTGTGCACACACAGGTCCTGCCCCCCCATGAACACATAACACACCACATACACAAACACGCAAAATAAATAAATGAGCAAATAAAAATTAGAAATGTTTGACAAATAAAAAGACCCGACTGTTGACATTTTCCAGCAGCTGGGAGCTTTGAGGATTTCAGATTTGACCTACAGCCATGGGAATGGAGCTGTTCCCGGGTCTTCAGGGCTGGCTGAAGGGGAGGCAGCTGGGTCAGGGGAACACATGGCTTTAGAGAAGACCAGCATCTCATCGTGCCACACAGAGGCTTCCTCACACTCCTCTGGCCACAGGCTCCCGGGGAGATGCCTGCTGGTTTTAAGTTGGCACCAGAATGATCCTTCTGAGGCTCTGGAGTGACATCAGTGATGGGCAATCAGGTCCCCAAAGGGCAACTATCAAAGCAGATGGGCTGCGTTTGTATAAATTCCCAAACAAACCCACCAGGGAGATCAATGTGGGAGACAGATTCTGAGAATCCAGGCAAAGATAAACAAGCCAGTTGCCTTGAGACAGACAGGACTTCTTTGGAGTTCACAGGAAGCGCTCCCGGGAGGAAGTGCTTCCCTCATGGGTAAAGACTCTCAGCAGAGAGGAGACTTCAGATAGGACTGGGGAGGGGGGAGGGCTTCCATTGTGACAAAGCAGGTGGTGCGTTCTCACACCCCGTGATCCAACCCTTCACGGGGAGGGGGGTTCCAAGGAGATTTGAGCATGATCTTTAGCTTTGGGGGGTCCTGTTCTTTCTCCTAAGGAAGGGAGGTATGTGGGGCACTGGCCTCTAGTCTCAGGGTATTGTACAAGCTCCTGGTATAGAAAGGGATATCAGTGAATGTGCCCTTGATAGCATGGAGGTCTATGATTTTAGTTTATCTATGTTTTGTAGATACTCTGAATGTTGCTGATAAAATGGCATATGGGACTAAGGTATTTTATTGTGCTTTATGATTATTCTGTTACATTTCTTAATCCAGCTTGGCAGAAGAACTTATACCAACAACAGGACCAAGGAAACTGGTCACACCATATCCCCAGGACTGTTGAGAGAGGGGCAGTCCTTACTTGCTAGAAAGCATAGAGTACTTGCCTAGCACGTACAAAGCCTAGGATCAATACTGGGCACCAGATAAAACTAGCATGGTATCACATGTCTGCAAAGATGGAGATGGAAGCAGGAAGACCAGAAGCTTGAGATCATAACTCCAAGCTAGACTTGAGAAAGAGAGAGAGAGAGAAGACAGACCGACAGACACACACACACACACACACACACACACACACACACACACACACACACACACACTTGTGTGTTGGTAACGTGGAGTCAGGGTCAGGGTGGCAACCCTGGCTAGACCTCCCTTCTGAAAGGCTCCCAGGCCAAGCTCGGGGAGCTTGGTGGCTGGTCGGTTCTGCAGTGACCCTTAGCAAGCTGATGTCACTGTGAAGCTGAGTTAGGCAGAGAGTCCCCAACAATGAAGGGAAACAAAGAGGGTCCAGGCCACCCGTGCACTGACTATTCATTTACACGCAGAATGGGACCATGCCAGCAAGCTGGGTGCAGCCCTCGGAAGCTGGCACGAGGCTTGCCCATCCCCGGATCCTCATGATAGGTGCCTCAGCTTCATGGCCACTGGATTGGAGCAGGCTCATGCCGATTCTGGGAAATGACTGTCTCCTGGATCCGAGCCCTGCTCTGCTTACTGGGAAGGAGAACGTTTATTCTGGCCGAGTTGTGGCAGCTGCTACAACGTTGTGTCTGCTCTGGAAGCTGCCAAGCGCTCAGCACAGGCTGGTGCCCCCGGTGTGCTCAGAAAAGTCCTGGTGCATCTCAATCTATTTGCTCTCTCTGGATAGACCTTCTTTATTGCTTCGCTTGCTGCCTGTCTCATTCCATGAGACTCTGGGTTCACTGAGGTTGAGGAGTTTATTAGCAAGTAACTGTTTCTATCTATGGTATTTAAAACGGATGGGGCTGGGGACACAGCTCAGTTGATAGAAAATTTCAAAGCAATCTTTGGTCAACCTTCCATCCACCCTCCCCCCCATACAAAAAGAATAATCAGAGGCTGCCTGTGTGGAGTCTCTTGGAACATGACATAATCTGAAAACCAAAACACTGTTTCACGCAACATGGGGTAAACTTAGAGTGGGCTGTGTTCAGATCTCAACACCTGTGCTCACAGATCCGTAGGGACAGGAGGCTGTAGGCCATGTGGGGTCACACGGAACAGCCTCAGACCATCCAGAAGACCACAGGGGAGGAGGGAACTGAGAAACAAACCTTTACTTCGGTTTCAGGGGAAGTGGTGGGTGACTCAGGCAGCCGGCTTTTCATTGAGTTGTTCCAGTGATAGCGCAAAGCTTTGAGTCGGAATTCTGTCCCTGGTTGCCAGGACTTGGGTGACTGGGGTGGAGTACGGGCTCTGCCCTGGTCAGTTGGTATCAAAAGGCCTTAGGAATAAGTGACTGTGGACTGCTGAGCCCTGGACAGGACATCTAAGTCACAGGCCCAAGCCAAGCCTCAGGGAACATCATGGGGTGGGGGGAGGTAAGAATGTAAGAGCAGTAAGATGTAGAGGTGGGTGATGACAGACAGGGTCTTCTGGATGTGGCAGGGCTGCTGCCCTTCATGAACTCATAGGACCTGTATAAGATTTGACCTGTCGACATTTCACCATGCAAGGGGGAAGAGCCCACGAGACATCATCCCTCCCTGAGAGACTACTGACGATTCATGCTGGCTGCGAGAAAAGGATATACTTTCCACAGTGGTGTATCCACTGATAACTGTCCATGTTCCAAAGTGCCCAGGCACATGCTAATAGAGGCAACCCAGATGATACTCCGTGGAACACACACACACACACACACACACACACACACACACACACCACACACACACACACACACACGCACACACACACACACACACACACAAAGTCGGAGGGAGACTGGCTGGGAAGAAGGTGTTCGATGGGACAAGAAGAATGGGTAATGGGATGAAAGTGACATGAATTCACTGTATTCATGTATGAAACAGTCGGAGAATAAAAATAAAATGAACGATAATGAAAATTATCAGGGAGTCTGCAGGACGGGGTCGATGCTGAGGACGGCATTTCAGACCAGGCCTAGAAAGCAGACAAACATGGCGGGGACGCAATGCTTCTCCCTCAGGCAGAGATGTAGATGTTGTGGTGTGGTGTTTAGCCACATGCAAAGGTCAAACGTACCTGAAACAAGCTAAGACAGCAATGGGGTCAGGCTCCATTTCTGTTGTTTCTGAGGTCAGCATGCTTCCTGTGTTGCTTTTGCCAAAAGTCTCAGATCTCTTCGGATTCCTCCCCTGATCCTGAGCCATCAGTGGCTCCCACCTTTTGTTTGCTGAGACCGAACCTCTCACTATCCTGGGGTTCATAGATTGGGCTAGGCTGGCTGACCTCTCGTTAATGCTCACTCAGCACTTTGATTACATGTGTGCTACACATACCCAGATTTATTGCGCATGCACCGTGTGTGTGTGTGTGTGTGTTGTGTGTGTGTTGTGTGTGTGTGTGTGTTGTGTCTGTGATGTGTGATGTGTATGTACAAGAGTGTATTTGAGTGTGTCGGCCTTTGGAAGCCCAAGAGTGACATTGAGAATCATTCTGGATTGCTCTACCTCCTTGTTGCTTTGTTCTGGGGTTCCCAGGCTTTGACTTTCAGGGCAAGAATTGCAGGCACTGCCATTTCTGTTTGGCATTTTTTATGTGGGTTCTGGGAATTCACACTAAGGTCCTTTTTTGTTTTTGAGGCAAAAGCTTTAACCCTTGGGCTATCTCCCCAGCCTCCCACACCCAGATTTTTATTTTTGTATTGGCAACTGAACTCAGGCCCTTATACTTGTATGGTAAGCACTTTACCCATTGAGCCAGCCCCCCACTTCATCTACTTATATCTTAAAAGCACTGATGTTCAAGGATTACAGCTTTTGAGAAAGCAGCATGCAAATGAATGGGCACAGTGGAAAACACACTTCAGGATGAGTTTTTAATGCAAAGATGGGGATTTGGGATATTTGTTTTCCCTGAAAAATAGGAAACTTTGAAAATAGCCAACTGGAGCTATGGCAACTTAGAACCGAACCAGAACCCCTGCTTCTTAACCCCTGTGTGGAGAAGAGGAGGCGACAGTATCTAACCAGGGAATGGCTAACCCAGAACACAATGAACAACATTCTGTACAGGACAAATGGGTGTCCTTGTTTTTTAAAACCAACAAAAGCAAACATCAGACTGATCTCCAGCTTTGATACTGTTGAAGATTTTGGGGCGCGGCACAACCATGTCCCGTTACCTTGTAACTTAATGCCCAGTTATGACTACTTGTTTTGAAAGGATGGTACCCAGCCCAGGCTGAGAGAATGCAGGGAGGACAAAGGCTCATCACAATGAGCAGGCAGCGTGGGTGAGGGGCCTCCCTCACTTTTGGACGGAGACACAGCTGTACCTGATGTCTGATGACTTCCGTGATGATGGATTCTATTGCTAGCGCCCAAACTGATAAGGCAGCAGCTTGTGAAGCCAGAGATGCTGTCACACGGATTAGGAGGATATGCAAGGAAAACATATGGATACAGAGAACCTCAGCTCCTAAGAGCACCGAACATACGTTTGCTGAGCTAAGTCAGTTTGGGGGGTGGGGAAGTCATGCTGCATATCCCTGATGGCCTGAGCTTGATCCCAGGTAAAGGTAGACCACAAAGTTGTCTTCTAACCACTGTGCATACACACCACACACACACACACACACACACACGAATGAATTTAGAAAATAAAAAGATAGTTTTCTTTTTTTTTTATTTACTGACTACTCTCACAGAAGATCACGGGGAGTGGTTGAAATTTAAGAGTCGAACTAGAGTTGCACCGGAACAGAATGGACTGTGCTTCCATTTGCTTCCATCACCGTGTTGCTAAGATACGACATCAGGCTCACCCCACCTTCCTTTAGTACTTTTGCATTCACTGTTCAGAGTTTCAACTCCTGTCTCCTCTCCCGATGAAAGTATTGCAGTACATGTCCTCCTTAGAATCCTCGGAAGCATCCCTGGCCTGCTGGGTAACCTCTCAGCAGAAACGCCATGCTGACGTATTTTACCATCCAAGGTATTCAAGGTATTTAGCATTCAGTGCATGCTAAAAGTATTTACACAATATTATTTACCCTGGATCACTGTGCCTCAGCGGAAATAAAATTCTGGCATATTCCACGGCACACAGGAGTGGGTCTTCCTGACTTGAAAGGCTATGATGTCAACAGTAAAATTTTTTGGTTTCTTTTTACAACATAATTGGTTGTATTCTTTTGAAAAGATTATGTTTAGTGGAATTGTTTTTCAGAATTTTTAGTGTTGGGGAACACATCCAGGACTTCTTCTTTTTTTTTTTTTTAACTATAGTTCTTTTAAAATATTTTTGTGTATTTATTTTAGGGAAGAAGAAAGAGGAGGAAGAGGAGGAGGTAGAGGAAGAGAAGGAGGAGGGGGGGAGGAGGGAGAGAGAGAACACGTGCACACCATAGCACACAGGTGAACTTTTCACAAGCCAGTCCTCCTCTCACCTTCCACCATCGAGCCTTCTGGATCAAATTCAGGTCACCAGGTTCAGGAGTAGGTGTTTTACCCATTGTCTTAGATACAAATGTCAACTCGACAATTGAAAGTTTGAACTCTGGGCACAGTTGTGAAGAATTAATAGCTGAGCTAAGTCCCCAGCAAGCCTGCAGGAGACGGTTGATTGATGGGGGGGCAGTCCATGGTGGATGGGACTAGGCTCTGGCAGGGGAATAAGATGGAGGGAGCTGGTTGAGGAAGTTGGCATCCTTCTGTACACTTAATCAGACATGCAAGTGAGGATTGTCCCTCTCAGCCGTCCTGTGGGTTATGGTGTAGCCAGTACCCTCGACTCCTGGTGTTGGTATGAGCTCTTCTGCCAAGTTGTACTGAGGCTGTAACTGGACAATTCTAAAGGAGAGTAGCATTCCTTGTTCTCGTAAGTTGTTTGGGTGCAGATTTATCAACAACATACAGAGCAACTGTAGAGCCATCACAGCCCAGTTTAGTGGATCTTTAATACATGCTAAAGGTCTTCACAGATATTTCCCCATGGGTCCCCAAGACAGCTACACTTAACTACTACTGCTATACCCATGGTATGAAGGAGTAAGCAGAGACCCACAATATTATTTGCCCAAGGTCATGCCATTAATAAGTTCCCCATATCTGGATTTGAGCTTGGGGAGTCTGAATCCTGAGTTTGCCTGAATTTCCACCTATATTCTTATCAAAGAATAAAATCAGGACCCCCTAGAGCCAGAATAAGCTAGTAAACAACATTAGAACTTCAAAAAGTCACATTTAAAGCAACAATAATAAGGCAAAGATAGGCCCACTCTTTGGAGGCTAATGATACGGCCCAGAATAACACTTAGGTTTCATCTTTGAGGATTCTGGTTGCCTGGGCAGGGCTACCTGGACGAGGTCTCAGGGGGGTTCTTGAGCATGTCTCAGTTCAGTTGGGAAGCATGCGGAGACTTGATTAGCCAAGGCTGCCCTGGGCACAGCAGAGGGGAGAGGTGGCTGAGAGAAAAAAAGAAAGGGCAAGATTGTGTCACAGCTGGCCTGTATGCCACTGATAAATTACAACCCAATGACTTAAGGGAACAAGGGGTTTTATTTTTACTTATGATTGTCTGGTTATAGTTCTTTGTCTGGCTTGGCAGGAGAGTCTACACCAACCCCAAGGGCCGAGGAAACTGGCCACACCGTATCCATAGGACTGCTAAATGGACTTGCCAGACCAGCATGTCTGGCTAAATGTACAGACAGAGGCCAACTTCCCTAACCAACGCTCTCCATCTTTTCCCCCTTCCCAGGGCTTAGTCCCTTTCCATCCATTGGACAATCTCCTACAGGCATACTCAGGGCTTAACCCAACTACCAGTTCCTCAGCTCCAGCCTTCCAGCTAAGCCGACAAGGATATCCAGCTGTGATAGATTTCTTCAAGCAGGCAAGCAAAGGTTGATATCGGCGCTTGGCCAATGTCTGAGAAGTCCAGCAGTGACAAGAGCATCTCTCTAGGAGGCACGAGGCACACGAACAGGGCTCTTCTGCAGTCACCAGCCAGGTACCTAAGGGAACCAGCACATCTTGCACAAAAGAATCACTAACTTCGGGACTTGGCGTGCAGACTCGGAGGAAAGGAAAGTCTCAGAATCCAAGGCCTTGTCTCTGGAGGACGAGGCAGAGCAAGTGGGCAGGAGGCTGATGAACAGCGCTCTGAAGTTATGACGGATCTGGGCTCCGCGGGTACCCCCTTACGCAGGTCTAAATTGTTTGGAATACAGAGGCATGCCAAACAGACAGCTGGGAGCGAAAAAGTCCTTTGTTTGCAAGCTATAGAACAGACAAAACAAGAAAGCGGTGTGTTCCTGGACCCAACCTACGCAGACTGTTGGGAGAGAGCTGGTTTGGCCACCAAAGGAGAGAGGCCTGTGATATAGTCTAGGAGGGTCCAGGTTCCTTTTCTTTGCCAAATGACGAATCATAAGGCAGGAAAAGAGTTGAGAATGTTTAGATTTATTTTGAAACAGAAGACAACAGGATCACAAGATCCACAGGAAATCAGAATAGGTGCTGGCAAGTCCCACGGCTACCTGGAAGCAAGAAGCAGGGAGAAACATGTTTACGCTTTGGACACAGCACAGGAAAGAGGACAAATGAGCAAGTTTTGCTCTCTGAATGTAGAACTCAAAGAATGAAGGGCTCACGGTCTGTATGAGGGAGACTCTGGAGCTCCTGATTCTCTGCCCACGTCTGCGGAGAGAGAACCAGGGGGGGCTCCCTCGCCCTCTCTTGTGTCTGGGTAGATCTTTAGCACAACGCTGCAGGAGAACCTCCCCTCCCACACTGCTTCTGAGAACCCTGATGTGGGACCATGACTCTCAGGAGCAAAGACATAGTGCGTGCGTGTGTGTGTGTGTGTGTGTGTGTGTGTGATGCACACACACATGCACCTGTGATGCATGCAGGTAAGGCCTGTGTATTGTGTGTGGTGTGAGTTATATGTGTGATTTGTGTACTGTATGTGGTGTATGGTGTTTTTGGTGTGCATGGCAGGTATGTTATGTGTGGTATATGGGTGTTCCTGATTCATGGTGCATATGGCTACTGTGCTGTATAGTGTGCATGGTAGATGCTTGTATATATAGTGTGCATGGAATTTATGGGGAGTTATATGTATGGTCTGTATGGTGTGGGGGATATGTCGTGTGTACTAGGTGTGGGTATGTTGGGTGTGATGTGTAAACAATATGGTATGTGCTTGATGTGTATGGTGTTAATGTGGGTGTGTTCTAAGTATGGTGTATATATGGGGGCTGTGTTATGTGTATGATGTATGGGAGTGTGCCATATGGTAAGCATGAGTGTATTGTGTATGGTGGTTGCATTGTATGTGTGTATGTATATGAGTATATTGCATATGATATGTGTAGTGTGCATGGGAGTATTGTGTGTTGTGGGTATTTTGTGTGTATTGTGGATGTGGGACATTGTGTATATTGTGTGTATGGGTGTAGTATGTATGAAGGTGTATTGTTTCTATGGTGTGCACAGTGTACTGTGTGTATATTTGGTGTACATGGTATGTTGTGTACATGGTGTGTGGGTGTTGTGTTTATGGTGTATATGGGTGTACTGTTCTGGTGGGTGTTTGATGTGTAAGGTGTGTGAGTTGTGTATGTCGATATACACAGAGCATGGGTGTGTGTGTGTGTGTGTGTGTGGTGTGTGTGGTGTGTGTGTAGTCTGCGCTGAAGCAGGGAAGGCGGCTGGTAGGGTATGAACAATATGCTAGGCTTAGAGCCACCTTCCCCCTGTCACTGCAGATGTTTGTCCCTTAAGTGGGGAAGACCCAGAACAGCTGGCCCTCCCGCAGCTCAGTATCTTCCCACGGTCTCCACGCTCCTGCTTCTCTTTGCCAGCTACCTAAGCCCCATCCTCCCTCTATGTGCAAGTTGGCACCGTACCCAGAACTGGAGACTCTGCCAACGGGGCCCGAAGGAACTGCAGGCTGAGCAGGAGGCAGGAAGGCGTTTGCTGCTGACTGCTGGTGCTACGCCCCCAGCACCCCCACGGCGCAGGCGGCTTGTCCTTTCTGGCTTGCCTCACTTATTCGGAAGAGCCTCACCACCTCCCTCGGAGCACAGCACCGAAGTCCGGAGAGCTGTGCCAGGCGGCAGGGCCAGGAGACCTGGAGGTTGCTTCCAAGTGCTTCTCTTGGCTCCTTAGTCACGGAGGCTGTTACCACCGAGCATTCCATCCGCTCCTGACTCAGACCTCAGGGGAGGGCATGAGACCCCAGCGCTCGGCAACTGCTACCATCGTGATGGAGGCTTTGTTTCAGTTTGGCTTTTGAGACAGGTTTTGCTATGTAACTCAGGCCAGCCTTGAGCTCTGGCCCTGCCCCACCTCCTGCCGCTGGCATCATTACGGTTTTAAGTCTTATCTAAATCCCCTAGATTCCACCTCTTATTCTGTGCCTAGAGGAGATTGGGGGAAAAAAACACGATGACCTCTGTTTTATTAATGGACAACTGCCAAACTGAGGTAAAAGCCCAGTGCTGAAAATTCCGGTGCTCCACCCTGAAGCAAATAATGCACATTGGGTGTTAATATAGAAAACAGGAGGAACACAGTTGATAGGACACATGCTTATACATGTGTGGTCTGCTTTGTTCTGAAGACGACCTACTGATTAGCTGGGTGTGGGGGCTCAGTGTTGTGACCCCAGTACAGGAGGTGGAGGCAGGAAGACTAGGAGTTCAGAGTCCTCTTCCCCCTCACAGTGAGTTCCAGACCAGTCTGGTATCAATGGTGGTTTGAATGTGAAATGTCCACTGTAGGCTCACGTGTTTGAGTATCTAGTATCCAGCTGGTGGTTCTAGTTGACAAAGTTATGGAAAGTGAGCCTCACATAGTGGTGCTCAATAAAGTTGCCATATAAAACAAAACAAAACAAAAAAACCTGGGCTAGGGAGATGGGTCAGGGCTAAAGCCTTTGCCTCACAAGCAAAAGGACCTGAGTTCGGATCCCCAGATCCCATGTAAAAATTCTGGGTAGATAATATAGCAGTAGCCTGTAATTCTGGCCTTGGAAGATGGAGTTTGGGAAATCCCAGAGCAAAGCAATACAGTAGAAAAGCAATCTAGAATGATTCCCAAGGTCACCCTTGGGCTTCCACAGGCACATACACTCAAGTGTCCTCTTGTATACATATCTAAACAGATATGTATACCCAAGTACATGCAACACAATAAACACACACACACACACACACACACACACACACACACACACACACGAAACCAAAGTGCAAAATGGTGCTCCTAAATATTTTTGGTATATCTTGGCCTCTGGCTTGGACAGAACTGTCAAGAAACAATAGAATTCAGAACATATTTGGCATTTGACCAAGACAGAAATGGCTGTCTAGATTTGAGTTTCTGACTCCTAGGCTGCCCAACCATGTTCTTTCTCTGACCTCACCATTATGTAAAGTGAAGAAATAAAGAGGAGAAAGCAGAAGTTCAAGCAGCTAATTAAAGCATCCTGCTTCCTGTAACCCTGAATGTCTTCTCCTAACTACAGAAGGAGGTGGGGATGGGGGTGCTCTTTTTGTTGACTTTTGGATCCTGAAAAGAGGGATCATAGTTGAACCCAGGTTTCGTATCCTTGAATTAAAGAGAGCAATCCCATTCCTCCCAGGACAATGGGGAATTATCCCACGGTGCACAGGAAGTGGTCAGGCCTGAATGTTGGGGGTGTGGAGAGCTCTAAAGAGTTAGTACTGGTGAGGGGTGAAGAGGAATGGAGAGGAGACCACCAGCAGCTTGCTTTGGAGTGTCTCTAGGATGCAGCCACTCCAGAACTGGAAAGCCTGGACAGAAAGACCACTCTCCCGTTGAGAAGCCACTGTGGATCCTTCATGCGTTGGAACTCAGGTCAGAAATCCACTAAAAGCAAGTCACAACACCAGAGGACCTGTGAAGCCATTCTGAACTTGACTGTTCACCGGTTGTGACTAGACTTGATAACGTTGGGACCAGACCCAGCTGCCATCTGCATCTAGGGCACCGAGTGCTGCCACCTGTGAGAATGGAGGGGGCATCTGGGAGATCCCGTCGTGCCTCAGTTTCTCCCTCAAAAAAAAAAAAAAAAAACCTGACATAATGCCTTCCCAGTAGAGCTGCTGGACAGATTAAATGAGAAAATCCACTTGAAGCTTGAACGACTGACACAGTGTTCACTAAATGTGAGCCAAAGGGAGGCCGGATCTCTTTCACCCTCCCTAACAGAGGAAACAGGAGGTTTGCAACAGTCAGGTCCCTGTGTGTTTCAACAGGCTTTGGGGAAATGGTGTGGAAAACGGATTAGAGAGGGAGGAGGCTGAACACCGGGGACCCACAGAGCAGTCTCCCGGCATCCAGATGGGAGGGGAGGAACGGAAACCCAGGGCCCTTGGCAGTGGGGCTCAGGAAACATTCTGGAGACAGTCTCTTCAGGTCGTGATAACAGGTTGGGGATGGAGGCTGGGCCAAGGGAGTTGGCTTTGAGGGGGGCAGGAAGGTGGAAGGAAGGGAAGGCAGCCTCTCAGCTCCTTTGCAAGGTTTGGGGCCGGTCCTTTGGCTTGGTGTTGAAGGCCCGTCACGCAGACACCGAGCGTGCAGGGTGGGGACTGGTAGAGAAGGCAGGAGGTGGGGGAGTCCATTTGATTGTGGGGGGCCCGCTTCCCCCGCGCAGTTGGCCCTGGCCCAGGTGGAGTGCTCCGAGGTGCTAAGTCCGATTTCCTCTCTGGCCGATTGACTGCGTGGTTATGGGGTGCGCCTGGCGGCCCCCCCCCCCACGCCCCCCGACCCTCGCTGACACTGCGCGGAAGCTTCCTTCCTTCCCTCCTCCTTGAGCGCCGTCTTCGTCGGGGTTTGCGGCCCGCGGAGCTTGGCTGGGCCTCTGCCGTGCAGCTTCCCGGCGCTCGGATCGGGTTGAGGCTGGTGGTTCTCCAGCGGGCCTCGGTCCAGACCGCAGAAACCGCCGCCCTGGGCGTGCACACCCCACCCCGAGACACCTCGCTCGTCCTCGCGCGCGGAGTGTCGCCCCATGGGGGTGGCCGCCTACGGTGCGGGAGGAACTGGCGTCCACCGAGAGTTGGAGGGTCCCAGCTGGGATCCCGACTCGGATCTTCCAAAGATCACCCCCACGCACTCCAGTCGCCATCCCCGAACCCCCACCCGCCCGTCGCCAGCCCAAATTCTATCCCCCATCATCCGTCCGCCGCAAACTGGATCCCCCTTCCGCCCCTAGATCCAAGCCGCTTGCAGACACGCAGAGTTCGGGCGCCCCAAGGCTCCATACCCACCGCTTCCCGCGCTCCCACACACCCCGGAACCCAGCCCTCCTCCAGCGCCAACTCCCGTGTTGTCCATCATTCCAGCCAGAACCTAATTTCATTAGTTTTTCTCCACTTGCTTTAATAGAAGATAAACCTGAGTAGGAGGGACGGATCGGCTCCCCTGCAGGGGGGCAGGGAGCCCCCGCCTCGGGCTCTTTTGACGGGATTTCCAGCGACGGTCCCCCGAGATCGAGGTGGTCTTTTGGAAGTCCGCAGAGGTCTATTGGAGGTTTTCTTTTGGAACAGCTTCCACACTATCGGCGGGGTTTTGCCCGCGGGGTGAGCGGCTGCGGCGGGGTGCAGCGCCCGGCCCGCGGTCCAGGCCACGGGGTGAGAGAGGTTGGGAAGGGGGTTAATTGGCTAGTAATGGGAGAGGGAAGACAGGCCCTCGGCCGCCCTCTGACCAGTCCGTGTGTGTGTCCGTGTGTGTGTGTGTGTGTGTGTGTGTAGGGGGGGGGATCTCTCTCGCTGCCCGCTGATCTGTCCCTGGACACTTGGGACTATAAAATAAGAGTATCAGGAGAGACTCCAGCCTCGCCCCCAGCCTGCACGTGCCTGCCACAGCGCTTTTGGTTAATCCCAAACATGATCTATTGAAATGCCTCCCCTTTTTCTGCTCACGGGACGACTGAAGGAAGCTTCTGGCCTCCCCATTTTAGGGAGTCTGTTCTGCCACGCAGAAGCACCCTTCCCTGTGGGAGAGTTCAGTCCACGCAAAAACAGCTCTCTCTCAACTCAGAACAGGAGCCAAATATGAGTGAGTATAGCCCAGGAATATGGATTCAAGTTCCTCCAAATAGGTCTCCACAGCGGAAACAGTTTTCATGGAAATCTTTTTTTTTTTCTTTTTTTTTACAGAGCAGAACAAAAAGTCACACTTTAAGATACTTTGCAAATACATTGGTGGGAACATGGGCCAGGCTGGTCACCTGCCAAGCAGGGAGGTCTCTGCTGTAGGCCTCACGTTATCTGATGACATTCTTAGCCTCAGGGTTGATGGACCTAGGGCTCTGTTTGTACATTCCAAGAAGGATTTTATCTGATAGCCACAAAGATGTTAGGTCAGACATGGAGGTGGGCAATAAATGGCTAAAGATAGTTTGAGATGATTTGGCCCTGGACCTGCAACTGTTCCAGCTCACCACAATCAAATAAGGTCTAATCTGCCTTGCAGAATTTTTATTGAGAGGTGACCTCCTGGCTCCCCACCTCCACCCAGAACTTCAGGGCACAGCTGCAGATTCGAATGCAAGTTCTCATGCGGTTACCACAAACACTCTCACCCATCCAGCCATCATACCTGCCCCTACCCCGTCCTCTTCTGAAGTTTCTTTCAGTGTGATAACAGCCTCACTTCATGTTCACATACAGACACTTGTGACTTCTGATAGGGCTTATCCCAGTAGACCCAAGCATGGCCAACTGAAAATACTATAGTCAAAAGAGCAGCTAGCACACACCCAACTCTACTGATCACTGCATTTTAGCCCACAGCTTTTTAAACTGTGGATCATGACTCCATGAGGTTGCATAACTGAATGTGTGTGTGTGTGTGTGTGTGTGTGTGTGTATGTGTAGGGGGAGTCATGAAAAATTCTGCAATAGTAAACTTTCTTGGTGTACCACTGCCAAAAGTTTATTGAAAATCAAACAGGTAAGAATTTGAGGTGTGTCTGGCAGCACTGGCCCATGTGGCATCGAGGGGCTTCTCTGTAGCTTTGGTTCTGAACACACCCTTTGTGTTGGCAGGCCGTGCAGTGCGGAGAAACACTGCCTAAGACACTTCGGCTACAACGGATGCGTTGTGGTATTTTACCTGCTCTTCAGAACCATAATGGCTTAATTATGGAAAACAAAGGCTTACTCATTTCCCACCATAATTTCTCAGCATGAAAGCATCACACTAATATGTATTTGGATGGTACTATGTTAGAATGCTTGATTTTAAACGCTTGTTTGAGTTATCGACTTGAGTTTCTCAAAATTTGTTGAGTAAAATTTGGCTTTGGATTAGAATATAATTCCCGAGTTCTTAAATGATCCTAAAATATAGCTACTTTGGGCATTTAAAAAATATTTACAAGACAGACATATTTAGACAGATGATAGACAGACGACAGATGGAGAACACGCAGGTCTACTGACATCTTGGTTGATTCCTAGAGGCAGAAGACTGTAATGGCAGCACTCAGAGGGGGAGGCAGAAGGATCAGAAGCTCTGGTAAGCCTGAACCACACAGAATGCTGGAGGTCAACCTGAGCCTTGTACAGACACCTTGTTCAAAAAACCGAAAATGGAACCAAACCTAATGGAAACCCATGCAGTTATATTTCTTTGTATGTGAGGCAGGCAGTGGTACCCATTGTTTGGATTTTATAGATCAGCAAATGTCAAATAAAACTTTTGGGACTAACATATGACTACTAAGCTTTATATTAATTAAGGGCAAGGAAAATAAAGCCCAAGAACTTTGGTCTACTACCATTGTTCCTAAGAGCAGTATGGCCATCTTGTACAAGGAGGATCGTGTCAGCAGTTGGAATACATGCTGAGCTTTAATTCCAACCTAGCCCTAAGCTGTCTGTGGCCTGATGGAACATTTACCACCAACATATCTGTCAGGTCTGTCTCCTTGGCCTTGACCACGGTGCCACAATTTTATCACTTAGCTTCAGGAAACCTGACAAATTCGCATGTGAAAATGTTTCCTCAGGATTTTGCCCCAGTTTCCAGTTAAGAGCTGTGTGGTAAATGCTGCTGGCCAGAGACCACGATGCTGTTTTAGGGAGATGAAAGACAGATGCTGCAAACAGAATCGTGGAAATGTAAGTTAGATTTCCAAGCACAGACCCCATCCTTGGGGTTCACTCACGAGCT
This sequence comes from Typhlomys cinereus, assembly GCA_023101885.1. Classification (NCBI taxonomy): domain Eukaryota; kingdom Metazoa; phylum Chordata; class Mammalia; order Rodentia; family Platacanthomyidae; genus Typhlomys; species Typhlomys cinereus. The sequence continues at coordinate 940,273 of JALPQD010000628.1, read as the reverse complement.
TCCTGATTAGTGCTTCATGGAATCCCCCCTTTCCCCACATCCAGCAGTGTTACACTTAACCCCCTCAACTTTCTCTTGCACACTTACTTTTTGACTTTGTTTCAATCATTGCACTTCAAATTAAAGTAGAGCTTATTTACTTAAGAGAAAAAGCCTGAACTCGACCAACTTGGCCCACTTCTGATTTAGTTAATTTTCTTAAGACCAGACATTGGGTGGACAGAACACGGTGACCAGTGGGTTGTGGGCAGGAGGCCTTTGGTTGAATCTTCATGGCATCTGATATTGTTTGGGTTTCAAGTGTGTTCCAAGGTTCAGCGGGGAAAGGGACTGCTCTGCAGGGTGACAGTACTGGGATTGTGGGGTGCTTTCAGGAGGTGGGGGCTGAAGGGGAAGTCTTCACTGGGGACATGTTTGTAGACATGAAGGGACCCTTGTCCCTTCTTACATCAAGCAGTGCTTCTCCACTGTGCATAGGACAGATTGTTTACTATAGGTCTAGCACCAAGGGGGCTGTCGGACCATGAACTGGAATCTCTGAAATCAGAATCAGCTTTTCTCTTTATAAGTTGATTGCTGAGGTATTTGTTATAGTAATGGAAAGTTAGCACAGGAAATTTGAACCAAGAAGGGGGGTTATTGCAACCATTACACCTGACAGTGTGGAAAAACTGTTGGGACTGGTTTACAGAGGTTCAGAACAGTTGGAAGGAACAGGTTAGAGTGCAGTTTCTTACACTTTGCATAGTAATTTGAACGTGAAATGCCCTCCACAAGCTAATGTGTTTGAAGGCTTAGTCTATACAGCAGTTGATGCTGTTTGGACAGGTTGTAGAACCTAGGAGGTGCAGACTTGCCAGGGGAAGTAATTACTGGTGGGCCTTGGGGTTTTACAGCGTGGCCCCACTTCCTGGTATGTCTCTGCTTCCTGGTGTGAGCAGCCAGCTTCATGCTCCTGCCACAATGCCTTCCCATCAATGAGGGACGGCATTCTCCTAACTGTGCAGCAGAAAAGACCCTCTTCTCCTCTAAGTGTTGCTTTTGTCAAGATATTCTGTCATAGAAACAAGAAAGTTGAGACGCTGTGCCGTCATATGCATAACTGGATGTGGGTGTTGGAGAAAGTTTGGCAATAGTAAAACAGTTCTGAATGCTCAATGACCAAAAAAAAAAAAATGAATTTAATATCAAATATAAATGAGTCTCAAGTGGCACCCGTGCTGCATCACAGAACTTCATGGCATCTCTGGTTTTCAACATATAAGGTGTAGTTTGCATCATGTGTGCTGTTGTACCACTCAGTACCAACACATGTGACATCAAACTCCTCATCGTGGATCCCAGACTAGTACATGTTATGAACTGCAGTGTTATTTCAGAACAGACAAAACTTTCAGCTCTTCTAGAACCACAATGGTTTAATTACAGAAAGCCAAGACTTTTAATATTTTCCTACCATCATTCCTCAACATATAAGTATCAAGTTAATGTATCTTTGGATTGTACGGAGTTGGAATGTTTGATTTTAAAAACTGCTGTTTGAGTTTCATAAGAAAAAAATCAACATAAATTGTGACTTGGGAATGAAATAGAATTTCCAACAATTTCTGAGGTGGTCTAAAACATACTTCTGCCATTTTATACTATGCATTTATGTGAAACAGCCTTCTCATCAAAACATTGTTCAACTTGGAAGAATACTAAGGTGCTATACATGTGTCCTGAAGAATCAAACAGCCAAGAGTTAACTCTTTCTGAATTTATTTTTTAATGTGTACATGTGTGGAGGTCAGGTAACAACTTTGTGAAGTCAGTTCTTTCTTGCCACATACAGGCTTTGGGAACTAAACTCAGGTCACCAGGCTTTGGTGGTAGGACCTAAGCCATCTCACCAGCCCAAGATTCGATTCTTCATTTAAAAACAATCATATCTATTTCATTGACATGCAAATTTGCTTTTGTCTTTTTTTTTTTTTTTTTTTTTGCTTTTGTCTTTTATAAGTTGTAACACTATACATATACCAAAGAACGGATTTAAACTTCTTCATGGTATATTAGAAGTAATGTTTGACTTGTATATCTATTTTATATACTTACATACCTGGAGGTGGAAGAGTCACTGAGTGGACCTTCAGCAGTCCTGGGTTAGAGAGAGAACCTACAATAACTGCGTGTGAACCTTAATGGGTGAGTGTGATGAGGGCCCAGAAGACCAAAACTAAACTGTGGAGAAGAGGCTACACCGATGAGGTCCAGAGGAAAACGAGGATTCCATGGGACTCTGTGCCAAAAGCCTTCCTTGCCACACCATGGCAAAGTTCAGCTGTTTTGCTTGTGCTCTGGTAACTTTGTGGGAGGCTGAACTTAAAGGAGTTGGACTGATTTATCTGGCAGGGGAAACCTAAAAGGCCGCACAGCATTCAGGCCGCAGCCTGAGTATTACAGACTGGTTTTATCCCAAATTTATCATGGGAATGGAGCGCGCAGAGGAGCAAAACAGAAAGATTTGAATACTGTGCAGCTTGGAGAGAAAGGTTTGTAAACATGGATGGGAGGAAGATATAAAGATGAGCACCACTGAAAAGAAGCCAGGTGCATTGTGCCAGGATAACAGGAAGGGGGATACCCGAAGGACACCTCAGGAGAGGCTGTGCAGAGCCAGGATGAGAGTGGCCACTGTGATGTGCTGCCAGCACTGTCATAAAAGCAGTAGGCATGTACCTGAGCCTCTAAAACCAGGAGCCGAAACAAACACTTTCCCTTGTTAACTTTGTTATCTCAGGTATTTGTTATAGTAATGAAAAGCTATCCAACAGTGTCTGTTTCCAGATTTACCAAAACTTACCACCACTTCACTAGAGTGAGCCAAGCCCCACATTTCCCTTCCCAACCACCATTTATACTCAATAACAATTTCAAGTATCTCACTGACAAAGTAATGGAAACTGGTGTGTAAGCTCCAGACCTGTATTTACCTCCTGTCTTGACTACCATTGATAACAGTATTCTTGGTATTTGTACAGAACTAAGAGCCAATGTTTGTATGACTCTTATTTTATGATTCTAAGATCTATGTAATTTTATGAAAGATGTACTTTATTAAAATATCAGGGGTGGTGGTGAAGAGGGAGCCACATAGCTCAACAGATAAGGTGTCTGTTTGCAAACTTGGCAAACTGAGTGGAAGGAGAGAAGTGACATCTGAAAGCTGTCTTTGGCTTCTACTCATGTGTCATGGTGGCACGTGCATGCCTCTTCCCTCTCTTTCTCAAATGAATAAATTAATAAAATATTTGTAGGCCCTCATAGCATAGGTTAGCACACTCACTTTCCACACAGAAGGTCCAAAGGTCCTGGGTTCAATCCATAACAGGGAACATTAAAAATCAAACTAAAAAATATCAGATTAAAAAATAAAAAAGAAAAGGTAAAATGTCAGAACTATACAGTACATAGCTGGGAAGTTCTATCTGCTTAACCATAGCCAGTATAGGGCATTCACTTCACAGAAGCTGGTTAACAGCAAAATGTAGCTTATAAGTCTGGACATAATTCAGCTGCAGTAGTGAAACAATGAACTCTACATAGCTGGAAGCAGTGTGTTTCAATCTGTGACATCAATTTAATGAGTCAAGAAAGCAGTCACATACACATTTTACTAGGAGAAAAAAATGGAAGTGCACCTCCTACTTTAAGGGTTACTTTTAATTATATGTATGTAAGAACACATTGCACCAGGTCATGATATAAAATACAGTTCATATTTCTCTTTGTTAAAACATTGTCCTAAAAAGACATACTTGGCTAAGTACTTGGCTGCAGGACAAGGTTTTTTTTTTCTTTTCTTCTGAACACTGAGCTCACATCTTAGGCTCTGCAGGCCACATTTCCCAGCAGTGACTTCTGAACAACCTGCTTCCCCTGCCACTTTCTGGATGGACAGGTCTTGCTAGCCTAACTGAGGGAAAGTTACAAGAGTGCATTTGAATGTGACGAGTACCAGCCTGAGATTCCTGCCTTCCATGTGCCAAGCATAACAGGGGCTGGACAGACCTGACTATCTACCCAAAACTGTTACCTGTATGCTCTAGCATCTACCATAGAACACAACAGCTTAAAAAATGCTTTCAAACAAACAAATTCAGCAATGCGTACAATTCTGTTTAGGTATAAACTACATGAATTAAATTCGATAAAAGTTTCAATTAAAAATCAAATGTTTAGTCATTTCCTTTTGTACTTAAGAACTGTGAAGTTAAAATTCAAAGGTTTATGTTGACGTATCACAGAAATTGCATAAAAAGCCCAGGCACTTGTAGTGTGGTTATTGCAGCAATCCTGTTGAACTAGCATAGTATCTCACATACATAAATATTAACTATTGACTATGAGCTGCTATAACAATATATTTCAACAGAATGGCATAAATTCAGTACTAATTACTAATAATCTAATTGTAATAGGAAAAGAAAACAATTTTCAAAACTCTAGTAAGAAAGGTACATCCATCCACCTTATTTGGTGCAGTATACGGCTTCTGACTAAATGGTACTTGGATGGACACACCAGGCAGGTGACTGATGTATGATCACAGTTGCACTGTAGGACGCACACCTTACATCTGCTGATAAGGAAACTCCATGACGTTTTAGATGTACAGATTCACTGAAGGGACGGGTTAATAGATATATACGTCAAAGATGGCGTCTGGATGCCGCAGCAGCAGTTCACGCAACCACATGCTCAGAAGTCACTTTCTCCCCTAGTGCTGGCTGTGTTTTCATCACTATCGTTTGCATTAAACGTTTTCCACAAAAACTTCTCATTTGACCGCCAAAGAGAAGTTTCTGGCACTTCCTTCCCTCGGGAGGCTGCCTTGTGGGGTGCTTTCTCGCACAGGGTCTCTATCGCCGCCAAGTCAGTGAGTTTATTAAGGTGCTCGGTGTTCTGCTCATTCAGGAGGTCCCAGAAATCTTTCGGTTTCTGCTTTGCTTTTGCAGGAGGCCTTGAAAGAACTTTCTGTGGCCGTTGTGTGGTGCTTCTCCTGTGGCTTTTATTGAAGAGGTCATCAAGAACAGAGGTGTCACCGAGTAAGCCTTTCATGGCGGTGCCTTCTAATGCTGGGTTTTCTGTTGTTTTGCTTTCCGACTTGCAAGAGGAGTGGTTTCTTGAAATGTCAGCTCTTGTGAGGTGCCACGGGTTTTCCACAGTGTTTCCTGACTTTCTCTCATGCGCTTCGGATGCGCTGCTCAGAGAGCTGGCCCCTAGAGTGTCTCTGGATGTGTAACTGTTTCTCCCACTGTCAATCTCCCAAGTAGAATCGATATTTAATTTCTTATTTTCTACGTCACTAGGAAGTATCTCTTCTCTGTGTGAATCTTGATTCTGGAACTTAACTGATTTTCCTTTATACGTTTTTTGGCTGCGAATTCGAGAAACTGTGCTGGTGGAACCATTAAGCGATGAAGTTTCAGAATTGGATAGCCTTGCTTTTATATGAGAGTCTTTGTCTTTAGAGCCATACTCCACTTTCTCTCCTTCTGGGTGAACAGGTCTGACTGGCTCTGAAGCAGACACCAGGAAAAACTCTCTGGCCTCTGGGTACTGAGAAGCATAAAAGTCTCTGAGCATTTTCTGTCGTTCTTCTGACGTGGTGCTAGTTACTTGTTTTGCAAGTTCTTTTACAGAAGTCAAGTTATAGTAGGAGGCCATTTCTTCAAACTGCTTTCTACAGAGCAAGTGCATAAACCAAGGTTATTTTGTTCACATTCTGCATTTAAAGAGCTCACCAGCAATCAGAGGCCAAGCGAGATAGCTTTAATCCTTAGCCCACGTCAGCATAATTCCACATGCATTTATCCCAGGACAATGAGCTCTCTCCTTTTGCTATTAGAAAAAAAAAATCTCTTTGCTCATGAAATCATCAGCTTATTAGGTGACTGATTTATACTATTAGGTATTTCCTGGGAATTATGAGATCCCAGCAAGTTGTTCCTGCAGTAAGTCAACTTATGACTGACATGAGAACCATGATTCAGATGATCTGAACAATTCAAGAAAAATTTCCTCCTTTTTTCCCTCTTCCTTTTACAAACATAACTGTGTTCTGTTTCTAGTGGTCCTAAAAATTATTTCTAACCTCTGTGCTGTGACTCCAATCCCCAATCCCAGAGGAGCATACTGTGGTCATTCCGACATCTCCACAGAAACTCACATTAAACACTAGCAAAGAGCCCTTGATGTCTTTCCACTCTGAACTTCTCTCGCAGTTTCCCTGAACCACTGTGCTGCTGCAGACGTGAGCTTAGGAACAAGCCCGCTTTCATCGGCCCATCAGTAGCACACATCTGTGACTGGTTCGGTCCCCACGGCAGCCGCTCCAGTGCTGTCATCTGGTTCCCATCCTTTCCCACTGGCGACTTTCCCTTCTCCATCCTGATGCTGGGACAGTCAGTCCTTTAAAAGCCCAAGCCAGTTCTCCAACAACTTTGCCCTGTACTTAGAACCCTGCCCAGATTCTTTCCAGACCGAGTGCTGACTGTTCCAGTCCCATCCATACACTGCTACTCAGCTTGGTTCTCTATACCGCGTCCACCAGTTTCTCTCCCTGAAATCCCTAAATCGCTTCACTCTTCAGCGATGATTGAGGTCTGCTTATGTAGTTCTTCATCCTTCAGATTTTAGCTTAAATGCCATCTGAACAGAGAAGTCCTCCCCCAGCTGCCCACTAGAAAGCTTGCTTACCACTGACACATTGTTCTTTCTGTAATAGGATAATCTACACATTTCTTTCTTATACCATTTTATTATTTACTTGTAAAATTCATTTTTTGTTATTGTTGAAACAGGCTTTCATGTATCTTAGGCTAGATTCAAATTCTCCATCTGGGGAAGACCTGGAACTTCTGATCCTCCCCCTGCTCTATATGCCAAGTGGTAGGACTGCAGGCTGTGCCATTATACCCAGGTTATGTGGTGCTAGGGACTGATCCCAGGGATTCATGCGTGCTAGACAAGCACTCTGTCAACTGAGCTATATACCAGTCACTTTTTTAACTTGAAAAAAAATAAGCTATGGTTGGAGGCTGACCCCTATCTTGTTAGACACTATAACCATTACCTTTTGCTGTGCATTCAGCACACAGCACAATCCCTGTTATGTAGTAGATGCCCAATGAATATTCACAGAGCCAATGAATGAAATATCTGTATTTCATTTATTTTAAAATCATTATCTCATTAAAAAAACTTTAGTCAGTGATTAGTGTTCTAAAACATCTAAAAGTCATTGTACATGCCTGTAATCCTATCACTCAGAAAGCTAAGGCGGGAGAACTGCAAGTTTGAAGCCAGTTTGGACTATTATTTCTAATAGTGAAAGGAAAGAAGTCACTGAGGTCAAATGCATATAGAATTATGTAATGTGGGCTAAGGAATGAAGCCATCTTACTTGGCCTCTAACTGCTGGTGAGCTAATTTTAAAAGCAGACTGACAGTCTGGGCTACTCAGTGAGACCCTGTCCCAAAAATATTTGGGATTTATTATAAAAGTTCGGTTTTTCTGAAATATGCAGATGTGAAGGCTGCTTATCATTCAATGGTCTGTATATTGTACTATAGAGCTACAGTCCTGAATTCTCAATGCTATCAAACCACATACCTACGGATTCCTTTTGGTGTTTCTCCAATAATGAAGGTGGTCTGGTCGGTACGGTAGACTTCTTTCCTCCTGTGGCTCACAGGATGTGCGATGTAAAGAGGAGAGGAAATGCCTCCATCACTGGGCAGCTGCTCTTTCTCTGCAGGTGAGTCTGCAGCCCCCATTTCTTTGTATGTCTAAAAAAGGGGGAAAGGAAATAAAAACTAAACCTGAAAAAAAAAGTCTGTTTTTGTCCAACAAAACAAAAACTATGATTCTTTTACTCATGTAGTCTTCATAACAAAGTATATCACACTGTCCGACTGAACTAACTGTTGGAAGAGACTGTGGACACATTGACACACGGGTTGATGCTGCTATCCCAAGGGCGGAAATCAACGACTGCACGTCTGAAGGAACACGAATGGTCTCACAGTGTCGAGGCACGCACGTTATGGCGGTCACACTGCTGCGATCCCAGCAATCTGGGAAGTGCACATTGGCACTCCCAGAACTGAGGAGGCAGAGGCAGGAAGATCCTGGGCTCCCTGGCTGGCCAGTCTATCCCGATCCCTAAATTTCATACCAGAGAGAGAGAGAGAGAGAGAGAGAGAGAGAGAGAGAGAGAGAGAGAGAGATCTTGTCTGAAAACATAAGGTGGCTAGCACCTAAGAAATAACAGGTCTTTACACAAGTATGTACACACATAACACAAGTCTGGAGAGACAGAGGGTGGAGGGGAAAGGAGGGGGGAACAGTGCTGGGGATGTAACTCAGTGCTAAAAAGTTTGCCAAGCATGAACAAGGTTCTGGGTTCAATACCCTGCATAAAATAAAGATGGCTAATTTATACATTACAAATAGGCAAGGTAGACTAGGAGGCAGGACAGAAGCAGGGACCTTCTTATTCTGGACAGAACCACGGAGACAAACAGAATGCCCCCCTGGTATCACTTGCAGAATCTGATTTTGAATTCTTGGGTGGTTTGGAAAATCCTAAGCTAAAAATCAACATCGGTGAAAATCAAAGATCCCAATGATCAGTGCACATCAAAACATACCAAAGGAAGACTTCCATGACACAAAGATGCTTGTGTTTCCAGTGGGGGGGGGGATAAAAAAGTCCAGATCAAAGTTATAAAGAATATATAAAACCTACTATCCATGAAGCCAAATACATGCAACAGATTTGAGAACTCCTGAGGAGTTATTGGCAAGCAAGCAGTGTGCACACGGCTTCTCTTCACGTGTCTGAGACGTAAAGGGTAGAACCTGCCAGCAAGAATTGAGGAGATTTGAGAAAGGGTAAAACTTCAAAAAAGAGATATGGTTTTAAAATAAGATTAAAAGCCATTTAATGTATGGCTTAAAAAGCAGAAACAACAGCCCTACAATGACAGTTCATGAGACACAAGAATGTAGAACAGAGATTAAAAAAAGAAAATAAAAGCATACCAAAAAATTTAAATGCAAGTACAGAGTAGAGAAATGGAAGAGATAATTCCAATTAAGTAAGGGCCAAGAATTAAAGAAGGCAAGAAACTTCAAAGTAAAAAAAAAGAGGAGAACCTTCATTGGGAAAAAAGAATAAACCTTTCTTTAGATTACAGATACAGGGACTATTCTAAAAACTTTTAGAGGGAAAGATATCTACAAAGAAATGACAGCCATTAGATTTATACTAGAATAAATCTACCACCACCAGAATACAATGGGATAGTACCTTCAACATGCAGAGAAAGAAACTGTCAACCTAAAATTATATTTGCACTTAAAGTATAATTTAAGAAACATTAAATACAGGCATAGTAGGGCATGCTGTATTCCCAGCTACTTGGGGAGGCTGAAGGTGGGAATGTGTTCAAGCTCAGTCTGAACAACACCGTGGAAACTGACTTCATCAAAGCTGAGGAGTGCTGGATAAATGGCTCAGGGGCAAAGTTCTTGCCATGCAAGCAAGAAGACCAGAGAGCAGATCCCCAAAATTGACATAAATGTCAATGAGATGTGTGGCATTTCACCTGTAATTGGAGGATGAAGGCAGGGGAATCCTCAGAGTAAGCTGGCTAACCAGACCAGTGTAGGGAGCTCTGAGTCTGATTAAGACTCTGGCTTGAAAGAATAAGGTGGAAAAGCAATGGAGGATGATTCCTAATAACTAACTATTCTAAAAACTTTTAGAGGGAAAGATATCCACAAAGAAATGACAGCCATTAGATTTATACTAGAATAAATCTACCAATAAATCAGCCTCCCCCAATATATGCACATACACCCACATGCATAGGTGTGTTTTCATATACATCAAGTCATATACATACACACAATGCACACCACACATATATGAATGAAAAAGAAAAAAATTAGGAATATTTCACGGAAGTTTCAATAGAATAGAGCTTATTAGACACAGACTTTTGATAATATAATTATTTTTTTCTTTGACAAATTATATTTCTTTGAGAATTAACTAGGAATGAAATAGCACACATTCAAAAGAATGTGGTTACAGGATAGCAAAGACAATCCTGAGTAACAAAAACACTGCTGGAGGTATCACCATACCAAACCTTAGTCTATACTACAAATCCATAGTTATAAAAACAGCCTGGTACTGGCTCCAAAATAGACACATAGATCAATGGATAAGGATTGAAGACCCAGATATGAGCCCACACAACTACAGCCATTTGGTCTTTGACAAAGGGGCCCAAAAAATTCAATGGAAAAAGAACAGCATCTTCAACAAATGGTACTGGCGAAACTGGATCTCCACATGTAGAAGATTAAAGCTGGACCCGTACTTGTCACCATGTACAAGACTTAATTCCAAATGGATCAAGGACCTTGATATAAGGCCAGAGACTATAAAAACCATAGTTGAAAGGGTAGGGAATTCCCTCGAGCTGATTGGGCTAAGCCAACAGTTCCTAAACAGACATCCAATGGCACAGTCACTGCTACCAACTCTCAACAGTTGTGATCTTGTGAAATTAAAGAGTTTCTGTTCAGATAAAGAGGTTGTAACACGAGCTCAAAGGCAACCCACAGAATGGGAGAAAATCTTCACTAACTATGTATCTGATAGAGCTCTATTATCCAGAGTGCACAAAGAACTTAGAAAACTAAACACCAAGGAAACTAATGGCCCAATTAAAAAATGGGCCCTGGAACGTAAAAGAAACTTTACCAGGGAAGAAATTAAAATGTCTAACAAATATCTTAAAAAATGCTCCACTTCCTTAGCCATCAGGGAAATGCAAATCAAAACTTCCCTGAGATATCATCTCACCCCGGTCAGGATGGCAAAAATTCACAATACAAACAACAACAAATGCTGGAGAGGATGTGGAGAGAGGGGAACTCTCCTACATTGCTGGTGGGAATGCAGGCTCATACAGCCACTCTGGCGAGCCGTCTGGAGATTCTTAAAGAAATTAAAGATTGAAATGCCATATGACCCTGCTATTCCACTTTTGGGAATAACCCCCCATACAGCAGAGGTTCACCTCGATAGCACAAGCACGACTATGTTCATAGCAGCACTGTTTACAATAGCAAAGACATGGAATCAACCCAAATGTGCAACAGTTGACGAGTGGATAAGGAAACTGTGGTACATCTATACAACGGAGTACTACTCAGCCATCAAAAATGATGAATTACTGGAATTTGCCAGGAAATGGGTGTTATTAGAAACAATTATATTAAGTATCCCAGACCCAGAAAATTAAGCGCCGTATGTACTCCCCAATAGGTAGCTCCTAGTACCAAACCCACCCAGCCCACCTAGAGACACCTAAAGATAAATCTCTGTAATACCTACAGTAATTGCAAGGATTATGAACAGGAGGGATGGGGTAGGAGGGCAACACCAGAAACAAGGAGAGAGGGGACCATGTTACAGCAGAGAAAATAGGCCTCCATCAAGGACTATAAGTAAGCAATGAGACATCTGGTTAAGTTCACAGACTTTCCTTCCTGATCATTTACAACTGAGGGGGTATGATCTCACCAGAAGGGGATGGCATATAGTCTGGCAGATAAAAAGTAACCATTTTACAAATGGGTGATTGACCCCTCCCTCACTGTGGTTTCCTACTTTTATTACATCTACCTTTGAATATACTCTTATAACAAGACTCTAGTTTAACAGCCTTTTAACTCTGGCCAGGGGATGATATCCAATACCCATCAGGATGGAGTGAAGGGCATTGCAGGGGCAGCAAAACTGCAAAAGAAAATCAACAAACCATAATCCAGAACTTCAGAGACTCTATATCAACCACCTAGGACTAGGCCAGCCTAATCTCTCCCCATCCTGAAGCTCAGGGAAATTTGCGGAAGAGGGGACGGTAAGAGTGTAAGAGCACAAGGATGTGAGGAGCAATGATATGCGAGATACTCCACAAAAGTTAGGGCTGAGCAATCATAATTGGACTTTGCATGCCCTGCACAATGTCCAACACACTATTGACCCCACAAAGTCTAGCATTTGCTAAAGGCACCAAGATCCTTGGAGGCAAGAGATTGACAGCCACAATAGTGTTCCTATGCTTAAGGGGAACACAGGAAAGGGTTCAGGGAAATGCCACTGGGTCCTTGTACGTCATCGGAGAGGAGGACCCAGAGGAGAGTCTGGCATGCACATTAAAGGATTCTCCGGGGATTGGGGGGGAGGCACTGGGGGATGAGGAGGAAGGGGTTAGGGGAGGGGGAGCAGGGGGTTTGGGGGGAGGAGGAGGGAGGGAGGGAACTGGTGTACCTATTAAGTTTGTATGAGCGGAAATAATAATAAAAATGTTAAAAACAAAACAAAACAAAAAAGAATGTGGTTAAAAATATCTTTTCATTCCATGGTCATTTTCTAAGTACATATCATATTCCTTTCATGCTATACAGCTGGGATACAAATATACTCACATACATAACAAGCTCATATCTATCAGGAATAGAAGTAGGGAGATCATTTAAAAATTATTGTATATTTAACTTTTTCCTTTAAAACAGTTATTTCTTAACATATACTGGCAAACTACTTCTCATGAAGATAAGCTGAGATTTTTAAAAGTTACTATGGTACATTTGGATAAATACAGAATGCCAGGTAGCGAGGTTGGATTGGGGCTTTACATCATCAATCAGTAATATTGAGGGTACTTTCCTTTAGGGCATTTTTAGAAAACTTACTGAATATTACCAATAAAGGGAGGAAAACACTGATCTTTAAAGATGAACTTAAAAGAGTTATGATGTACTTATTTCTATCAGAAAACATGATAAAGCAATGAGCACTGTAAGTTCCTTATTAGCCCAGGCGAATCCCAGAAACAGATGCTACCTGCTCTTTATTATGGAGGTGGGAATGCGCAGATGAAAGTGTGGCGAGGTGTTGAACAGAGATGCTCCCTGCGTATGCAGAGGTGGAGGAGGAGCCACACCAGGCAGTGGCAATCTCAGGGACTTCTGTGGCCGTACTGTCTTTACTCTGGAACGCTGCCACACTCACATTTTTGTACTTCTATCTGTTTTAAAATTCTTCAGGGTACTTAAATTTAAAGCCTGACTTTTAAAAGAAGAAACAATCATTTTCCCTCTTTTATTCTATCTTTTATTTTAAAAAGAACTGACACGGTTTCAGGTTTTCATTTCAAGAGGTGACTTTACCATTTTATTGAAATGAGGCTGTAAGACATAATTTTGTATTCAGCCCAGATGCATTAAAAGGTCTCAGGAATGCGTGTTCTGAATGGCGGCCTTGAAGGTAGAATGCAGGTCACATTCCTACTGCTGCGTAACAAGTTACCGTGATGACGCTGGTGTAAGACAACATAGACTTATGCCCTAACATTCCTCTAGGTCTGACATGGTTCCCACTGGTTACAATCAGTGCTGGCCGTCATGTTCTCTTCTCGAGGCTGCAAGGCACAGTCCCTTGCTTGCTTTTCCAGCTCCCCGAAAGAGCCTACAGTCCTTGTTTTCTCTTAACTCTTCTCCCATAGTCACAGGATCCTCTGGGTGCAGCTAGGAAAGCTTTTTCTGCTTATAAGGAATGTGGTTAGACTGAGCTCAGTCAAAGAGTCCAGGGGCTAAAGGATCCTGATAGTTGATTATTGTATCAATCTCATTACCCCATCTCAAGGTCAGTCATTCAACCTTAACTGCATCTTTAATTTTAATTCTCTTGTCTGCTTTCCACTGAGGTTCCTCTGCCCAGGTCAACTGATCCTCTTAAGGTTCTGTTGATGGATTCTAAGGATCACAGAAAGGAGTGTCCAGGAACTGTTCTGTGCAAGGTGTACATGTTAGCATGCATAACTTCTCAGGCATATGCGCTTATGATATAACTTTCTTGAAGGCTATATATGAGCAGAAATAATACAAACTATGTTTTAAGTGGCAGCTCCATTTCTGTACTTTTCATAAATTGCTCTTGAAAAACAACATTTTAATTTATAAACATTTTGGTGCTCTTATTAAACTGCTTTATAGCACTGTAGGTAATCCTTTACAATAATTGATACAGGAAAATAATGCCAGTCTGTATATAACTGGAGTGACAGTTTCAAGTTACTATAAAACAAAGCACAAAGCATGAGGACAGGAAGGAAGGATTCCAGATTATGAGTTTAACGTGAACTTGTCTTTTACCACCCAGGTTCAAGCTATGATGTCCGACAATGAAATAACACTAAACTCAGCAAAATGATGTGGACTAGAGACTTATAAGGTAAGGTGAAGCTGCTGAAGAAAGTTTACTAAATCTCCCTTTTTTTTTTTTTTTTTTTTTTTTACTTTCAGAGAGGAGGATGATCAACAGGACAAGGAAATTTTGCAGTCATAATATGAAAGAAGAAAGCAGAACTCTCAGTTTCTGAAAACTTCACAAGTGTTGACTGATTCATTGACTGAGACAGGATCCAGACTGACCTTGAACTCGCTACACAGCTGTCACTGCTGGGAGTGTGGGCTGCCCTCAGTCCGCGTGTTTGCATCCTTGGCTGGTGTTGTGCTTACAACGGCCGGGGCATTTTGAGAGGTGGATGTCACAGGGGCCCAGGCGTTGAGGTTTGGAAGCCAGGCTGTGCTTCCTCAGTTTGCTTTTGCTTATTCTGCCTCCAAGATGATGACGTGACCTGCACTGGCCTCCTCTGCCTCTCCCACCATAATGGGACCATAACCTAAATAAATCTCCCTTTCTCCCTCACAACAGCAAAAAAAAAGTGAGTGTAACAGTCCACAGTGGCCTTAAGCTCATGATTCTTCGACAATGTCCTGTATGCTGGGATCACAGACATTAGTGTAACATCCCTAATGCTTCTCAAAAGGCTTCTGTAATGAATGGAAATGTTCCCACAACTTTTGGTCCCCGGCTGGAAGTGCTGTTTTGTGAGGCGGAACCTTTGAATACAGGCTTTAGCTACAGACACAGGCCACTGGGGCGGGGGAGGGAAGGTGAGTCTGGCCCCTTATCTACTTCCTGATCTATCAACGCAGGAGGAGTCTCTGATACCATGAACTCTGCATGCTGCCCTCACCATGAACTTCTTCATTGTGGTGAACTGAAGCTGCAAGCAAAAATAAATCCTCTTTCTTTAGGTTGTTTCTGTCAGGTATTTTGTCCTAATGATGCAAAAAGTAACTAATATAATTGCTTAAAAATATCAAGACTTGGCTGGAGAGGTGGCTCAGGGGTTAAGCCTCTGCCTTGCAGGCGTAAGGTCCTGAGTTCGGATCCCAGATCCCACGTATAGACGCCAGGCGGAAGCGGGGCGGGCTGCGTTTCCGGTCCTGGTAGGGCGGAGCCTGTGAATCCCGGGGCAGAAGGAGGTGGAGGCGTCCATGGTGGTTCACGAATTCGTCCGTGGTTCTACACATACACAGACACACAGACACAGACACACACGCGCGCGCGCGCACATACACACACACATGCACACAGTTGAATAAATGAAAAAAAAAAAAAAATCAAGACGGGGTTATAGAGATGGCTCAGGGGTTAAGCCTCTGCCTCGAAAACAGAAAGTCCGTAAGTTTGGATCCCAGGTCCCAGGTAAAAAGAACAGGCGGAAATGGCAGCCTGCACTTCTGTCCCTGATAGTCAGAGCTTGGGAAATCCCAGAGTGAAACAAAAAGGATGCAGAAGGATGATTCCTGAAGTCACCCTTGGTACTGCACAGGGACATACAGTGCCCTCTGACACACAGACACAGACACACACACAAAATAAATAAATAAATAAATAAGTAAATAAATAAATGGAACTTTTTAAAAAAAATAAAATCAAGATTTGTCTCCAAGCTGGGCAGGGTTGTACATATCTATAAATCCCAGCACTTGGGAGCAGGAGGGAGGAGGGACTGAGAATTCAAGACCAGTCTGAGCCATATAGCAAGTAAATTAAAAAATTTCCTTCCCAAAGCACTGTGTCAGGATCAAGATACTGACATTACTAACAGTACAAAAGGGACTACATCAGTGAGTCCAGAGTTCTGCTGTGGTTAAAACACAGAACAGGAGAAGAGTTAGGAAGATGAGAATGGTTGCATTTATTTAATAGAAGGTTTTCTGTTAATACTATCACATCAGAAGCTTTGTATGGCTTGGTAATTGCTATGTTCATGACTGATTTGGAGAGCACTAAAGCAATAATTGTAATTCCTGGGTAGTAACAGCCCTTCTGCTTTTGGATGTGTAGAGTACATAGAGAAGCCAATTAAGAACAGCAACAACAAAAATTCAGAAAAACCTCTCCCTGTTCAGAACACAGCTATCTAGGGCTAAAAAGGTAAAAGGTATGCTAAGGGTAACTACGTAGATACTAACCTAACTTAAAAATTAAAACTTTAAACATATAGTGTGCTACGTTTATAAAAAGTTACTATTAAAAGTAAATTTCAGTACATATAAATTATTATTTCTATAAAAGGCAATTATTCTACTACAGTCTGGCCAAAATAGTTTTCCTCTCTATGGAAGAGGCTCAATTCAAATGCTTTGCATTAATTTTGTTGATTTTTCTGATTTGCTTAGAGAAGGCATTTGAAAACATATAAAACAAGTTACTATTTAAAGGTCTAATAATGTGTATTTTCTGAAATGACAGTTTTAATATTTCAAATTAAGAAAGACAACTTAGGATCATAATAAGCATTTTCCTTTTAGAAAAAATGTCTGACATGTTTATTATGTACTTCCCTTCCCTGACTTCCACAATGTTTTCTTCTATCTCATCTAGTAGAACCAATGTGCCCTGTTGATTCTTATGCACTGTGCATAGTCTGTAACTTACAACTTGAGACAATCCAATTCAGTCCTTTCCTAATTAGGAATAAAAAGGAAATAGGAAGAAAGAAAAAAGAGGTATACAAATAAAAGCTCTAGAGTAAAACAAAAAGAATGAAAATAAAAAGAACCCACACTAGAACTAAGAGCCATAGTTCTGCCCAACTCATTTTTTCCTTCCTTCCTTCCTTCCTTCCTTCTTTCCTTCCTTCCTTCTTTCCTTCCTTCCTTCCTTCCTTCTTTCCTCTCTCTTTCTTTTACGTGTGTGTGTGTGTGTGTGTGTGTGTGTGTGTGTGTTTGTGTGCGTCCCTATGGAACCAAGGGTGAGTTCAGGAAATCATCCTGAATTGCTTCTACCTCCTTTTTGCTTTGCTCTGAGATTTCCCAGGCTCTGCCCACCAGGGCCAGAAGTGGAGGCCACTGCTGTTTCTACCTGGCATTTTTACGTGGGTTCTGGGATCCAAACTCAGGATTTTCTGCTTATGAGACAGAATCTTAACCCCTGAGTCATCTCTCCATCCCACGACTCATTTCTTATATAAAGTTTTAGGCCTGTTTGTAGCAGGAAAATTCCTTACCTTCCTGTGGACCAATAGTATGAGACATTCAAATGGCTTTAGTAATAATGACTCTTCCTTACTCTTTTTAAACAAATTTAAAGAAGTAAGTCTAAACTAATTTGCTTTACTTTGTTAGAGCAATGATTCTTTACTGAAACAATTACAGAAAGTTAATAGCTTTCAATATGGAAAGGTAAGGAAAAATAAAACCAATTTAAAAACCAGTGCAGGTGGCAATCCTTGGTGTTAGTATATTAAAAAAGAAAAAATATGGCTATTCCACAGCCATATTACATTAGCTTTTTTCTATTTAGTAGGTTACATATAAAATACATATACTAGACAACTAAACCTGAATAGTTCAGAGAATGTTAAAGCACCCCTCCCCCTTAAAATTATTCATTGAGGTGACAAGTAACTTTGTAGGTAAGTTACTAGAGAACCACAGTGGGCCCTTACACAGGAATAGCAAGGGAATGAGAATGCCGATTAGAAGGCTCTCAAAACCACTGCCCAGTAACCAATGAGACATTGTCAGGGGAATTACTGACTAGCTTTTATAGTACCAGAACATGCTAGATGAAGTCAAGCATCCTACCCAGCTATGAATCCTATAAATACATTAAGAACCATCCTGGAGATCTGTTCCCGTAAATGGCTGGAATGTTAAGGGGTAAGGTCCACTCCTCAGGAAGGAATTCATGCCTGGTACTCCAAACCTGGCTAAGAACCTGTGAATGGGGACGACTATACCCTATCAGAGAACAAACTACTATTTATTTTTTAAATAAGGACATAGTAGTAAACTACCTTTTAAATACTTATTTTCATACCCAAAATTAGTATAGCTCTTTTGAGAAGCTTCTTTCTGCAATGGATGACATTCAATATTGAGAATCACAGCTGGCCAAAGTTCAGGAAAAAAGTGATTGTAGTGTGCTCAGCCCTACATGGGATGGCACCACTCCTCCTCCTGCCCTCACAAGGTTCAAGGAACATCATGGAGGAGGGGGTGGAAAGATGTGAGACCGGGGGGGGGGGGGGGGACAAATGCTACCAAACAGTGTGTCTTCCAGACAGGCCTGCTGTACTCATGAACTTAATATAGTCATGTTTACCTGCACAAACCTTACAGCATTGAGCCTGTCAACGTTTCATCAGGAAAAGTGGGGAAAACTCATGAGATCACTTCCCTCTTGAGGGACTGTTGACGGTTCATGCCGGTTGGGATAACAAGAACCGCGTTCTTCATGGTTACTGCTTATGCTTCCAAAAGTGTCCAGACATATACTAATGCGGGCAGTTGTAGCAGGAAGACTGAGCTGTAAGGTTCTCAGTGGTTGGAGGAGGGGGGATGACACAGGTTGACATGAGATAAAAATGATTAAAAGTGACTGTACACATGGATAAAACAATAAAATAATATAAAAAGAAATATAGGTAGGAGAGTGAGGAATTTTTTTTGAGACAAACTTTCTTTAAGTAGTTGCAAATATCCTTAAAATTCATTATGTAGCTCATGTTGGCCCTGAACTCAGATCCTTCACAGTGTTGTAGTGAGGTAATTTCACTGCATGCCTACCACGAGGGTGAGTTTCACAGACAATCATGAACAGCCACAACACTTATTCTTCAGAAGAAATATTCTGGATAGTCTCTCCTGGGGCTAATTCTGGAAACAGATTCATAGCTGGCACAGATAATGCTGGCTGTTTTGACTCCCCCACTCCACCCCTCCCCCAGCTCCAACCTACACCCTTCATTTGCAGAGAAGGCTGGACAGATTGGTGCAGTCAAGCAGGACAGCCTCTTCGCAGTGGACTACCAGAATTAGTGAACTCTTTAATTAAGCAAATTTGGAATGGATCTTTCTACAGAGTTGGTTTCTACAGAATACACATTTCAAAGCACATCAAAAACAGCTGCCCTGGCTTTCCACAGCCAGGCGTAGTATTAGGATTGATTACTGACAAGGAAATTGGAACCAGGGAGATGGTTTCAAAGGCAGTGGAAGGTCCCGATGGCCCTGACCACTGAGAACACAGAGTGCAGCTCTAAGATCACCGGAGGATCAGCTGGTCCCAGGAAAGCTCTGGGGCCCAAACCCTGTTCCCAAAACACCACTGAGCTCTAGAAAACACTATAAAGTGACCATCACATGTGGCCATACCCTCTCATCAGCATGATTATGGCAATTACACCATCAAGTCTACAAATCAAGTGCTCTTTCATTTTCCTTCTTCATTAAACCTTCAACAGTGAAGTCCAAGGCAATGTTTTTGTTTACACATCTGTTCAAACAAAAGACTAAAACAGAAATCTCCTTTTGGTTAAGAGCCAAACTGTAAACATACACACAATCATAAATTTGCGTATCTTTGTGAAGCAGGAAATCAAGAGTCCTATAACAACATACAGCACACTACAAGTCAATTCATTCATATGACATCTGAGTCTAACATGACAAAACTTTTTAAAGAATTTTGTACAAGAGTGAAAACACTCAAATTGACCATGGGAGGTTTTGCCTGTTACTGTGATGCAGCCTTCTGTATCCTGCAAAAACCTAAAGCTGCTCCTAAGCCATCCTAACTCACCTTCTTGGGGAACTGGCTCTAGGACCCACGGCAGGCATACATAAGGTCCATTTCTGCATTTATTTAGACATGATATTCAAGTCTGAAAAAGACACAATGAGATCCAAAATCTGTGTTGGAAGAGTGGAGATGGAATCCTAGTTCTATTTTTTGCCTGGAAGGTCTATGTGCTAACTCATTCTAATGCAACATTATTTTTGTCCTTGGTTTTGTTTTTTGAGACACAATCTTTCTGTATTTTAGGCTGGAGGTATAAAAGGTATAAAAATCTTTCTGTATTTTAGTCTGGAACTCACCATGTAGCCCAGATTAAAAGAAACGCTAGAAGAAGTGTACAAAGGTAGACGCCCAGTCATTCCTGCACACTGTGGCCTGAGAGGGTCACTTTCTCATTTTAAAAAGTAACTAAAAGAAAATGGGATGAAATGCTCCACAAGAATTCTTCAAATCCTGAAATATCATGATTCCTTCTGAATTTTACTCTGCTCATCCTATGAAAAATCAGAATTCTATGTTCAGAGGTGGCATTTTCAGACTGCAAGGCAATAGGTATTTCCATTAAGTGGCCATGGCCAATTGATACCACGGTTTTCAGAGAGGGATGAAATACAATTTGAAAAGGGCTGTTAAGTGCTTAGCATGCTTAAGGTCAGCAGGCAGTCAATCAGAGTTCACTGAGGCTTTTATACCTCCAAAGTTTTAAATTGTTGGCTGGAAGGCATTATCTGAAGAAAATATTTTGTAAGCTATTAGAATCTTTAAGCCAGTCTAAACAGAATTGTTCAAAATCAATCTATACATGCAATCAGAAGACTCACCATGAAGAAGAAAAACTAGAATCCTATCACTTCCTAACAAGCAAAAATTACTTTTGTCAATCCAGTCCTGTGTTAAATAAGTATGATTTCTTTTAAGGGCTTTCTTTATTCTCTCTCATCATCCTCCATGGGAAACCAATCATGATCCAAGGCAGAGTCTTACTAAACTCAGAGAACTGCACCAGGTTTCCTAAAAGCTTTTTGCTGTGACAACAAGCAACAAAACCCTGGCGGGTGATTCTACTTATATCAGAGTGTTGTTCCTCTCCTCTACTGTGGAGCAGTAAGCATGATCACACTGATTAAATATTGCATTTTTGGTAATTTAAATGTCTCTGTCTCTTTTTTCCCAAAGAGGTTTTCCCACAACTTCTCATGGTCCCCTGGCTCTAAGTAGAAATAAATCTGCTTGGTGACACTGTCCCATAACCAGGTATTATTCTTTGTTCAAACACTTTTTGTGGAACAGAACACCATCGACGATCAATCTTACTCGTAGGGATAGAAACACCAAAGTCGGCTTCGTGTAGGCTCATACATACAACAATCTTAACATCTTAATCTCTACTAAGAATACTTGAAGAAAACTGATACAAACACCATAGCTAATATCTAGATAAAGAAGGAAAAATAATATGGATGTGCAAAATCCCACCCAGTAAGAGTTAATTCTGTTAACATGTTGAAACTATAAACCTTACTTACTGGACTACTTCATAAACCAGTCATTTGTGAACAATTATTTTAAACCATTGTGCATTCATTATCATGAAAAATAGGATAATGGAATGCTCTATCTC
Organism: Typhlomys cinereus; assembly: GCA_023101885.1. NCBI lineage: Eukaryota > Metazoa > Chordata > Mammalia > Rodentia > Platacanthomyidae > Typhlomys > Typhlomys cinereus. Next base: position 918,574 of record JALPQD010000628.1, on the reverse strand, counting down.
CTCAAGTCTGCTCATTGTAAACAGTCCATCCCTCTTTGCTGACTATAAAAGCTGTATAAACACACTGCAATCAAATCTGCTACAGCTCACAGAAATCCCTGCTTAAAGTAATCTACAAAATGCCAATCTAATACAAATACAAGAAAGAGAAGTTCTTGCTAACACAACATTTTGCATTTATAGTCTTTTCAACAGTCCTTAAACCTGTGCTGGTTATAAGTGACACTCCCTGCAGCCGCTCCCCACCCGAGCCTGACAGCTTGCATAGTTCTCTCATTTACACCACACTGCAATAACATAAAGAAGGGTTTACTATTAATCCAGGTTTTACTACAAAGTGACCCGTTATTTCTCTGTCAAACACTGGTGAGAGTGCCAAGTGTCTGTCATCCAATTCAAGGGATTAAGTCTTCCTTTATGGTCTGATACTTGTACCAATTTATAAAAATACAGATATAGTTTCTTCGAGTTGGTCACAGTCTATATTTTGGCGTGGATTCAGGCAGCAGAGGCGGACTATGACAGCTGGCAGGAAACCAAGGGGAGGATACATCCCCCACCTTCAGTCACCACATCTCAGTTGCCATAGTGATTAATCCTTAATTGAAAGCTGTCTTTGTACATTTCTTTTTCAGAAAACTTAAAGTAAACTTAAGTTGAAAACATGCAGCTGATTGAAAAAGGAGGCACCAGCAGGTATAGTTAAGTTCTATGGCATTCTTCCATATACTAAAAGAACAAATGAAGGCGTTATCATTTCCTTTAGATATTTAGAATATTTCTTTTTGGTCTGAACTTAAATATAAGACAAACAAGTTTCAATCCAGGTATCATATCTTTCAAAAGTAAGTTTTACACAAAGTGATTTTTAAAAATATATAGGTATAATTTACAGAAAATATGTTTCTATTCTGCACAGTTTTACATAATCTGTACTATCAAATAATAAAGTTAAAATTACAATTTGTTTTTCTTGGGCTGGGGAGATGGCTTCAGTGGGTAAAGCACTTGCTGTGCAAGCGTGAGGATCACAATTCAGATCCCAGAACTCATACAAATGTTGGGTGGGCGTGGAACCCCTGTAATTGCATCCTTGGAAGGCAGAGGGAGGGTATTTCTGGAGTAGGCTTGCTCAGAAGATTAGCCACAACAAGTGAGCGCTGGCCTCAGTGCACCTACCTACATGTACATCTAAGCACAGGCAAACATACACAGACGCATGCACACCACCCACACACGCACCAAAATTATTTTAGAGAAAGAGGTTTTAGTTTAAGACATCTAAAAAAATCCTACAAATAGAAATTAGTAAAATATAAATTATAAGAAATCAAAAGAAAAATGGAAGAGCTAGTGTCATTTAGGCCTTTCCTAAATACCCGGGTGAATTTTTAAAGCAGGTTCATGGTTTTTGTCATTCAGGTAATCAATAATTAGCTCAGAAAGATTGAAGAACGCTGGGAGTCCACAAAGGTCATCTAGCATCTGATGCCTATTACTTCTCTTACAAGTGTCCATTGGTATAAATATTCCTTTCTAAGTAGCTGAAGGCTCTGAGACTCAGTCACAGTATTCCCCATATGGTGAAACACTGGCATATTGTGGTCACTGTTACCCATCTCTCAGCTTTTTTATATACAGAATTTGCCTCATTTTCTTTAGAAAGCAAGGTAGATACATCTGTATCTACTGCATATCTGTGTGTATTTTCTTTTTTCTCTCTCTCCTCTCTGAATTCATGTGAAGTTGTTTAATAGAATGCCGATGACAGACATGAAGTACTCAGAACAATTCTCAGTAATCAAAAAGATTCTGGATATGAGCCCTAGATGAAAGATACTGTATTCGTGGGTGGGAGGTCTGGGGTTTGGGGAGCTTTAGTCAGGAGCAAGAGGTTTCTAGGTATTTGCTAGGACTGTGACTAAATCTCTCTTTTTCTTGTTAAATTTCCTTTCTTCTTTGTTCACTGTCCTTTTTTCCCCTATAACCATTTAAAATACTTTAAACTTCACTGTTCTGCACACTGTTTCACATAATTTGTACTATCAAATAATAAAGTTGCCTAGAGCTACCTTCACATTCAGTGAGAGCTAAAAAAATCTGGCTAAAGATGGTGATGTGTCTCAATCATTTCCTCATTCTTTATTAGAACTCAAAGTATTATAATAATATCTGGATATGAAGAAAACAGTAAAAATGTAAACATTTTTCTTTCTCAGAAATTCTGGAGATAGCTTTGAAAAGTTACAACAGAATTTTACTGTAGTGAGTACTAGTGGAAAGAAATTAGCTACAGAAATACTACTCCTAGCCTGATAATACCAGTGGCATAGATGGATTGTCCTGATCTGTGAGTGTGTATACGTGTGTAGGTGCAGATGTGTGTGTTATATACATGTGTGTATGTGTGCACACATGTTAAGTGTGGCCCAGGTGTGCATGGTGCCTATGTGTTCAAAAGGGAGAACACTGGATCTCTTCTTCACTGCTTTCCACCTTATTCCCTTGAGATAGGATCTCTCGTGGAGCCTGTAGCTTGCCATTTTTCAGTTAGGCTGGTAGTTAGCAAACTCCAACAATTCTTCCCTCCCACTCTCCACGGTCCCCGCACCCCCCAAGTGCTCAAGGTACAGGCACATGCAAGCCCTGCCCTGCTTCTTACACGGGTACAAGGAATACAAACTCAAATCCTCACATTTCAAGTTCTCTTACCTACTGAGCCATCTCTCCAGCTCCCTGATTGGTGGTTTAAAACTTCTTTGAGTCTCTACAATTTAGTCACTAAACAATTTCTTCCCTGAAATAATTTCAATCCCTGAAAAAATACCTACCTAAGCTGATGCATGTGTGATGAGAAAAATACGCAATCTAGGAAGGGTGCATCATAAACTCCAAGGGATAGGTAACACCTTTTATTTCCTGGTAAGAGATGTGTCTCACTGTGAGAATTACTGTGATGTGAGATTTGGCTGGGATAGTAGTGCTGGCTCAAAAATGTTAGAGACAAAAACGATTAGAGGCAAAGTATATTTCTATTTTTACAACTTTTCTTGAGATTGCACCAATGAGACCCTTTATTGCTTTTACATTTGGGAAATGCTTTTCAAGTTCACATGGAAAAAGTACCTGTGAATTTCTTCTCTGAGAACTATTCAGATAAATCGATAACCAATATCTACCTGGTTAAATTATTTCCTGAATACCTGTTACAGTTAACATCCACAGAGATACTTGACTAGCACATTCAGCACAGTATTATCCACCACAGCAGCCGAGATATGGAATCAGCCCACACACAGGGGAAGAAAATGTAGTTTATGTACAAAATGGAGTTTTATTCAGCCATAAGCAAGAATGATACGTCACTAGCGGGAAATCATATAGAACAGGAAGTCATGATATTAGACAAACTAAGACTGATGAAAACTGTATGTATGTTTCCTCTTATATGTCAACTACAAATACATAAATCTATACATATATGATATGGCAGTAGAAAGGGGACTATGTGGATATAGGAAAATGTCTAAAAACAGAGGGGATGAGAAAACCAGAGGATAAAGGGAGAAAAAGCAGAAGCTAAATCTGAACAGATGACAGGAAGGCAGCAGGGTGAGTAGGGGAGAGGAGTGACGACAAGGGCAGCACAGGATGATGCAAGCAAAGGCCAATGACACGCTTTATGTACTGACTGAAAAAATAATAAAGTAGGAAGTTTAAAAATCTATTAATGGGGGTTGCTAAATCATTTGTTAAATCAGTACCGGGTAAGGGACAGTATATTCCTGATCAAGTAAGAGTAACAAGCAGCCTTCTTGAATTATGGGTTATGTTTGGCCTCAGCCGAGCACTGAAAAATGCTTAAAAATCACATCCTTTAAAGTCCATTATTACACTGACTCCAGGATGCACTGTAAGATAGCAACTGACTCTTTACTGCCTCATTTAGTGGTCTCCATTTAAAAATCCCAGGGGAAGGGCTGGGGTGACGCCTCAGTGGGAGTCCTGTGTAAGCGTGTGGCTTGTAAGCCTGGTGCTATGGGGCAGAGACAGAAAGATCCTTGCCACTCACTGGCCAGCCAGCCTAGCCAGACGGTGTACTCCAGGCTCAGTGGGGGACCCTGTCTCAAAAAATGAAGTGGAGAGTGACTGAGGAAGAACCCTTGGGTCAGCCAGCTGGGCACTCGCTTACCCTGGCCACCCACACTGCCCACACATTCCAAAAGCATTAGTTCAGAAATTATGGTTTACTTCCTTTGCATTTTTCCACTTGCAAATTCAAAGTTGTCATGTCAATAAAATATCATAACCCGTCCATCTGTATTCCTCCTTTTCCTTAATTCCTAAGCTTTTAAATTCATATTTCTCTGGCCATGAATTTTGTTTTACACTCTGAGTTTATTGTTAAGACAATTCAAATCCTTTGTTGAACCAGGTGTGGAAGAAATGAAAACAGTTTGAAATTTCAGAGAGATTTCCCATGCTTTACTCTTACTACGATCACTGTTACATGCAGGATGCATTTTTAACTCTTGCCAATAAATTGACAGCAAAACTAACTCTTCATCTAGCCCCTGGAAACTAGTAATAAATGATACACCAAAGAAAACATTTTAAAAACCTGTGACTAAAGGGACTATCACAAAAGTATCACATTTATATAAAACATCAATTTTAAATAGAAAGAGCCCACATGATTTATCACTTTAACATTCTGAATATCCTTTGTGAAAGTATAAAAGAAGCTTGTTTTCTTGTGCATGTCTTCATTGTAGATGAAAACAATTCTGAGGAACTCTAATTACATGCTGTTCTTTTTCCATGTGAGCACTAGTAGTTTTGATTTGCATTTAACTATACAAGTCCTTCAGACTGCATAAAAAGGACACTATTAAGTAGCTCCACATCACTAGGCATGTTTTGCTTTAGCCTTGTCATTTAATCCCAAACACCTTTGGTGATTCTAACTCCTCAAATGATTTTTTGGCTTAGTTATATGACACTTTACAGCAGTTTTTATAGCTACTTTGGGGAGAACAGAGAAGACCCTACTGCACAACTTCTGAGAAAAGTGAGACAGACACGAACTCTTCTTACCTTAGAACTGCAGACAGCCACATTAGCTGGAAGCTGGGAAAACTGTTTCAGCTCAAATACATCCCGAGCTGCCCATCGGCTCATGTGATTTTCCGCTTTGCTTGATCCAATCACATTCTGGTTTGAGTGCACATAAGCCACTTCCTGAACAGCGCCTAGGAGGCAATCGCGTTCGTTATAGGAGCTGGTACCGTGCAGCAACATGACTCTATGCAAGCTATGCTTGCTTTATTATTAGTTTTTTGAGACAGACTTGCTCTGTGGCCCCCAGGTGGCCTGGACCCATGGTGATCGTCCTGCCTTACAGCTATGAGCCACGATGCCTGCCGTTGGCTGTATTTCTGAGCTCTAAGAAACACATTTAACTTTTACGTTAACATCACAATATTTTTTAAAAAATGGAAAGGTAAAGGAATTCGAATATGTTGAGATACACTAACCTGGAAATGATTTTCCCTTTCATTCACACAAGAACTACTGAGATGAACAAATGTTTAAGTTTAAATCTGAAATGAAGATTTCCTATCAGAAATGTCATAGTCAAGGATCATTGATGAAACTGTTAACTTAAAAAATTTCTTTACTCATTTATGGAGTAGGGTAGGTTTATCTCTTCTGTTAAACATGCACTTGATCGCAGCAATGGAGGAATATGGGGCTTATGACCAGGGAGCTACATTCAGTTGGCTTTTCTCAGTATAATTGCGTTTTGTCTTTTTTGTACATATGCCCAGAGAATGTCACGATCAGAGCTTTTTAGGAAATGGGAAGGAAAAACCCACAAAAACAAACTCAAAAAAAAAAAAAAAAAAAAAAAAACCAACTCATAGCTTTTATCTAGAAGAGGTTTTAAAAGTGGTTACATTTTTTTTATTGCTTTGCTTCTAGGCACCAATAATTTATTTTGAAATTGTGGTCATAAAAGAGAAAGCTAGAACTGAGGCCTGTAAAATCTCCCTCAAACAGTTCTGGCAACGAACCTCAATTATGTCCAGCAGCACTTCTGTTGTTGCAGTCCCGAACTCTCAACCAGAAGCTGCCAATTATGCAAGCTTAAGACACTGCTACATAAAATGATTCAAAGAGTTACTAGGAAAACATTTTTTCCTTGACTTTCAAAGCACCATGTATAATGTAGGAAACCATCTCATAACTCTCAAAAGTATTCTTCTTGTAGAAAATTTCCTCAGTTCTGATGACAAATAAAAATTATACAAAATAGCATTTGTTCCACACTGTTGACACCCTTTGTAATTAAAAACTCAAATGACTACTTCAAAAATAGTTTATGGAGTAACCCCTTAAACCTGTAATTCCAGTGTAGCACACAAACCAGAGTTTATACAAAACAATGATCATATAAATGAGACTACTAACCACAACAGAAAGCCTAATGTGCAAATAAATTAGAATCAACAATTAAGGTGCCATAGCAGAACATCTCTGTTTTTCTATTAGCTTTCTTTGCAGTTTTTTGGGTTATAAGCCAGACACTTGTGGGGCAGATTCTGGACAGGAGCTGGTGGCACAGAAGCAGCAACAGGGTGGCATGTGGCAGACTGAGAACAGGAGACCCAGATGACCGGTGGACATTTGCTGAAAGGCATGATGGGTCAACTAGAGGTCAGCAGCTTTGGGGATGGTTGAGGGGACCAGGGCCTTGCAGTAAGATGGCATCAAGGGACTGTGGCACATGGTACAAACTCTTCAAACTAGACAAGAGGTCCCGCCAGTGAGACCTCAGCAAAAACAGTAAGCAGAATAGCAGAATCCAGCATCAAGCAGGGGAAATGCTTTCCCGTAAAAATGACCTAGAGAAAAGTATCTGGGTCAAATCTCAAAAATTAAGAGAGGGAGAACAAGCAGCAGAATGGCATCCCCGCCAGCAGAAAGATGTGCTCACAAAGAGTAAACCACAGCTGATTTCAAAATGAGGCAAGAGACTTGAAGAACATTTGAAGAAGTCAGAAACCTGAAAGAGTAACTACTAACAGTATACAAAAATGTTTCGGAAAGAAACACTGAGTGGGAACTGAGTGTGTGTATGAGAGTACCTGCCCAAATAAATGACATCGAGATGCAATCTAATGAATTACTGGGCAATAGACAGAAACAATTTCCTTAGATGCTGAAGGAGGGGCAACATTTTGTGCCAGATAAAAGGAAAACTCCATATTTAGGACATGAACAAAACAAGGGATGAGTCAGGCAATTATAACCAGAAAAATTGGCCTTTGAATACAAATTGTTATCAAAAGAATCTTAGAAAAAAATCGTCACCAACAGTTCTAGAACAATCTAGAAAACAAAATTTCAGACCACCAAAACACTGATAAAAAGAGTAAGGGGGTAATTAAATTTCTAGTTGCCTATAAAACCAGAGGGAGTAACATCAATGGGGAAGCCACAAGGCAATATAGACACAATATAGACACAAGCCAATTCCCCTGATAAAACAGACCAAGTGCGTCCATTTCAAAAACAAAGGAAGAAATGGGATAGTCTATTAAGAGAATTTTTCCAGTAATCCTACTGTGATATTGCCAATTTATTCTTTCAATGTGTATAATACGTGACAAAACAAATAAGCATTGTTAAAACACTGTAATTAAGTCATTTTCTGTATGTCTGTAAACCAGAAAATTCACAGTAAATGAGTATCCACATCTACTAGATGTGACAGGAAGAAAAGTTAAAGCTCTACAATTCTCAATGTAATAATAATCAATGTAAAAATGAACCAAATACAAGTTCATAAGGTATTTTCATCATTATATATACATATGCATATATAGCACTCAAGAAAGAAGGGAACTTACAGTAGAAACCTTTGGTTCTAAAGCTGGATGAGTGAAGGAAATGCTTGTATTAGTAGGGGTGGCCTGAAGAGAGGTGTCACGGTTAGGCACAGGTATCAACTTGACTGCTGAGGGTATGAGCTCTGGGCACATTTGTAGAGAATTACTAGTTGAGTTAACCCAGAACGAACCTGAAGGAGATTGTCTAGCTGATGGGGAAGGCCCAGCCTATGGTGGGTGGATTAGGCCTGGAATAAATCATGGAGAGCTGGTTGAGAGAGTTGGCATCCTTCTGTTCACTTGGTCAGACATGCTGGTCTGGCAAGTAAGGATTGTCCCTCTTTCAGCTGTTATGAGGTGATTGTGTGGCCAGTTCCCTCGGCCCTGGTGTTGGTGCGTATTCTCCCATCATGGACTGAGAACTGTAACCAGACTGTCGTAAGAAAATAAACCCCTTGTTCCCTTATGCCATTTGATGGTCACTTATCAGCAACCATGCAGGTGGACTGCATGTACCATGGAAGCCTGAGCCCCACAGGAGTAGACAAGCCGAATGAACCCTAGGATCCATAAGAATACAGGCAGGAAAGTAGGAAGGAGTGGGAGGGATTGCTGAAGGAAAGGAAGGGGATGGGAAGGAAGTAAGAGGGAAGGAGGGAAGTTGGAATGAATACTCAATATGCTTGTAAAAGTAAAAAAAATTTTTTTAAATGCATATATGTGCAAATATATATAACTGCATACTCATATTAAGGATCTATATACACACATAACCTAAACACCGAAAAGACCCAAATAATAACCAAGATGGTAGTAACAAGGCTCATTCCCACAACCAGACTACAATTTTAAACACACTTTGATCCTAAAAGAACCAAAGGTTCTTTGAGAAGTCATTAATTCTAAGTCTGGGACAGAAAATAGGTGACATGATCCTGAAAATCTTTAAGAAAAGCTAACAAGGAAGTTCTTAAAGATGACCAGCTTGTGACTAAAGATAACAGGAATCAAAATACCCACATCAAATGATTTCTTTTGACTAACAATGTGATAACTGAGCCCTAGTAATGTTATTATTAACTATTTTAATCATTAACTATAATAGACTGAGATCTATTAAATATATTTGCATTGATTCATATTGACAGTAAGAGTAAATCTTTCTTTAAGGATGACATGGAATCAAATTATATTGAAAACTATAAAAGAAAGAAATGTATTTTTCTTACCTTTTCTACTTAAACTATATACTACTGGTGAACAACAGGTGGCAGGAAGCATATTATAAATGTAAACAAAAATAAAGCATTCTAACTAATAAAAGGGAAGGAGAGAAGCAGAAGATAATACTTTGCTATGATGAATGAGCAAATGGGTGTGAAAATGAAGCGCTACTAGCTGCTAATATCATAGAGAGAAACTTTGTGTTGCTCATATTCTGGCCAAAAACTTTGTCTTGCTAAAGGAAGAGGGCACAGATCTAATCCAGTTTGCAGGTATTATGGAGCTCATCTGACTGCACTGAGAAGATACAGTTGGCCAAATGTAGATGGAGGAAAACTCTTCAAGTAACTGTACAGCAATGAGGAAGACTCCTGAAGTTTAAATGAGACTACATAAAATTAATAAGGGGATGAGACTAAACTATATCTTAGGAGACACATGTATGTGAGGAACCCATAACTAAGAGTTAACGAAGAGGTAACAAAGAGTTACCAGCGAAGTCAGAGTAATTGACACAGAAAGGGCAGAAAGGCTGTGGCTAGGGTGGGGCACGTGGAGGGATCTTGGGCAAAACGGCAAAACTCTCCATCGCGTTTACATCCTTTCTTTTTTCTGCCACTATCCCCTCCCCCCATATTCGAGCCTACCATACCATCTTGATCTTAGAGCATTTTACCAACTATCTGAATAATCTCATACGGAACTATATGACTCACACAATGGTTATTTAAGAAAAAAAATCAAAATCTGTGTTTAGTTACCTAAAATGTTATCCACTGAGTCACATATCTGCTCTTGAGTGGCACCTCTTTCATTTGAACACCTCACTGGTTTTCTTGGTATGAAAGTGGTATTTTTCTTATCACAGCTGGGCAATGCTGTGGAGAAACTGGTTTTGCCCCTTGTAGTTTTTGCTCCATGACTTGGCTTGGAGGAGCTGGAGCAGCCTACAGAGAAGTTGTCATTTGAGGTTGAAAAGTCATCGATCCGCCGAGAACTACTGTCCTTGGCTGCAGCATGCAGGTGGACGGCTCTTTTCGCTGTTTTAGGAAAACTACACGGCTCCCTTTTGTTTTCCTTTTTGCTCTTAGACCTCAGTGAAGAAGCTCTTTGCTTCCTTACTCTGGACTTGGGGAAGATTTCAATGTCATCAGATTCATCACTAATATCGTCAGTGCCTTTTCTTTTCACAGCAGAGATTGGGGCTATAATCCTAGGACCTAACTGTTTTACAATTGGTCCACTTTCTTCATCACTAGTCTGTCCGCCTCCACCCATGGCTCTTCTTCTCACAGGATTTTCTGTCTCAGAGTCTTCAGAGCATGGCTTACACCGTATACGATTATTAGGGAATCTCTGAGCTGAGTACTGGGTAGGGAAGATGACATCGCTGTCTTCTGACTCTGTATCACTCTGTAAAATGCAATGTTGTCCAGCTGTAGATTTCAAAATTCCCTCATCATCAGAGCTGGAAGAAACAGTCTGTTCTAAAATCTTCTTGCTTTTATGAAAAACACATTTTTCATTTGGATTTAGGATGTTATCTAATTTCTGATGCTTTGAAGTACAAACAGAATCCTGCTTGGCTTCTGCTGAGAGGCATGTGGGCTGCTCGAAGGAACGTTCATCACCAGAGGCGATGTTCCCATCACTGTTCTTGACTGGCTTACAGTTTGCCTCAAACAATTTTGAGAAACCACACTGCAGCAAGGTGAGCTGTCCTGCCGAGCCAGGGGCGCTGCGCGAGTCGGACGCTTTGCCGTCCGCAGTCTCCACGCGCAGAGATCCCCCTGACTCGTCCTCGCTGAAGTCACTGCAGAGAGCACTAACTTCTGCTGCCACCGGCTCTGCTGGGTCCTGTTCTTCAGCTTCTGGGCAGTCAGGGTCTCTGGTCTACATGAAAAGCGACGACAGAAACATTACAAAACATCCTATTTGGAGCTGCGTGTGCACACCTGCCACGCCAGCACGGAGTGGTGGAGGGTCAGACGTTCAAAGCACCTTCCACCACATGGAGTTCAGGGCCAGTCCGTGCTCCATGACGCCCCATCTCAGACAACAAGAAAGCCCACAAATGGAAAATAAAGTTGATAGCTTTGACTCTCTCACACTTTAGAAGGAAGTCAACTTTGAACAGATAACTTAGATACGAGAACATCACTTGTTTTCTGAAATGTACAACATTTTAAATACAAATGTAAAAGATTTAATATAGCCTTTTTTTGCATTTGTATATGTGTTTGTACATGTATGTGTGGGCATGTCAACAAGAGTGCACTTGAGTGTGTGTGCCTGTGGCGGCCCAAGGGTGAGATGGGAAATCATCCTGGGTTGCTCGGCCTCCTCGCTGCTTTGCTCTGAGGTTTCCAGGCTCTGTGTCTTCCAGGGCTGAAATTGCAGGCCACTGCCATTTCTGCTCCGTGTTTTTACACGAGAGCTGGGGATCCAAACTCAGGTCCTTTTACTTTCCAGGCAAAGGCTTTAACCTCTGAGCGGCCTCCCCAGCTCAATATTTTTCTCTTTTAGTAACTAAGTTTAAACCGGAACAGAACATAAATGAATAATTTTCAGGGCAAACAGGGCTATGGTAAGATATAAAGACACCCAGTGCAGCCCCAAGGGGAAACAGCATCTTGCTACTCATGTTCAGCAGACACCGCTGACTGAGTAACAACACAAAGCTACAGAAGCTAACCAAATAAAGAACTCAAAAGTGCGAAATAGCTCAAGATGATGAAAAATAACATTAAATCCAAGAGGCTTTTCATTACTAGAAAGTAAGAAAATTTGAAGTGAAAATTTAAATGCAATTTTTTTCATTAACCCAAGTTAAATATATCGTTCGCCTTCCTAAAATGGAGGCTTTAGTAGTAAGATTTAGGAAAAGTAACATGATCTGTCTATTAATATTTGATACTCATATTTTTTCTAAATTTAAAAAGTACCTCAAATTCAGTATCACTGGCTTCACTTAACTTACAGTTAAATTTCCAGAAATCAAAAACTAGAGAGAATAATAATAAATGAAATCTTCCTGTGTATTTCTCACATCTAATAAGACCTCAGATAACAACATGGATTTTATAGACATGCGATGAGAAACTACTGAAAATATCCTCATAGGATAAAGAACTCAAATTGAGTAAGGTATTTGTTTTGATTTATAAAAGCCTTTAATAATTAATCTTTACTTTTAAAATTTTATTATTGCTATCATCATCATCATCATTTATGTGTATGTGTGTGCTGCAGCTCACGTGTGAAGATCAGAAGACAACTCTGTGGAGTCAGTTCTCTCCTTCCTCCTTTATGTGGTTTCTAGGAATCAGATTCAAGTTACCAAGCTTGCACGGCAAGCCTTTGTACCTGCTGAACCATACTGCCAGCTCCTGGATTTAATCTTAAAATACACATTGATAGCTATGCTTCCATCTAAATAATTTGTGAGTTAGTAGAACTGTATTAACTTATGTAGATGGTTACCTTCATGGTGTTTACTTTCAAGTTTATAGTATGGTATAGCTAAACTTCCAGTTTAGATATAAAAGCCTGATAGTTGCTCCTGAATTTATTCTTATGATATGAATACTGAATCATTATAAATGATCAACTTTACTCAGAGTCTGATGGCTTTGTGTCCTAAGAAAAGTTTTCTTTCACACCCTGAAAAAGTCAGGATAAAGGAAAAGAAAGCTGAAATTGCCATGGTGTGCTTTGTGGGCTGTGGCCCACACAGTTGCCACTTACAGTTTCTAGCTTCTGGGCTGGAGGTTGCTCTTTCAACCATGTTGTAGCTGTCATGATTCCAGCTTCCACCTGGCCTTCTCTCTGTAATGTTCATCACAAAAATGCAAATCACTATGTGAAGTGGGTTGAGAACAACCAGGCAAACATGCAGCAATGGCATGCAAAATCTTGGCGCTAAGCAAGGAATAATGAGTGCTGCATGCTCTCTAATGCAATTTTTCCACTTCCTAATTGAGGAACTCGTATACAGTTTCATAAAATACTTAAACTAACTTTTAATTCTTGTCCAAAAGTTTACCTTTTCAGATGTAGAAAACTAATAGTTTCCTGCCAATTGCATTAAAAGCACTGGTAGGAATTCTGAAAAAATATTAAATATTTATCCAAGAATTACATCCATAATAGCTATTCCTATAAAATAATTATAGCAAAGACATCCTAGTAACAGTTCAAATATCATGTTCAGCATTAAAACTTGATATTCTAACTTGTATTATTAATATATTTGCTGTTCCTATTAATTAAAAAATATTTGAGCTTTCAAATGTAGTAGACATGAAAACAAAAGGGTCCAATCTGATATGAAATTAAAAACATGTCTTAATGATGTAACAGGCTTGTTGCATCTTTCGAGAATGTATTTGCAATTGAAAATTTATCTATCATTTAACAGGTTATGGCTTAGGTTACAGAATACTAAATTCTTCTTCAGAAGAAAATCAATTCTTGCCCCATTTTGCAGTAAAACAAGGGGGAAACACTACCACCATCACCAGAGTCACACATGCCCAATAATGTAAATCAAACTTGAATCTTAAATGTCTGAAAACAATCTTATTATAGAAGATTTAGGATAATATTTGAAAAGATCTTTTGGTCAAAATTTAAATGTAACCAAGTATAGATAATTTAAATATTGGTTGAGGAGTAATTCTTAATCAAAATGTAAGTGAACAACCGAGTATCAGAGGTAGACACAAGATGCTAAGTACATCTAGCACAAACAGCTAAAGGTATGGATGATCCTGGCATACAGATTAAGAATCATTCCTGAAAGAGAAACAGGATATACTTAAGGCAATCAGGAGAGAATTCAAGCTTATTAACCTGTCATTCTGTTTTGTTAAGTAATAATTGTGTAATGATGAATTATATAGTTATTCTGACAAAAATAGCACACTAAACTGTGTCACATGTGGCAGAAAGCAGAGTAAGCTAACTGAATATTAATATTTTACAAATACTGATTTTAAACTAGAAACACAATACCGTAATATTAGGTAGTACTTTAAGATGGAGATACGATCTGTGGGAAAGGGGCAAAGAGTTGCGGGACAAATGTAACCAGTGATTAGAAGAGAACAAATCCATAAGGCAATATATTCAGAAACAAGAAAAATATCCAGGAAACTCAAGTACTTTAAATGGGCCACTCAACTAGGAATCAACAGTTTCTATAAAATAACTCAGCAGTACACATCAGATACAGTACACATTACACTATTTACAGAACACCATGAATGCAGACTTTTCTTCCCATTCTTCAGTGGCCATCTTGAATGATTTCTGAACTTGCATTAGCATGTAACTACTGGTATCATATGATTATGCAAATGTTCTCGTCCACCTCCCATCAAGATAGGAATGTCTCAAGGACAGGGAGCAATTGTTCTTGAACTTTCTTTTTGGCACTTCCTGACTAAATGAAGTAAATTCATTAATGGCTTTACTAAAAAGTCCTAGAAGCCAAGGGGAATAGCTCCGAGTTCTCCAAGGCTCAGTTTCCTTCTCTATGTAGTAAGGAGATTGAAAATAATGATACCAAGGACTTTATCATACCCACATTATGACAAATTAGAAAGTAGGTCAGTACTCCTAGCATTGTATATTAAAGAACTTAAAGATTTTAAAAAACCATGTAGGTGTCATGTCTGAAGAATAAGAAACATCTGCATGCTGAGGATGAACATCACTCAAGAGTTTGAAATATTGGTGTAGAATTTTTATTGGGAACAGAGGACAAAAATCTCCATGAGACATGAGACTACATCTCAGGGAATATTTGGTAACTTCCAATCAAAACATATTTTACGGTTTTGTTTATTTAGGAAAATCTTATTTTTTTTCCTTTGACTTCAACAGCTGTTTTCAAACTAATAAACTTCTCTCTGTCAGTCTGAAAAAGGTCGCAGAGGTCATACCGTCTCATCCTTGGTGTGGCTGTGTGTGTGCATAACATGCAAGCATACACGAGAAAACCCGAGCCTAGACATATAATCCATCTCCTATTTTTCTGAAAGGAGAAATTATAAACCCAAGTGTTTTTGATAAGGACAATCAAATGATGTCTCTAAAGGGGAAAACAGTGGCATTTCAAGTCCCCCAAGCGACAAAACTGATTATGACATTACTGAGAGGCCACAGAAGAATCGCACACCTCCAGGATGTCCCTCGTAAGACAAGACCCTTGGCATCTTAGTGTGAAGAGATTGTGGACGCCAAAAAGTTCTCCTCGATGCTCCTTTGATCCTTGCACTGCTTCAAAGTATCGCTTGGCATTTTCGCTTCCAACCACCACACAGTGAAGTTGCTAAAACAGAGAAGATAGAAGGAGTTTGGAAGTGCTCGCTCCAAACGGTATGTCAGAATCTCCTGGCATTCCCTGTATATACACAGCTTTTTCTGGAGCCGGCTGAATCTCCTTAGGGAAGAAATTTTGTTTTAATTTCCCTGGCAGATGTTGCCATTATGGTGCAATAACAATAATCAGGCCATTTGACTAAAGCAGAGATCTTACACTGCTATTTTATGTCTGTTTTCTAACTACTGAATCAAGATTACATCTCCATGTCAGACATAAGTGTTGAATAATGGAAGTGGACACCTGAATAGACTTCTTAAATAAGTACAACAGAAACTACTGAAAATACCAGAAATAATTACTGTATGACCGAAAGCTAAAGTAATTATATCATAAACAAGATGGTGTCAAATTAGTTGTATGACTACACTGTCAACTAACAGAAAAAACCAACACTGTTCTAGAAACATCATGTCTCTGGAAGAATTTGAGATTCAGTGACAATGGAGCACTTAAAGACATATGCCATTTTAGTATCACCACAAATATGCACTCTCCATTTGCTGAATATGTTACAAGGTATTGTAAAGATGCAAAACTTAAACACAATCTTTGAGGAAGTTTATAGTTTTGATAATCTGTGACTTTCTAATGGCTCAGAGAAAAGAATAAGAATGTGTGAAAGAAAAAGATAGCAAACACATAAAATGTTGCCAAAAGGGAATTTGGATCAAGTTTGGGGATTCTTTGTTCTTGCAATCTTTCTTTAAGTACTTCTAAATAAATAACACGGATATAGTTGTATATACACACATATCTATCTATATATATTATGAATTTCTGAATGATAAACTTTATTTTACACAATGCTCCAAACCTGAAGAAACACAGCAGCTGCACAAACAATGGTATTTTTAAAAAGCAAAGAATGGGGCTGGAGAGGTGGCTCAGGGGTTAAGCCTCCGCCTTGCAGGCGGAAGGTCCTGAGTTCGGATCCCAGATCCCATGTATAGACGCCAGGCGGAAGCGGGGGCGGCCTGCGCTTCTGGTCCTGGTAGGGCGGAGCCTGTGAATCCCGGGGCAGAAGGAGGTAGAGGCGTCCATGGTGGTTCGCGAATTCGTCCGTGGTTCTACACGGACGAATATCTAGCAATGTTATCACAATATGCTAACAAAGCACAATCAAATGAAAGCCTCTTTTGGACAAGAGCTTTCTTGCCCATCTCCTGATGTTTAGATGTACACTAGTCCTCTTTCAGCGACATCTATTTATAGACACAGAAACAGTTTTATGCACAGGCACAGTTGCTATGCTATAATACTGTTCTGTAAGTTGCTTCTCTAACTCCTAAACATGTTTCAGAGATCGTTTTACATCACTATATCTATGATCCCATAATCTTTATTTCTGTTGCAGACTATTCTGCAATATGGGCATATCGGAATCTGTGGTTATTGTTACTATTGCACATTTAAGCTGTTGCCTTTTTTATTTCTTTAAACAAACACTAGCAATGCTGAAGATAAAGCGCTGCCATCTGGTCATGTGCATCTATGAAAACATTTCTGTTGGGTCGGTATGCATTAAGAAACTAGCTCAGAGAACAAGCATACTCGTTGCACTGTCAACGATTGTGGGAGCACCTCTTTACAAAAACTCCCACTAACAATTCATGGTTCCAAACCTCCACTTCACTCCCAATCCTGAAAAACAACTCAAAAAGTTTTTTTGCCAAATGTACAAATTACATATTTTACTCTAGATCATGAGTGTAGTTTAAGAACTTTTCATAAATAACCATTTGTATTTCCTTTAGAGAATTGCCTACCTATCAGTTCTTCATTGACTTGTGGGAGTTTTAAATATTTCATAGCTGTAACTTCTTTACTGTATATGTGTCTGATGTTTCCTCTAAGCTCCTCTTTTAATTTGGCTTTCAGGTCTGCTGTCACACAAGCTTCACAGAGAATGCATTTGCATTTACAGTACAGTCTTTGAAGCTGTGTTAGTTTGGCTGCTGTATGTTCAAAGTGCTACAAGCTGGATGTCTCATAGAGCAGCAAGCTGGAGGCCTGAAGCTGAAAATCTGGTGTCCACAGAGTCAGATTGTAGGTGACGATCCTTCCTAGCTGTGGGCAGCATCTGGCTTACAGCTTTATCAGTCCCATTTCTGCTTCTATGCCTGTGTAAGCCTGTACTGAAATTTCTCTCTTCTTAAAAGACATCACCTATTGGATAACACCTTAACCTATTTGCAAATATCATACTTGAAAATAAGGTCAAATTCACAGATACAAGTAATCAAGGCTACAACATGCCTTCAGTAGATGTTTTATTTAAGTTACTATGTGTGTGGTGTGGTGTGCCTTTGTCCTGTGTACATACACAGGAGCAGAGACAATTTTCAGCTGTAGTTCTTTGCCTTTCCACCTTGTTTGAGACCAGGCTTCCTCACCGATGCGTTATAAAACTTTTACAGAAAGAAAAAACATTAACTATGAAGTACTAGAAGGGAACTCCCCCCCTTTTGTATATGTGTGTTCATTGTGCATGTGTTTGTGTGTGTATGCACACGTGAAGGCCTGATCAAATGTCTTCCTAATGCTCTCACTTATTGTTTTGAAATAAGGTCTCTCACTGAACCTGCAGCTTGCTGATTCAGTTACACTGAAGCCAGTATTTTATTGAATGAGCATTTTCCAGCCCCAAATACTTTAGTAACAGTACTGGGTATAAGAAGTAGTAACTTCAAATGAGGGGCAAATGATACCATCACAATTGCTAAAGAAACTGAATTAATTTCATTTAATCTATCTTGGGGTGAGGAGATGTATACATGCCATACTGTGTGCACAGAGGGAGTTGACCCTCTCCTTCCACCATGTGGGCCTTAGGCATCAGGCTCAGACCATCAGGCATCATTACCTTTTAAGCCATCTCACTAGAATGAAACTGAATTTGTGTGTCTGTGTGTGTGTGTGTGTGTGTGTGTGTCTGTGTGTGTCTGTGTCAAAAGGCACTGTGTGTACCCGTGGAGGTCTAAGGGTGACTTTGGGAATCATCCCGGATTGCTACTTCCTTTTGTCTTTGCTCTTGTATTTCCTAGGCTCCACCTTCCAGAGCTAGAAGTACAGGCTACTGCCATTTCTGCCAGGTGTTCTTTGCGTAGGATCTGGGATTAGAACTCAGGTCCTTCTGTTTGCAAAGCAGTGACTTAACTCCTGAACCATCTCTCCAGGACCCAAAACTAAATTCAGAACTTTCTTCACGATGAAACTTCCCAAGTCTGTATGACGTGAGCAGCGACTTCTATCCCTGCATGTAAGCGCTGTCTGGCCCATGAGCTTCTGTTCTCTACCTCCCATTTCGCATAGTTTCACAGGCTTGCTGGGATTTACAGACACGTACACTGCTGTGTCCTGTTTTCACATGGGATGTGGGATCTGCACTCAAGTTTTCAGGCTTGCACATGTACAGCCATGTGGATGTTAGTACAGATATTTTTAAGGGACACACAGTGCCCTGATAACACACACACACACACACACTTTTAAAAGAGAATGTCTCACTTTTTCCCTTGGTGTTTTACACCGAGAGGTTTAGGCATGAATCCACTGCCCTCATCTTATACAGAGTTTGGTGGGCCCGTATGACCCCTGGACTCTTGCTTTGTTTTCGACATGCTGTTCTTTTCTCAGGGGCTTCTGCTCCTGTCTCTCTTTTCTGTTTGCCAGCAGATCTAGTCTGCAGGACTAGATCTGTCCTGTTTCTCTCGACTGTTCTCAGCACACGTGCCCTCCCTGTCATTCCTTCTGTGGTGCAGAATGAGGAGGCCTTTCCTTAGGTGAGAGGTCTCCCCTTTGCTCCTCAGTCTGTTACTTTCTGGTTCTCACTAGTGGATTCCATGGCCCATCCTTGTTTCTGGAATCCTACAACCTTCTTTCCTTCTGATAGCATTTTGTATATTTTTCCCATTTGTGTGTGCATTCAAAGGACTAAGGTTGATATAGGGAATCATCCTAGATCACTCTTCCACATTCTTTTGAGACATGGTTTATAATGAAACCCAGAGCTCACCACTGGGGGGCTTGCACTGGGGATTCTGTTTCTGCCTTTCTTGGCTAGAATTACAGGCAGGCTGCCAATTCACCTGGCATTTATATGGGAGCTGGGGATCCGAACTCTGGTCCTTTTGCCTGGCAAGCATTTTAACTGCTGAGCCATCTCCCCAAAGCAATTATTTATTTTTTGAGTGGCTGTATTAGTTTCAGAGCCAGAGTTTGAGCAATGCAAAGTTATTCTCTCACAGTCTGGAAGCCAGAAGTCTGAAACCTATCAGTGTGTTGAAGTCAAGGTGTTGACAAAGCTGCATGCCATCTGAGGCTCTGAGGAGAACCCATTCCTCGTCTCTTCCAGCTCTAGTGGCTGGTAACATTCCTCAGGCTGTGGACACATTATTCTAATTTCTGTCACTATGGCTACACTGCCTTCTCTCCACTGTGGCATTCTCTTCTTACTATTTTTTATAAAAACATTGTTGTGGTTCCTCATCTCGAAAAATCTTACTGCTATCAGCATAGATACCTCCTTCTCCCACTGATTTTCATATTAAGTGCTATATAGGGTTCCAGAGATCAAAACTTGGTATTTTTGAGGGCCATAATTTAACCCACGATAGTGCTTTTTATAGTATTTATCTTCTTCATTTGGTCAGTCATTATGTTTGGCTAGGTAAATCTGCATTTAAATATGTCCTCATCTCTGTCCACAGCCCTGGTTGTTTTAAGCAGGGAGAGGGCAGTGCAAGGACTATCCTGTGTGTATCAGCAAAAGTCTGGGTTTTGTCTCGCTTCTTTGCTTCCAGTATTCCAAGCTGAGAACAGGAACCTTGGCTGGCCACACTTTGGCACAGTGAGATGAGTGAAAGGAGAGTCACATTATCAGTGTCGCTCTGCATAGGTGCCCCAAGCTGGCTTCTTTTTATATAATCGATTGACATCTAAGATGAGAATAGGTTTCCTGAATGAGTTTCACTAGGCTTCCTCCTTTCTTGTCTCTTAGGATTCCTTATTATTCGGGGCTACTGAGAAGCCTCTTCTTTTATTCCAACATATTTACAGTGGTTTTCTATTATTACTATTTCTTTTTTTTAACTCTTCAGAACACAAGGAAGGTCACGATGTGCACTTCATATGCATTTCCTGGCTCAAATTCCAAGTGATCTCTAGACCATACTTTTTAGAAGATTGTTACCTTATCTCTGTATCTGCCATACAAGTTCTGAAAACTTAGGTTTTTTTGCCTCTTGGAAATTATTTTAACATATATTATCATATGTCCACACTACATGTAACAGGACATTTTATTTCATTAAATTTCGTTCATCAAAACGAACAAGTAGAAAACAATTTAATAATAAATTGAGAAAATTACACGATGCAGAAAACACTGCTGCTTGAGATAAGCCTCAGTCAGTTTCTAAACAACAGGCCCTAAGATGAAGAAATATCCTACTTGGTCATGAGTGGCTAAGTAAGCTAGAAAAAATAATTTTCAAGTAGTTGGGTTGTAGTAGAGAACAAAAAAAGAATTATTTTTTTTATAGAGCTAACTGGTTTAAGAAAATACAATACTGCTGTGTATAATTCTATTTTTAGAATGAAGATGCTAGCATAAATTTAAGACCGGATCATTTTAGGTTAACTCCCACCATATGTGGCAGATGTTTGTTCTTAAATAGATGCCAACCAAAAATATAGGGAGTGATTCAAACTTAATATTTACAATTAAACATGAACCTCATTCCAGATCTTCTCAAGTGAGCTAAATGTTTACTTAGAGGTATAAAACAAATGGTAATGAAAGAGTTGGGGCAATTTCAGACAAACACTCAAAGTGCCAAGCACAATAGCTAGCACGCGAGCTCCAGCCCAACAATGTCATTTACTGGGCATCTCGGCAGCCAGCTTCACAATGTGTATCTCCACGGCAGTGCTTCCCCGTCTCCACACCGTGGCCCACACAGAAGACGGCAATACACGAACACAAGCTGGAGCAAACAAAGAGATTGGAAGGTTGGAAGCTAATGCAGGCAACATGCTGCAGTGAGCTATAAGTCAGTACCTCAGGGCACCTGTGACCCATCTGACACATGTCCTGGCTCCCAGCTTAGGGGTACGTGATATCACAGCAGCATGAATATATAAGAAAGCTAGTCAAAAATGGAAGGTTTGGGCTCTAACCTCAAGATTATTAAATCAGAACTTGTATTATAACAAGATCTCAGGGTGACTCACCTGCACATTCGGTTGTAAGTTGCACTGCTGTAGAACATTCAATCAACTTAAGAAGTAAACTTCAGAGTGTATTTTATAATAATAACTTCTAGAGAGAAAAATGAAAAACTTCCTGCTACAAATTTGTTCCTAACTTTATAAAGCGGCAGATGTTTTCTTCTTTCTTAAATAAAGGGACAGCTTCTTACCTGCTTATACACCTGTCGTAAGTACATGATCTCCTCCACAGTACCCAGGGATATCAGCCTAAGCACTTTAACGTCTCTGTACTGACCAATCCTGTAGGCTCTGAAATTAAAAACAAAACAACTCAACCAAAGTAGCTTCAGAGTTACAAAGTAGCTTTTGTTCATAAAAATGGAATATTGCTAATGATTTTAAAACAGAACATTATGCATTTAGGTATGCTGTGTCATTTAGTGATACTGCAATTATATATTCACATAAAAAACTACTACTACTACAAAAAAAGCACACATTAAAACTTTTCATCAATTTAATTTAGGGTTTTCTTTTATGGCAATCTTTATGAATGGATTATTTTCAAATGATGCCATTTTTATAAAACTCTAAATATAGACAAATCCATAGTGATAGAAGGCTGCTTGGGAATAAAAGGGTGGGGCTGGCCAGCAGAGAAAAATTCAAAAGGTGCAAGGAAGCCCTTGGGAGTCATGATATGTTCACTATCTTGATGGTGATAACTTCGCAGGTGTACACAAATGTCAAAACTTGCCAGTTGTGCATGATAAATGTTCAGTTTACTGTATATATGCTAATTACAGCTCTATGAAACTGCTTTAAAAGTAAAAACAAAGGGAAAAAGAACCAAAACTTGTGAAAAAGTAGTTAGCTGCAACATAAATAGTTATGCAGACTTCAAGAGTTGCTATCCACCAAGTGGGTCTGACTGAATCACCCTGAGTTGCTTGGTACCCCGGGTACCACAAGACTGATTACAGCTCTACCCTGACTCCCCGTAGTGGTATGCTGGGGGACGCCCTGCAGCTTCTCACGTGGAGGCTTTAGTGGATGCTCTGAAGGAGGTCACAACTGCTCATTGCATGTTACAGTGCTGACGGGCATGGGACCAGGTCCCATTGTTTGCAATGCCTGGAAGTGCTACGATTTTAGGGAAATTCATTTCTGAACTTGAGAGGTCACTGTAAATACTGCTAACATTTGGGGTTCCCTCTACTCCCTCACCCATTCCCCCTCTAGGAGTGTACCTTTCACAAGGAACATCTTGAAAATCTTATGTCAGCAGACAGGGATGGAGGCTGTGGTGACACAGCCCATTTTCCTTTTGTTGATGACTTTTACCATGAAAACGTGTTTTGGAGATACATATAACCAACTGTTTGGTGAATTGGATAGATTGGGATAGAATGCCTATTCTTTATAATCATTAGAGGAAAAAAAACTTTTGATGCTATTTTATACATATGCTTCATTAATTTCTTGGTCCATTAAAGAGGGACTTGTGGGCTGGAGAGATGGCTCAGGGGTTAAGATTCTGCCTCACAAGCAGAAGGATCTAAGTTCAGACAGTGAATCAGACTTCTAGCTCTGGAAGGCAGAGCCTAGGAAACCTCAGGGCAAAACAAAAAGAAGGTAGAAGCAGTCCAGGTTGACTCACAAAGTCACTCTTGGGCCTTTATAGGCATATATAGTGCCATCTGCTACACACACACACACATACACACACACACACACACACACACACACACACACAAAATGAGGGACTTGTAAGTGATGGGTATCCTATTATGTAGAAACAAATATGAAGGAACTACCATACAGTATGAAGATCAGTATCTTGATTTCTTTTCTTTGTTTTGGCCAGAGACACAGTGAAAGGAAAGGGATGGGAATGAAGAATGCACTGTGCTCTCAGAACAGTGGGGCAAATAAGACCATCGGTCTAAAGACCTACATGAAAAGGCACAAAATTTGAGGCCAGAGGGCGATATTGGATGTCATTCATTTTTTCATGTGAGACAGGATTTCTCACTGGCCTGAAACTTGCCAACTATGCTGGGCTGGCTGACTAGAGAGTTCAAGCAGTTGGCCTGTCTCTGCCACTGCAGCACTGAGACCACAAGCTTGGCACAACATGCCTGGATAGTCTTATGTAGGTTGTGCCCTCCTGACCAGCTGAGCTGCCCCCCCGTCCCCACCATTCTACTGTCTCTATGAATGTGGTTATTCTAGGTGTAGTAAGTGGGTAAAACACGCAGCCTTTCCTTACTGCTAATAAAGCAAAAACAGTCATTTTTTTCCACTGAGCACATTTGCTGAGTTTTTCATATTTTTTATGTAGAGATAATACTTTAAATATTTTAAAGTTTTTTATATTATATTGATTTCTGTGTAATGATGGAATAAATCCTCTCTTACTTATCTTCTGCCTGAATGTATGCTAGCCACTGCTGAGTAAGGTAAGAGAAGGCTCTCCTGTTATTATTGTAGAGCTACAAGGTTTCTCATTCAATCCCATGGATATCTGCTTAAAATATTTTCGAGTTCCAACATTTGGTACATTTATACTTTTAGGTATTGACCTTTTACAAAAAGTCATTGTACAATATCCCTCCTCTTTTTTTTGCACCAGGTTTTGACTTAAAGTCTATTTTGTTTTCTGTTATCTGCCACTAATCTTTTTCAATGTCTTTTGTCCACTCTCTTACTTTCAACTTACATGTATCCTTGTATTTAAATAGAATATTGAAAAAATATTTTTTTCGTTTAATCTTTGACAATCTCATATACCTACCCAATGAATTTTGATCCCCCTCCCAACTTCTTGTCTTTTTTTTTTAAAAAAAAGGACTACAACATAAAATATGAAAAATAAGAGAAATACACATAGGTTATAAGTAGCTATTATGACTGAGCTTCCAACTTCAAATGGTTAAGAATCTATGATGATAAAGCTAAAGAATGGTGGTTCTGTCAGCCTCCCTAGCCCAGGGGAGACCACCCGCAGTAGGCCACCCACTGTGAGCCCACGTATACTGGAATTCTTTTTATCTTGCTAAGCTGGAAAAATTACCCAAGTGCCTTCCA
This sequence comes from Typhlomys cinereus, assembly GCA_023101885.1. NCBI lineage: Eukaryota > Metazoa > Chordata > Mammalia > Rodentia > Platacanthomyidae > Typhlomys > Typhlomys cinereus. Next base: position 893,761 of record JALPQD010000628.1, on the reverse strand, counting down.
GGGCCCTAAGTGCAGGATAGCATCATTTCCACATTTTAGAAGGGATCTAGGATCCAAACTCAAGTCCTTTTGCTTGTGAGGCAAAGGCTTAACCCCTGAGCCATCTTTGTAGTCTTTTTCTTGTATTTATACATCTACATTTTCTCTCAAATTTAGGAAACTTTTCAATCTTTTTTTTTTTTCTTTTTTCTTCTGAGACTACCACAATGCTTAAACAGTCCACTTGATGACATCTCCTGTGTGTCTTTGGCTGTATTCACTTTTCCTTCTTTTATGTATTTGCTTCTTAGACTACATAGTTCCAAGTACCCTGCATGATTGGCTTTTGCACATTCAGGTCTCTCTACAGACATTACTATCCACATGTTGGCTGATATCCTCGAGCAGGGCCTTCCGGTCCCAAGCAATATATTTGCTGAGTTCCTGGATATCACACTTGTTTTTATCTTTTGATTACATATCGATATTTTAGTCACCAATTAGAACTTTGAGTCAAAACAATTTTTTTTCACATGAAGTCATAAATTATGTCACCTGGACAGCTCTGTTATCTAGAATCTATAGCAGACCAAAGGCCTAATTCTCAGAAATGAACCTGATTCTTACTTATTGCTAACTTGCTTCTTTTCTTTTTAAAAAACCGTCTTCTTCACTCTGGAGTATCTGAGTCCTTTTCTTTTTCTCAGGATTGGACAGGCAACCCAGACCTCTGCTCTAACTCCTTTCAGTCAGTATTCCTACCTAGTGCTTGGTGGCTCCTCAAAGTGAACACCGCTGTTCTTCAGCTGTGTTGCCAGTTACCTCTCTGATCTCTGTTCTCTATTTCTGGAACAGATGAGGTTTTCTGGGATTGTCTTTCACTTTTTCTTTATTTGTATTTCATTGCTAATTTTCTGTATTTTCATTACTTTGCATGCGTGAATGTGAGCGTGCACATGCCACAAGGCACATGTAGAGGTCAGCAGGTAACTCTGCGGTCGCTTCTCTCCATCCTTCACACAGCTTCTGTCATCAGGCTTATGTAGCACATACTTTTACCTGATGAGCCATCTTGCTATGTCCTATCTGTCTTTTGACGTTGTGTTTTAGAATATTAATATTCATCCTTTTAATCTTTTGTATCACTTTTTACCTTTTATTTCTGCATGTGTGCATGTGTCTATGTGTCCGTGTGTATCACAGAGCACTGTATATCCCTGTGGAGGACCAAGGGTGACTTCAGGAATTATCCTGGATTGTTCTACCACCTTTTTGCTTTGCTCTGGAATTTCCCAGGTTCTACTTTTCAAGGACAACAGTGCAGGCTGCCACCACTTCCTCCTGATGTTTTTATGTGGGCTCTGGGATCTGAATCCAGGTCCTTCTGCTTTTAAAGCAGAGGCTTAACCCCTGATCTATCTCTTCAGTCTCTCTAAGTAAGTTTTATTTGGGCAATGATTCTAATTCTGAAAACACTTTGCCCCCTATACACATGGTTTCTGGTGGTCCGTTCTTAATTTAGTCCCTTCAGTGCCTGCTTTCCCTTGTCTTTTGTATTTCATGCTGCTAATTCTATGAAAATGATTTGCAATTCATAATTTCCCATTCATAATGAAAACTGGAACAAGTGGATTGTACTGCAAAGATGGTCTAAGTTTATTTAATTGTTTCCCTTTTCTGTGTCATGTGAAAATTACTTCAGACCTGCCTCCATCTTATGATCTGGTTCTAACATACATATCAACAACTTTTTACTGTCGGATTCTCCACTTACTTATAAAGCTTATGAAATTATTCTTTCAAGCAGTATGTTTTAGACAGTGCCTCTTGCATGTGAGGCGCGAGAGAGGTATCTGTCTGGAATCAGCGCACTGCTTTACTAGCTTCCCAGAAGGATCCTGCCGTGCCTTGTCCTGTACCCTGCTTGCTACGGGGTTGGTCGTGCTTGAGATGGCCGCCCTGTCCTGAGACTCTGCACTGTGCTTTTCTCTGACCACTTCTTGGTTACACATTCTGTTTTCTTTCTGTCTTCCAGGGGTGTCTCAAAACTACTGAAGTACCAATGATATTTTAGTATTTTGACTCATCAGTAGAATTTCGAGATGGGAAACTCATGGCTGCTACCAGCCTGCTGACTGCAGAAATTTTGTGTTGTTTGAATCGAAAAAAAGTTTTCACAAGGTGTCTTCCTTTTCGAACTAGTCACATAAGCAACCTAAAATGTACAGAAGCATTTTGGGATTACTAGAATTTAAAGGTAACCTTAAATTTATATTATACCTGTCAATGGCTTGAAGATCATTGGCTGGATTCCAAGTTGGATCAAATAATATAACGACATTGGCACCAACAAAATTGAGTCCTAGTCCACCAGCCCTGGAAGTAAAAGGATCATTGAATAAGTTCAAACTGACAATGGTATGGTGGTATAGAACTATAATCCTAATTTTCAGAGGTGGAAGCAAGAGAAATGAAAATCCAGGCCACCTTGGGCTACACAATAAGATCCTACCTTAAATACCAATCACCAACCAATCCATCCACTCACGTGGCCAACCAGAACTACATAAGCCACTCTGGTATAGCTCAATCATTCCCATTTTCTGCAGTCAGTACAATATTGAATTAACATCATCAAAAGAGAGTGATTAAATAGAAACATATCTAACTAACACATCTATGACATATTCTTTTTCTACTATTCAAGGAAATTGCCCATGTGAGTTCAAGTAGAAAGATAAGAAAGTTCACATAACGTACTGGTTTTTAACAATTTTTAGACATGCAAGTACTGTTTGTTTAGAATTTTCCAAACACAATTAAAAACTATAGTACATTCTCAAATAAGTAGAAGTTAAGGTATATGTATTTAATAAATCTAATAAACTGATTCAGTTATATTCTTGAGTCAAACATTTAAGAAACAATCTGGGGGGAACTGATGATCAGTGAGTAATGGAGCTTGCTGCATAAGTCCATACTCAAGTTCAGTCCCAGTGCCCAGGTAAAAATCAGATGCAGTGGCACACATCTGTACCCCACCACTCCTACAACAAATGGAAGAATCACCCAGAAGTTTGGGCTAGCTAGCCCGCAGTACATAGAACAAGGGACGCCCTGTATCACCACAAGGCTGAAGACATGACTCCTGGAAATTGTCCTCTGACTCCTACATATGCATACAGCACACACACACACACACACACACACACACACACGCACGCACACCACTAAATTAATTAAAAAATAAAAAATAAATTCAGGAATAGATGTGCATATGCTACATTTATTTATAATACTAGATTTTATATAATATTTTGACCTTTCCATGACATGAATTTTGTAGTCTGTGTTCCTTGAATTAATCATTATTTTTCTAATTTTCCATCTATCTCTAAGGCTTTTATGGAACCTCAAAGCTTTCTGCTTTGAGCTGCTCACACTCGGCTCAGCTTTAAGGTGATGCCAGTCATCTAGAGAGAGGACAACAGTCATTGGTCCTACAGTCTGTACCAGCATGGACAGAAATTAACATCAACCGAGTATCCATTATATACAAGGAACTGTGTGAGACATTTTCAATTCTTTTATTCTTAAGAGAATTTTAATAGCTAAACATTGTCTTCATTTTCAGGTAAAGGAATAAGGTCTCCTATGTCAACTGTTTTGAATTATTTAGGTATTTTGAATTAAATTTCAGTATTATACAGAAATTGAATTCTATCTTTTAGAAAATTACTTTTTTGAGAGGGCAGCAAAAAGGTGTCACTGAGACTTGAACCTAAAGAAAAAAACGGTGAGCTAGGGAGAAAGCTTTGGAAAGGACACCAATTAAAATGTTAACATGGGCAAGTTGAGGGAATGTGGGTGGAATTAAATGCACAGCAAGTAGGAACAGTTATAGCAGCTACAAGTGCATCTAAGAAGCCTCATCAACAGTTCCAGACAGGTCCGTGAAGAAAGACATGTGTTCATCTCAGATGCCCCTATGAGCCCCAAACAACTGACCTAGCTAGTTAGGGTAGCGATCTTTTAAGAGACTTGGAAAATTACACCAGACACTTGCCTCTCTGGGTTAAAACAGAGACAAAGCTTGTTTTAGAAAAACTTTAAACTTCCCTTTACACCCCAAACCGCTCCGCCGGTCGGGACGCGCGTGCGGTCCAGCCGGGCCTCACCCCGCGCCCTAGGACCCCAGGTCAGCCCACAGGGACCCGGCTCCGACTCCCACCATCCAGCCAGAGCCGCGCGCGGGGTCCGAGGGACGAGGAGGACCTCCCCCTGCGCCCGGGCCCCGCCCCAGCTGCCCTCGGGTTAAATAGCTCCACGCCGACGCCCCCATCCTCCCTTTTCACCCCACCCCGCTCCGCTGGTCGGGACACGCGCGGTCCACCCGGGCCTCACCCCGCGCCCTAGGTAAGTCCCCGTTCAGGCCCCGCCCACCAGTACCCCAGGCCAAATAATTCAGTTTAGTGAAATTGAGAGATCTTAAGAGTTAAAATGACAATGCCAAAGTCAAAGTGCAAATCCATGAGAAGCAACACTCAAGTAAACAAATTTCCCACTAAAGAAATTAATCCCACAATGTTAGACTCCAACAAGAACAAACCCGCGGAAACAGGCCAAGAAAGCCTCACCCAGAATAAAGTCTTTCAAAATATGATCATTACCATGTTCAATACTATGAAAGAGGAAATCCGGGAGGAATTACATAATCGAATCAATCGCTTTGAAGAGGAACACAACAGACATCTGGAGGAGTTGAGAAAAACAGTGCAAGAAACAAAAAGTGGCATAGAGCAGTTAAAACAAACTCAAGCAGAGTTTAAATCTGAGCTAAAAGACAAGTTATCTTCAACCCAGAACGCCACAGAGAGTCTTATCAACAGAACTAACGAAGCAGAAAAAAGAATTTCAGACCTTGAAGATAAAGTGGGAGTACTAACCAGCTCAATGGAAGAGGTTGTTAAAGCCAAAAAGATACTTGAGAGAAATATCCAAGAGATATGGAACACCCTGAAGAAGCCTAACATGCGTATTCATGGAATACCAGAGCAAGAATCTCAAAATACCACCCCTGAGGAAATTTTTCAAACAATCATCAAGGAAAACTTTCCTCATCTAAAAAAAGAGAGGCCCATCCATATACAAGAGGCATTCCACACCCCAAACAGATACGACCAAAATAGAAGCACGCCGTGGCAAATAATAGTTAAAACACTCCACATTCAAGATAAAGAACTGGTGCTGAGAGCTTCAAGGGAGAAAAAACAAGTCACTTTTAAAGGTAAACCTATTAAAATAACAAATGACTTCTCAGTCGAAACAGTAAAAGCAAGAAGAGCTTGGAGAAGAGCTTGTCAACCCAGGCTGATTTACCCTGCAAAACTATCTGTCATGATTGAGGGAGAAAGAAAAATTTTCCTGCACAAAGACAACTTTAAGGGATACATGTCCATCAAACCAGGCCTTCAAAAACTGCTAGAAATGATACTCAAGCGTGAAGAAAAAAACAGGCATATCCAGGAGAACAGAAGGCAAATATAACACCATTAAAAGTGAAGCAATATACTTATAAAAGCTACTAAACATAATAAATGTCTGGAATTAATAGTTTCTCCATTATAACACTAAATGTTAATGGACTTAATTCACCGATCAAGAGACACAGATTACAAACTTGGATTAAAAATCACAATCCATCAATCTTCTGCCTGCAGGAAACCCATCTCACCACAAAAGATAGGCACGCTCTAAAAATAAAAGGCTGGTCAACAATTCTACAAGCAAATGGAAGCAGAAAACAGGCAGGGGTAGCCATTATGCTATCAGACAAAGTGGATTTCAAACCAAAGAAAATTATAAGAGACACGGATGGATACTACATTTTAGTCATAGGTACAATTCACCAGGAAGACTTCACAATACTGAACATATATGCACCCAATACGGGCCCCTCCACATTCATTAAGAAAACCCTACAGCGTCTAAAGCAAGAAATCAACCCCCAAACGATAATTCTTGGGGACTTCAACACCGCCCTCTCAACATGGGATAGATCAACAGGTCAAAAGCTTAACAGAGACACTTTGGAACTTAATCAAATCCTGAAAGAAATGGACCTTACAGATCTCTATCGAACTTTTCACCCACGCACCAAAGAATACACATTTTTCTCAGCAGCACACGGAACTTTCTCCAAAACAGATCACATATTGGGCCACAAAATGAATCTACACATATACAAGAAAGTTGAAATTCTAATCTGTGCCCTATCAGACCACCACGGCCTAAAGCTGGACATCCACAACACATCAAACAAGAGAAAACACACTAACTCCTGGAAACTTAACACTATGATGCTGAATGAGAACTGGATTCAGGAAGAAATTAAAAAGGAAATTCAAGATTTCCTGAAAGTGAATGATAACGAAAATACAACTTACCAAAATCTCTGGGACACAATGAAAGCTGTTCTAAGAGGTAAGTTCATAGCTCTTAATGCCTACGTCAAAAAAATGGAAACATCAGAAATAAACAACTTAACAATGCAGCTTAAAGCTTTAGAGAAACTAGAGCAATCTGATCCCAAAAGTAGTAGAAGAGAGGAGATTAGCAAAATAAGGGGAAAAATATCTGAAATCGAGATTAAGAAAATGATAGAAAAAAATCAACCAGTCAAAAAGCTGGTTCTTTGAAAAAATCAACAAGATTGATACACCTCTAGCTAAACTAACCAAAAGCATGAGAGAGAAAACCCAAATTAACAAAATTAGAAATGAACATGGAGTTATCACTACTGATACCCAAGAAATCCAGAGAATTATAACATCATACTTCAAAAACTTATACTCTGTGAAGTTTGACAACACAAAAGAGATGGATGAATTTCTAAGTAAACACAACTTACCTAAATTGAATCAGGAAGTTGTGAATTATTTAAATAGTCCTATAACATATAAGGAAATTGAGGAAGTAATCTCGAATCTTCCCACCAAAAAATGTCCTGGACCAGATGGATTCAGCACAGAGTTCTACCAGACATTTAAGGAGTTAATAACACCAATACTCCTTAAACTGTTCCATCAAATAGCAAAGGAAGGAACACTACCAAATTCCTTCTATGAAGCTAATATCGTTTTAATCCCAAAACCTAATAAAGATTCACTTAAAAAAGAAAACTATAGGCCGATCTCCCTGATGAACACAGACGCAAAGATTCTCAACAAAGTCTTAACAAATCGGATTCAAAAACATATTAAAAAGATCATTCATGGGGACCAAGTAGGCTTCATCCCCGGCACACAAGGTTGGTTCAACATACGCAAATCAATAAATGTAATTCATCATGTAAACCAGTCCAAAGTCCAAGACCACATGATACTCTCGATAGATGCAGAAAAAGCTTTTGACAAGATCCAACAGCCTTTTATGATCAAAACGCTAGAGACAGTGGGAATGGAAGGAACCTTTATCAATATAATAAAAGCTATATACAACAAGCCCACAGCAAGGATTATGCTCAATGGGGAACAATTGGAAGCATTCCCACTTCGATCAGGAACTAGACAAGGCTGTCCACTCTCACCACTTCTATTCAATATTGTACTTGAAGTCTTAGCTGAAGCCATAAGACAAGAAAGGGACATAAGAGGGATTCCAATCGGCAAGGAAGAAGTCAAGCTATCCCTATTTGCAGATGACATGATCTTATACCTGAGTGATCCCAAAAACGCCACCAGGAAGCTCCTGGAACTAATTGAGAAGTTCAGCAGGGTGGCAGGATACAAAATAAATGTGCAAAAATCAGAGGCCTTCCTATATGCCCAGAATGAAAGAAGTGAAAAAGCCTTGAGAGAAACCATCCCATTTGCTATAGCCCCTAAAAAAATGAAATACCTTGGTATAAACCTAACTAAGGAGGTAAAAGACCTTTACAATGAAAACTTTAAAACCCTAAAGAAAGAAATAGCAGAAGACACCAGAAGGTGGAAAGACCTCTCTTGTTCCTGGATTGGCAGAATCAACATTGTAAAAATGACCATCCTACCCTACAGATTCAATGCTATATCAATCAAAATCCCAAAGCAATTCTTCAAAGAAGTTGACCAAACAATCTCAAAGTTCATATGGAGGCACAAAAGACCCAGGATAGCAAAAACAATCCTGAGTAACAAAAACACAGCTGGAGGTATTGCCATACCAAACCTTAGTCTATACTACAAATCCATAGTTATAAAGACAGCCTGGTACTGGCTCCAAAATAGACACACAGATCAATGGATAAGGATTGAAGACCCAGATATAAGCCCACAAACTTGCAGCCATTTGGTCTTTGACAAAGGGGCCCAAAGACTTCAATGGAAAAAGAACAGCATCTTCAGCAAATGGTGCTGGCAAAACTGGATCTCCACATGCAGAAGATTAAAGCTGGACCCGTACTTGTCACCATGTACAAGACTTAATTCCAAATGGATCAAGGACCTTGATATCAGGCCAGAGACTATAAAAACCATAGTTGAAAGATAGGGAACTCCCTCGAGCTGATTGGGCTAGGCCAACAGTTCCTAAACAGACATCCAATGGCACAGTCACTGCTACCAACTCTCAACAGTTGGGATCTTGTGAAATTAAAGAGCTTCTGTTCAGATAAAGAGATTATAACACGAGCTCAAAGGCAACCCACAGAATGGGAGAAAATCTTCACTAATCACACATCTGATAGAACTCTGCTGTCCAGAGTGCACAAAGAACTTAGAAAACTAAACACCAAGGAAACCAATGACCCAATTAAAAAATGGGCCCTGGAACTTAAAAGAAACTTTACCAGGGATGAAATTAAAATGTCTAACAAATATCTGAAAAAATGCTCCACTTCCTTAGCCATCAGGGAAATGCAAATCAAAACTTCCCTGAGATATCATCTCACCCCGGTCAGGATGGCAAAAATCCACAATACAAACAACAACAAATGTTGGAGAGGATGTGGAGAGAGGGGAACTCTCCTACATTGCTGGTGGGAATGCAGGCTCATACAGCCACTCTGGCGAGCCGTCTGGAGATTCTTAAAGAAATTAAAGATTGAAATGCCATATGACCCTGCTATTCCACTTTTGGGAATAACCCCCCATGCAGCAGAGGTTCACCTCGATAGCACAAGCACGACCATGTTCATAGCAGCACTGTTTACAATAGCAAAGTCATGGAATCAGCCCAAATGTCCAACAGTTGACGAGTGGATAAGGAAACTGTGGTACATCTATACAATGGAGTTCTACTCAGCCATCAAAAATGATGAATTACTGGAATTTGCCAGGAAATGGATGTCATTAGAAACAATTATATTAAGTGAAGTATCCCAGACCCAGAAAATTAAGCACCGTATGTACTCCCTAATAGGTGGCTCCTAGTACCAAACCCACCCAGCCCACCTAGAGACAGTAATTCCAAGGATTATGAACAGGAGGGATGGGGTAGAAGGGCCACACCAGAAACAAGCAGAGAAGGGACCATGTTACAGCAGGGAAAATAGGCCTCCACCAAAGACCCAAAAAAGTAATGAGACATCTGATTAAGTTCACAGACTTTTGTTCCTGATCATTTACTACTGAGGGGGTGTGATCTCACCAGAAGAGGAGGGCATATAGTCTGGCAGATAAAAAGTAACCATTTTGCAAATGGGTGATAGACCTCTCCCTTAGTATGGTTTCCCATTTTTATTACATCTACCTTTGAATGTGCTTTTATCACAAGACTCTAATAGCTTTTTGTCTCTGGCCAGGGGGTAACATACAATGCCCACCAGGATGGAGTGAAGGGCATTGCAGGAGCAGCAAAACTGCAAAAGAAAATCAACAAACCACAATCCAGAACTTCAGAGACTCTATATCAACCACCTAGAACTAGGCCAGCTTAGTCTCTCCCCATCTTGAAGCTCAGGGAAATTTGCGGAAGAGGGGGCGGTAAGAGTGTAAGAGCAAAAGGATGGGAGGAGCAATGATATATGATACTCTATACTAGTTAGGGCTGAAGCAATCATAATTGGACTTTGCATGCCCTCCGCATTGTCCAACCCACTGTGGACCTCACAAAGTCTAGCATCTGCTAAAGGCACCAAGAGCCTTGGAGGTAAAGGATTGGCAGCCACAGCAGTGTTCCTATACCTAAGGAGAACACGGGAAAGGGTTCAGGGAAAGGCCACTGGGTCCTTGTACGTCATCGGAGAGGAGGGCCCAGAGGAAAATCAGACATGCACAAGAAAGGACTCTCTGGGAATTGGGGCGGGAGGCACTGGGGGATGGGGAGGGAGAGGGGTAGGGAGGAGGAGCAGGGGGTACGGGGGGGAGGAGGAGGAAGGGAGGGAACTGGTGTACCTAATAAGTTTGTATGAGCTGAAATAAAAAAAAAAAAAGAAAAACTTTAAACTAGATCTATAGTGATGAGATGATCTCTTGATAGTGGTGTAACTCACAAGCTATTTTCAAGTTTACTGCTTTGCAGTTACATGATTATGAATGATATGGGATTACTCTTTAAGCTGTAAAATATAATGTTCTCTTCAGCCTTGAGACTGAAACCTTACGAGCCTGTAGGCTGTTCCTACCTAAGAGTGTCTTCCACATTTTACTGCTTTAAAAATATTTTACTTTTTAGTCGACAGAGAGAGAGAGAGAGAGAGAGAGAAAGAGACAGAGACAGAGAGAAAAAGAGAAAGAGAGAGAGAGAGAACATATGTATGGAGGTTGGAGATCAATTTCAGAAGTCGGTTTTCTCATTTCACCATGTGGGCTTTGGAGATAAAACTCAGGTAAACATTTGTGCACAGGCACCTTTATCCAGACTCATCCTGCCAGTCCCCACATCCTATTTTTGTACTAAATAATTGCACTAAAATATCTTTATATTGGGGCTGAGAAGATAACTCAGTGAATAAAATGTTTGCTGTGCAAGCTTGAGGACTAGAATCTGGATTCCCCAGAACCTCTATCAAAACTGGATGGATGTGGTGGCCGCCCGTAATTCCAGGGTATCCTCAAGGCAAACTGACTTACAAGACTCACCAATTGGCCAGCTCTAGGTCCAATTAAGAGACCCTATTCCAACAGGCAAAGCAGAACACAAGAGAGAAAGATATCTGTCGTTAGTCTTGGGACTTCTGCAAACGTGCTCACACATGCAAACGTACAAATACATGAAACCACACACATACACATCAGACAAAAGTGCACCTTAACCTGGCCTGCTATGCCACAAAAACATCTTTAACAAATCATGTTTTACTATTATGAATTAAATATTATAGTCAATGAAGTATCCACTACACAATACTTTCTAGGAAAACCAAATAGTTGAGAGATACCATGTTGATCATGAATATCATTAAGAATGCCAACTTCCATCAGAGTCACTATAAACTCAGAAGTTCTAATTAAAAATAACTAATCCCAGGAAGAAGTGATGGACAACACTTCTTTAAACACACTGAATGTAATGAGCATTTACGGAAAGGTAAGATTTAGGGTGTTGATATTTTAGAAAAAAAGATAATTCAGAGGACAAATAACTTAGAAAATAAGAAAAAAAATTAAAGTAGGTTATTTCAAATAATAAGACTAAAAATACTATTTCTCAGTCTTAAAGAGTTACTGTTTTAAGAGTTCTACCTCAGCCTTGGAGAAACCAAGGCAAGATGATCATTAATTCAAGGCTAACTTAATGAACAAACAAACTGTCTCAAAACAAAACAAAAAGAAAGAATCAATATGCAACGGATTAAAACTTGCTGGCTTGCATGCAAGAAAGACAACAGAGAGGATGAGAGAAAAAGAAGCCATTTTGAATAAATAGAAGAAGCAATTTTTCAAGAGTTGAAGAACATAAGCTTCAGATTGCATCTGGCACAATACATGAACAAATACCCACACGAAGAGTCAAAGAACATCACTGTGAAATTTCAGCAGATCTCAGCAGAAAAAAACCTCCCAGGACTTCCCAAAGAGGAATGTGTCAGATTGGTATTGGGCATTGATTTAGCAGCACTGAGTGCCAAACGCCAATGCTGTAATCCTGCAAAGATATAAGAGGAAATTACTTCCAACCATGGTCAATGTTTGAAATCAGAATGCAACAAGACATTTTCTGTATAAAGAACACAGACCTTTATTCTGTATATCTTGGCTTATGAGGCTACCTGGGGAAAAATTCCAGGAAAACAAAGTGACAAACTAAGAATAAGATGGGGCGGAGCACACATGACAGTCTACACAGAGAAGCCGGGAAAGAAAACTTAAAATGACACGGCAGCAGTAGGCATGACGGCAGCTTAGTGCAGCACAGCAGCACTAGCCCAGACTGAAAGACTTCCAGAGGAGTTTTCAGAGTGCAGAGGACTCGACAGAAGAGGAGGTACAAGGTGCTTCTATCTCCTGAACTGTGGAGAGGTCGTGAACACTTAGTACTACCACTCCAGCATAAAAAATATTGTAATAATGCAAACACTGGGTTTTAGTTTTCAAATTACAGAGCTTAACTATAGACCATGATCTGGCTGTTGCTGCAGGACTTCACAGAAACACAGGTAGCCCCCAAAAGAAAAGCTACAGTAGTTACCAGGTAATACAGATACACGATGACTGGAGAAGGGTAGGTGGGAGCTACATGAGCCCCACAAAGAGCAGGAATAATGATGATGCGTAGACACGACCAGATGACCAGACGTACAACATTGCAAACCAAGGGTGACGTCAGCGTTCCACCAGGAAGACTGTGTGTGTGTGGACATGTGGGGATCAGAGGATACCCGTGAGTGACAGTGCTCTCTTTCCACCCTGGTGGAGACAAGGGCTCTGTAGTTTCTCTGCTGCATACGCCACATTAGCTGGCCCTGAGCTTCTGGGGTTCTCCTTTGTCCCCCATTTCCCTGTAGCAACACTGGAATTACAGGCAGTCCTGCTAATGTCTGGCTTTTGCACAGATTCTGGAGAATCCTCAGACTTGTGCGATAAGCTTTCATGTGCTCAGCTCAGCCATCTCTCCTGCTGTAAAAGCAGTGATTTAATGTTACAAAAGTAGCTAACAGAAAAAAATAATATAAATATTAAATATTGTAAGGAGAAAGAAAGTTATGTAAGTAGACAAAATACTCCTCTTTTCATAAAAAAGAGATTGCAAGTGTATAAAGTCAAAAGACATGAGGTTTTGACAAAATAATGGCTATGCCATTTTGAAAATGCTTTTGCTACATAAGAAATTTAATGTAAACTATTACAACATGAAAATGAAATAAAATTGAGTTTTTTGGTGTTTTGTAAAATATGGGGGAATATATTTATTACATTATATATACCTCTTTACATTATGTACATATAGCCCATATATATTCTTTTTATAAAATTACTTCTTAGATTCAGTCATAGAAAAATAGGAATCCAAATTTCCCCCTTGCTTTATTCAGATGTCTAATGGAATTGCACAACTGAAAAACTTCAATTGTTTGCTAGCATTTCCACAGAGGAAAGCTAGGAAAACCCCACTGAAGGTAAATTTAATACAAACAAACATATCATAAAACACACGAAGAAACGACTTACTGAAAGCACGAGCCAATGTGACAACCAGAAGAGTTAACACAGCAAAGCTGCTGTTAAAAAAAGTTTTAGAAAATGTGACTAAAATTACTAATGAAATGTTTAAAGGCTAGAAATTGTAAAGAAAATACACATAAAATGGTAAGAGAGACCTGAAAAAAATCAAACAGGATTTCTAAAAACAAAAAATTCCCTTTAAAAAGTGGAAGTTCAGTGTATCAGTTAAACCACAATTCCTCGAACTTGGCTGAGAGAGACGATTTCAGAGGTTCTCTGCAAGCTGACCTGGAGCCAGCAGGAGAGGTGCTGCTGCTGCACTGCTGCTTCCTATGCGCAGAGCACATCACCTTAGAGTGCAGCCTGTTTGTGAGTTTCACATAACTCAACATGAAGCTGCCTCATGTCACTGAAGCTTACTTGAGGCTTTGTACGAAGGACGCTGGAGAAATGACCTTGCAAGTTTACGTTACAGGAAGGTGGATGTCCAAAGCCTGATGGAACTGGCCACACCATATATCCATAGGACCACTGAGAGAGGGACAAGGCTTACTTGCCAGACCAACATGTCTAGGTAAGTATACAGAGGGATGCCAGCTTTTTCAATCTCATCTTAATTCACCTGCCCGGGACTGGTCTGGCCACCATGAGCTCAGTCTTCCCTATCAATGAGATGATCTGCAGGCTTGCTCAGGAGTTAACTCAAGGGCTAATTCTCTACAAATGGGCCCAGAGCTCAAACTTTCAACTGTCAAGTTGACACCTGCATCTAACTGGCAATATATTTATTTTTACAGACAGCGTAAGTCTCTAAAATCCTTATTGTGCGAGGTGTCAAAAGCTATGGAGCTAGTATGCCCCTCAAAGGAACCAACTTAAATCTCTAATGTGTATAGTGTCTTTAAAAAGATCTAATGAAAGATTCCTAAGGAGGTGCTAGAACAAATTTCCTCCTAAAGCTGGAGTGCAGAGCTGCTCCACTATTGAGCCAGTGCAGAGGAGGGCAACACCCCAGTGCTCCAAAGCAGGGGTGGGGAGCTGCCGCCACAGTGAGCTCCACTCACCCAGTGAGTAACTCACCTGTGTTCTGAGCAAGACAGGAGCCAAAAGGCTACCCAGGAAATTCCCTGGAGGACACAGCCACCCCTTAGTTCTTATCTTTATACTTAACAAGGGGAATTCCAGAATGATAAAGCAACTAAGAAAAGATACTGATATTTCAGTTATAATTAATAGTACTTTACTGCTCCTTAAAGTCAAACAAAACAAGTAAACATGAGCCTAATCACTGAAAACTGAACTAGTTACAGTTTAAAAAAAACCCGAAATTTGAAACACAGCTAGGTAATGATCATGCTATCAGACCTGATTTTCTTACATTGTAGACACCAGGCAAATATTAACATCCGGCGCGCTGTTGAACTCCTTCACGATCCGGAGTCTTTCCTCTGACTTTGTGCTCCCATCCAGTCTCCGGTAATCAAGGCCAGCGGCCATGCAGTACTGCTGCAGCACGTCCAGCAGCTGGAGGGCAGGCAAGTGGGGTGGACACCAGCTCATTAGAGAATACCCTAAAAGTGTTCATTTTTCCCATTACCCTGATAAAGGCAATCTTTGCTTAATAATTAAAAAAAATCAGTGATACCATAATTTCATTTCCAAATCAAGCAGAGAGTTAAACTCATCTGAAAGGTTGAGCTGCTCACCTTGCTGCTATGTATGGAAAAGAAATATGGCTGTAAGCATCACACGTGTGTCAGTCAGATATGGGTGTCGACATGACAATTGAAAGGCTGAGCTCTGCGTACATCTGTGAAGAATTAGTAGCTGGGGCAAGCCCTGAGCAAGCCTGCAGAGATGACTGGTATGAGAGGACCCGGCCCATGTTGGATAGGGTTTCCTGGGCAGGTGGACAACATGAAGAACACTGGGTCAGTAGTTTGGCACACTACGACGAACTTGCAGTCTGGGTTGCCTCTTCTGGTGGATGTGGTATAACCACCCAGCTGAACTATGATTACCATAAGCAAGAATAAGACCTTCCTTAAGCTGCTTGGCTGTGAACTTACTAACAACATGCTTCATGTTTGGGGAGCCAGGGCTGCTCAAGCAAGAACACACTCTGGGTGAGACTCACCTTGGTGGAAAAGGAGAAGAGAAGAACCTTATCTCTGTTCTTCCTAAAATGATCTAAAAGCTGCTGAAGAACCTGGAAATGAACCACAGAGCATCCGTGAGCCAGTTCCAACTCAACTATACATAAAACACCATTTGAGAATTTCTTAAAAGTTATTTTTAGGCCATGCTAACTCATCCATCTTTGCTCACTCCATGTTTTCCAAGTTAAAAAGTATAGTACTTATTGCATCAAATGTTCCTCATCACCCCTCTGTCAATACAGAGGTAAAGTTTCCAAAGACTTATTTCATCTCATCTGGTTTTAATAAAAAAGAAGTATTTTAAACTATGAGATGTATTTACACGGATTAATTTAATTACAAAATACACTTTCTTTATACCTACAATATGTCAAGAAACTAAATTACAGAGCAGTCTATCTTTTAGGAAGTATTTAAACAGTTTCTCGATAGATACAATGAAATTTGCTCTGTTGGACTTAGGTTGTGCAAAGCCTGCTGTTTATTTTCTTAGAATAATCAGTGCAACACACACCTCTTCTCGCTTTCTCCCCTTCACTTCTGTATTTGTAGTAAGCCCTGACTTCCAGAGTGGATTCTGACCTCAAGATGCCAGTAATCTGCTCCCACCACTGGGCTCTTTCAGGGAGGAAGCAAACAGCACCAAGTCTGTACAGCAGGATACTGTTGTTTTTAAAGAGACATTTTCATGTCTGGCAAAATGGCTCCAGAGCATTATGGAAAAACAGTCCTCAGAGGGTAAAGGAATTTTCTCTACTAAGGCTAAAGTTTTTCTGAATTAGGAAATAAACATTCCAGCAATTTTATTCATTTGATGATAAACATTTAAACTCTTAAATAAAAAATTACATCAAACAATACCCTCTAGTAGCTAAATAAGTAAAGACCTTAGGCTGAATCCTATCAAAAAAGGGGGGAAAAAAGCTATGAGTTTTCTTTTTTTAAATCTATTCAGAAGGGAAAGAAAATGTCACAGGTCAAGTAAGTATTTCAATATCTGAAAACATATAAAGTAAGTTTATTTGCATTTAACTTTAACGAAATAACAATTTTATGAAGTGTGCACATTTGAACCTCACATAAGATAATCCTTTTTGAAATTGATGGGCTTTTATTTTATTTTTTAGGTTTTCAGAACCAAGCAGAATATAGAAAGCTCCCACATACTTCCTCCCCTCCCTTGTCTCACAGTATTGATTGAACCCGGGGCCTCCTGCACAGCAGGCAAGAGCTATACTACTATGCTGTAGTATCTAATACTCTCTTCTTTTAGCATCTACTCATTAGCATTATTGTAAAATATAAATTATGACTCATGAGATAATATATTTGTAAAAATTAGGAATACTGACATGCTATCACATTCCACAATTTATCAGGGTTCACTCATTGTGCTGTATAACTCTGAGTTTTGACCAATGTATCAACATGCATTCACAATATTAACCAAAATAGCGTCACATGCCTCAAGATTGCTGTGCTTCACGCATGTACCTTTCCTCTCCCCTTCCCCAGAACTCCTGATCGTTACAATGTCTCCATGCTTCTCCTTTTCCAAAGCATTATCAAGTTGGAAATCACATCGCATATAATCTTTTTAGATTGATTTCTTTCATTAATAAAACACTTTTAAAATCTCTTCCTATCTTCCATGCGACAGTCCAATTCTCTTCTAAATGATGCTCCACTGCATGGCTGTGCCATATTTGTCCATCTGCCTTTTGAAAGTACCTTGGTTGCTTAAGAGTTTTGGAAATTATGAATGCATCTGTGAGGTTTTGGGTGTACGTTAAGTTGTAACCTCAGTTAAAGTCATGTTTAACTCAACTTTAACTCATTTGAACTTATTTGGGTAAACATCAAGGAATAAATAGCTGGATCAAATGGTAAGAATGCTTGTGGTATCATTTTTCATATTTAAATGTAAGTATCAAATATGTATTTAAATTTAAGATTAAAATGTAATGTACTTAAAATTAAGATTTTTAGATTTAAGAATACTGAACATGAGAGCTTTGCCAGAAACCAAACTGTCCTCCACGTGGCTGTGACATCTCTCAGGCAGCGAGCGAGCCTTCCAGCTGCCCCCGGGTCTCAGCAGTGCTGATGCTATTAGTGCTGGTTCTGGTATTTCAGCAGGTGTGCGACAGCACCTCGGTGAGTCTATTTTCACAGTTCTTTAAGGTGTGGAAGCATCTTCTGTGCTCACCTGCTATTGCACATCATTTATAGTAATGTATCTGTTAAGATTCTCCTGCTTTTTAAATTGGACTATTCCCACTGCTGAGTTTTAATCATTCTTTGTATATTTTAGATACCAATCTTTCACTGTTTTATTTATTCTGGTCTGTAGCTTGTCTTTTCATTCTTCCAAAGACACTAACATATTAAATCAGAGATATTCTGAACAGAAATCTACTCTAGTTGTTTGGGAGTCTGCTACAGAATAGGACAATTTACCTATAAATTTGGCTGTGTTCACAGCAAAGGAATCTTGGATGTAATGTTTTTCAAATGAATCAGACAGGCCTAGAAACCACACCTTCCTTGGTGATTCTAATGTCACTGAACTGGGTTTTCTAGTCTCCCCACTTCCCACCTCTCTCAACAAGTGGATCTGTGGTGCATTTTCCAAAGGAAAGAAGAGTGAAGATTCTCGGCTGAACGAGTATAACTTGTGAGTATTCCAACTGCAGGTAGGTGAGATAAGATCTGACCCTGACACTCAAGAAACCGAGCTGGGTCTCAGCCCTAGCACTGGCTATGATGGCTGATGGGCCATTGTGCTTCTGCACTCTCGTAGCCTTGGCTCTGCTGTGGCAGGCAGACCAGACCTTCAAACACCTGGCTCAAGATTGTAAGAGCCTAAAGATGGGGAGGACCAATGATATGCAAGATACTCCACACAAGTTAGGTCTGAGGCAGCCAGAATTGGACTTTGTTTGACCTGCACAATGGCTGACATGTCAACGGCCCCCCAAAGTCTAGCATGGATCATGGGAAGAAGGCTCTAGGTAGAAAGACCCTTAGAGGCAAGGAATTAACAGTCACAATAGAGTATCCATACTAATGGGAGCCTAAGAAAGGACTCTGGGCTATGCCACTGAGCCCTGAACCCTCACTAGGGTGGAGGATTCAGAGGGAGGTTTGACATACACACAAAAGGATGCTCCAAAGGATGGGAGGAAGGGGGAGGCACTAGAAGAGGAGGAAGGAGGAAGGGGTGAAAGGAAGCGGAAAAGGGGAGACAAGGGGGACAGCTGGGGAAGGGAGAAAGGATGGAAAGGACAGGGTACCTATTGAGCTTGTATGATTAGGGAAAATAATAAAATGTGGCAGGACAAAAAAGCATACAACTCACTAATTTGGAGGTCTTAACCCTGTGGGCAACAATTCCCCAATAAGCTTCTACATCACCAGGTGATGTTGCCGAGCAAATGAGTCACATATCCTCGCTCTTTGCCACCTGTCTCTGTGGTACTCTCTCAGAAGATGGGGAAACTAAGTGTTCCTTTACATACAGATAACTATTCACCGCTAGCAACAATTTGTGCTTGCTTTCTTCTACACTCAGAATAAAAATTTCATCTAATCCTTGCCTTAATCATACACTATTATTCTTAGACATAAAACTCCAGAACTGTACTTTTAGATCTTAAAATTTTCAAATAATTTAATAAAAGTCAATAAACTAGATCAAAACAGATTACTATTTATAGTTGAATTACCTGTTTGGAATAAATCATGACACTCCTATAGTATTTCATTGAATTTACAGGTCCAAAGTAACTAAACTATGATAAGCTTATGTAGATTAACTGCTAAAAGTATTTCTAGAAAAAAACAAAAACTAACTACCTTGAATTACCCTTTTAATGCCTTTTGCCAAAAGAAATAAATTAACTTACCTTTCTCTTAATTATAGCATAAGGTTGGGACTTCTATAAAACCTGTGAATCATACATTAAGACTCTTGATAGTTCTTAAGGAGTTAATCAAAAGACTTGCTGCAGGAGGCTGGAGGCTGTCGGCATTGCAGGCTGCTGCCCACAAGCAATGCCCAGAGGCCTGGGTCAGGGCTGGAAACCTAGCCTCACCTTCCACACCCCTCCTTCAGTAATATATCACCAAGAGCAGCATGGCTATAGATCAGTCTCCGTATGCAAAACAAATGTCCTCTTGCAACCTTGCAATGTAGGTCAGCAAGCTGAAAGTGGAAGCACAAAAGCAGTGTAGAGAGAGGCTTTGCTTCTGTTAGGATTTGTGATGATAGCACACATTTTAAAAGACCATATGTCCCACACTTTGTAAGAATGCATTATAATTTACACAGCTGCTACCAAGAACCCACCATATGCACAAATCTATAAGGAAAGCTCACAGTGAACTAGGAAGTGCTCACTGGCCAACTGCTAAAGACACGTCACTTCTGAATGTCTGGGCACTGCTCCATTGGTTGGTATTCCTGATGATAAATATTCTGTGTCACATCCCAGGCTGCATGCAAACTGAAAGAGCACGCACCTTCATTTTCCCACTGTACTTAGGGTCAGAAAGGGTTTCAAAGACAGCCTCTTTACTTTTCTGTACAAAATCTGGGAATCTGGAAAATACTTGATCACAAATCCTCTTGATAAGTGTTTCCTTGAGAGAAAGAAAAATGTAAGAAATTTTAATTTACATATTCGAACCTGTAAAAATTGAAGTTGTTTTGAAAAATTCTACTTCAAACAAATACAAATCTCATCTTCCTTCTCTAAATCAGATTAATAATCTAGAAATGCCTAAAACTACTCATTAAATATAAGGCTTTGATGAATTCTTAATGATGCAGCTGCTATCTTTATCATTAATTGTGTGTGTGTGTTGAGTGTGCTGCTCCTTGCTTTCCACCTTATGTGAAGACTATTCTCCCTCCATGGTGAAGTCAGCCAGGCTGGCCGGCCTAAGAGCTGAGGTTCCTGCCGCCATGTCCTGCAGGCACACAGGACTACAAGGGTTACACCATCCGTCTGGTTTACATGGGATCTAGGGATTTGAACTCAAGTCTTCACATGTATATGGCAAGTGCTTTACTCATTGAACATTTCCCCAGCCCAAACTGCAACTTTCAAGATTTCACAGCAAGGAAACAAATACTCCCAAAAGAGTGAATGACACTAGCAAAGCAGCTTATATCAAATTCTTACTAGATTTTTCAACTTAATTCAAACAGCATTAACTATAATACAAAGCAATATAAAAGCAAGGTCCTTTTATTTATGCTATGCCCCACAACATGACACAATTGAATTTACTCAAGAAAATAATTATATTTAAGATTCAACTTGTAAATTACTGATTTCTGCCAGTTTGGGAAGCAATCTTAATATTTAACATAGAAATTATTACATATCCTTTTACCTAGCAGATTAAATATAACTACACAAAATATTAGTGACATAAGACTAACTCATCAAAATCTTAGTAATTATACTAAAGAATATCAGGTAAAATAATATATGTAAGTGTTTTAGACATATAAATAGCCATTTAGCCATTACTTTAAGTTCCATTAAATTACCATTTCTACATAATTAAAAATTTAAGTGCACACATTCCTTTGGAATTTAAATTCAATTTTTTTAGTAATTTTTTTGGGGGGTACTGAGGGTTGAACTGAACTTAGGAAAACTCATTCATACTAAGCAGGGCTCAACTGAGTTATGTGCCTAGACTACTAAATTTTAAAATAAGTCAATTTTCATCCATAAAAACATTTGGTGATACTGAGTGAAGATGCTATCTACCCATTACCAATTAAGTACTAGTATCAGTTCTATATCAGTCACATTACAAAGAGATGTAAAAAGCCAACACTAACCTGATTTTTAGAGGAGCCAGGAGCCTGCAGCAGTGCGACATGGTTAGCTACCTTTTGGAGGACTGTGAGGTAACTAAGATACAAGGTTCTCACTGCTTCACCACGTGAGTTGGTCTGTAACCAAAAACACAGAAAACAACACTATGACCATGAAAGCATTTACACTGTAAAACAGATCACTACGATGATATTCATTGTCTAGCTACTTTGGGTACAATAAGTTCTAATAACTGATGGTCAACTTTCTATATAAAATATCCAAGAACCACTAACATAGACTCACTTTTGGTGAATTACACTACAATAATATTTTGTATAAACGAGGCAAATGCATCAATCTTTACGACACAGTGACAGGAGCACTTCGAAGGGCTCCTGCTAACAAAACTATGACCAATTGTATGTTTTCCAAACTTTATTCTCTAATTCCAGTTTTAAGGCTTCCTAGAAACTAGGCTACTAAGAAGATGAGAATAGGCTTAAAATTAGCAAAACAAATTTGATGGAACAAAGAACAATCAAAGAAATACATGCCATCTCTGTAATGCACAAGATTATGTAATGCAAAATGGCAAAAAAAGCAGAAACTATAAACATAAGGTAGAAAAGGACATGAATTTTATATATAAGAAAACATTCTGCTCTACTGGTATTTCAGTTTCTGTTAAATTACCATTACATCTAATATGAAGATAATACTTAAGCTAGCAATGCATAAGTCACACTTTAGTAGTAATAGATAATGAAAAATTTGTGAAAATACAATAGAATTTCAAGATGAAAGTAGGCTACTTTCTAACAAAAGATGACAGCGGATACCAAGTTGGAATTTAATTTCTAAAATTTTTTGAAAATTATTTAAATGCAGTACTTTATATACAGTAATTTATATGTGGCTTTTTGACATTCTAAAACTTTTTTGCCAACTGTTTTTATCCTTGTGATCTCAGTGTAAGTTCAAGAAGTGAAAGCAGCACAGGAGACCCGACACATGCGCAAAGGGCGGCTGCAGTGCCTGCCTTGTAGCAGCAGTTCCTCCTCCTCCGGCCGCTGCGGCAGGGGCAAGGCTGGGCGGACTGCAGCAGCAGAGTCACGTCTTCTGTCTCCAGCACTGTCTGATAGACAGCTTTCTGGAAATCTGTCAGAGAGCAATAAACCATCTGCCAAGGTAAGACACAAGAATTATATAGATTGTTTTTTGCATCAATGAGAATAATAATTGAAATATCTATTGGATTTAATAGATTATAATGGCAAAACTGTGTACAAACTAGTCTTCCTAAATTCAAGACAAACAAAAATTACAATGAGAAAACAGATTTCAGAAGAACAGTATAAATAATAAATATTTACTAAAATGTTGAGAAAACTCAGAAGAACCTTAAAAACTTCAATATTATTAGAAGCAAATATTTGTGTTTAATGTCTTGCTATAAATTTCTAAAATTAGTTAAGAATGACATGTAAAAACAAATGCAAGTTGCTATTCTATGTCCAAGTTTTTAAAAGAGAACAAAATATAAAAGGATGTTACTAAGTTATGACGAACACGATTCACCTCACATTCCTAGTAGTACCACAAATTAATAAAATTCTCGTAGATACAAATGTTATATAACCAGTGTCATAAAACTACATGTTCCTATAACAGACCTGAGGGTGATGTGAGAATGACGAGCCGTTATGTGAGAGGAAGGCTCAGTGAATGACATTCCTGGCTCATATACCTGACACTCTGAATTTGCTCTCCAGAGCCTACATAATGGAAGGGAAAGAACTAACTTCCAAATGTTGTCCTTTGACTTCTGCGTGCACACTGTGATATTCATGGCACCTGATATCTGTCTCTCTCTCTCCCTTCCTACCCCTCTCTGTCCCTCTTAAATATTTGCAGATATTCATATTACTATTGCTGCAGTTACTTTTCTTCTCGTTCCTGTGAGATAATCCTCAAATATGACTTAAGGAAGAAAAGGATTTATTTGACTTATAGCTTTAGAGGGAACATAGTCCATGATGGCAAGAATCGCATAGCCGAAGGCAGGGCTGGAGCCAGAGGTCAGTTCAGGTCACCATAGCCTGAGGAAAGAGCAAGAAGCAGCTACAAGAGGAAGAAGGTTGCCAAACCTCAAGGCCCACTGCCTGCTGTGCCTTCCTCCAGCAAGGATCCACCTGTAAAGGTGCTACGACATTAGCACCAGCCAAAGATGGAAGCACATAATTCTATAGGGCGACACATGCCTGAACCATGATGACTACAATAGAGTATTATTGTAAAAATGTGATCATTTAGCAAATATAGGAATGTCTATAGCAATGCTAGGCATTTTTTTTTTAAAAAAGAAAATGTGACTACAGAAAACAATTTCCTCTTGACTCAATCTTTAATATAAAAGTACATACAAGAATGTAAAGAAAATAAAGTGGTGCAGTGGTCACAATATAGAGATAATTTTGTGTGATTAAATATACTAACGTCTACTAAGTGTTTCCTGTATGATTCATTGCAGAGCAACCACATGATCATTGTTTCTACTTAATGAATGAAGCACTTCAGGGTCGAGAGCATCGACAAATTGCTCCAACTCATAAAATTTAATGGGGGAGTCACAGCTCACATTCTAAATCTCTATGCACAATTTTCTCTTCATATATTTACATTTTTGTCATTCCTAACAGATAATTAAGATCAAATACACATATAAATTTATAAAGCATTTTTTCAAGGTTCATTAAGTATCTAAACACAATCATATCTACTTTAGTTAAGTATCAACTCACATATTGAATCAATTTCCTTAACATGCATACTAGTATACTTTATTTTGAAACTTATCCTTACAGTATATCCTAAAATTAAAGGGGTCTTGAGGCATTAGGTTTAGCTAATAGTAATTTATAGGCTCTTTTTTCTATTCCAGAACTAGCGGAATCAAAGAGACTATACTTTTTTTGACAATCCTCAAGGTTTTCTTTTATTTCACTCACTTCCTTACAAGATAGAATTTCAACATGTAATCTTGTTCCTGCTAGTTTGGTAAGTGGCTCGGAATGTTGCCTTGTCCTGTTTCCACAGCTAACCATGCTGGGGGCGGGTCAGCAGGTACAGGATTCAGCGGATGAACTCCACTACATCTGCATTCTCTAGAACCCCATGGCTTATTCCCATGCAGGATCACTGAAGAAAGCCATGTATTTATATTCACTATTTCAAAATCAAACCCATCTCATTTACATGTCAAGACAATTTCTTAAAAATATTTGAAGTGTAGACCATGTTCCTATAGTTCTTCAAATGCCTAGCATTCTCTTTCCCCCTACCTCTAAATTCCTTTTTGTGTGTATCAGAAGGCATTGTGTGTACCTGTGGAGGCCCAAGGATGACTTCAGCAATCATCCTTTTTGCTTTTGCTCTGGGATTTCCTAGGTTTCACCTGCCAGAAGTGCAGGCCGTCTGAATTCAAGTTCTGTTTGTGAGGTAAAGGCTTAAACCTAAGCTATCTCCACAGCCCTACATTACCTTTCTTGTTTGCATTATTTTTCTTGACTGTTTTTTATAAACACAAAAGAAAGGTTTGGGTTTATTGTCCACACTAACAGATACATATAGAAAAATGCACGTAAGTTTATGTAGCATTTACAGTTATAACTCAAAGCAAAAGTCCAGAAGGAAGGATGTAAAAAACTATGCTTGCTACTGAGGACAATAAGCATGTTCAACTCAGCATTTTCTTTCACCAATTCTTTAACAGTGACAACCATTAAAAACAAAAATTGACAGTTCAAATATATAGTGGTCTCTTTGGATATCACCTCATGACCTACCCAACAGAGACTTTCTTGGGGTGGCGGGGGTGGGAGTGATGTAGTAATGTATTACTGCAGAGAGTGCAACTTGCCAACTTTAATGTGCTTGAGAGAAGTCTTACTGAAGAAATAGAGATGAACATTTTCCAGTAAATATGAACTGAAAATAACTTTTACCGCAATCCGAGGTATAATCTTCTTTCTGGAGGAAACAAGTATAAATTTGGCTGTAGCAACCACTTCCAGATAATTGAAGCCAGTGAAAGTTGGCCTCATTAGGATGTGTGTCCATCAAAGTTCATCAAGATTTTTTTCTGTGAGCGAGATCTTCCCTGTAATTGGTAGGTTGGCTTTCAACTGTTCCAGTTGTCCAATATTTTTCTCCTTGGCTTCTCAGGCTTATTCCTGTCTGACTCATGCACCAAGTGCCTGGCCTTGGCCTAAGTGGTCATAGTTGGAAGACCTAATGGAGAATCTCACCCTGGTCCTGCTTCTGTGCTTGTTCAGATTCTGGAAATTATTGAACGCCTCATATTTTGACAAAACACCATCTGACTCAGGGCAGCTGTCCTCAGATGAAACATCCACAATGTTCTCATCCTGGTCCACAAACCCATCCCTGTTCTTGCAGATGTCCTTCAGTGTTTCCAAAACTACAATCTCCTTAATATGTTCAAATAATTCAGGGTGCAAAACTTCTCTGAGTAGCTGTCAGATGCCTGTAATTGTAATTAAGATCTTCAGTCTTGAACCTGCTCTCATCACGTGGCAGCATCTTTTTGAAGGTGTAATGATTGGAACTATCTTAGAACTAGTAGCCAGTGGTAGCTACTTGTTTTCTTGTTATAAAGAAATCTTACAGTCTTTTCCCCAACATACTCCTTCCAGCTCCTCAGGGGTGACAAAGCCATCCTCATCACTATCAATTCAATCTACAATTCTCCCAGCCTCTCCTTGTCTGGGTGAGCTTGTCAAAGGCCTTGTACTCCTTGTACTCACCCAGTTCTGAATCTGCAACACTACATCTCCTTTAACACCATGGTTTGACTGCTCCAACTCCAGCACCAGCACTGGCACTGGGAACACCCAAGACTGAATCCCAGGTGGAAGTCATGGCTGCTGAGCACCATGGTCCATGCAAAGGGAGGCACAGAAGGTGCAACCTTAATGGAGGCTGGGGACTGGGGACACAGATTCCATAGTGTTTAGTTAGATTAAAAACTAATACATGTATATGAAAAAACTATCTTTTTAAAGACAACTCTATTTTCTCAAACAATTAGCAATACAATTTTCCTGTAAGTTCAGAAAAATTAGGTTAGTAGCCTAACTGCTAAAGTAAGTCTGGAAAAAAGTTCTTAATTACTTTGGTCCTTTAACTGGAATTAAGATATCACAGAATATACTGGGTGGCAGGCAGAAGACAGCATAATATGTGAAAGGAAATCACTGGAGAGAGATTCTCACTACCTCTTGAGGAAGAACTGAAGTACAAGTTTTGGCAAGGAATAATTTCAATGAATACTGTCATGGTATGGATCACAAATGTCCAGTGTTGACCCACATGCCAAAGCTCTGCTCACCAGCCTTTAGTACCACAGGGAAGTGACAGAACTTTCAGGAAGGAGGTGAGGACATTGACAGCACATCCTCAAGTGGATCTTGGGGTCCTGGTCCCATCCTGTCTCTTTTTCCTTTCCTCTTCCCATCTGTTCCACTACATGTTCCAACAAGCTCCAAGTCCAAACAAACTTGGATTAAACTTCTAAAGTCAAAATAATCTTTTCTCTTTTTAAGGTGATTTATCTCAAGAAAATGCCATGATTTGAATATGACTGCCCCTCCACAGGCTCATGTGTTTGAATCCTTAGCTACTATTAATATCTGGGGAAATTTTGGCATCTTTAAGAGGTGTAACCTTGTTGGAGGAAGGCAGTCATAAGGGTCAGGTCTTGAGGTATGGTAGCCCACGCTGTTTCCTCTTGCTGTTGTTCTCTGTGCCTTCTGATGGCTGCAGTGACCTAAACCAGCGTCCTGCTTCTGCCTACAGCCATGCCTTCTGGTATATGATTTCCGCCATAATGGACGATATGCGCTCGGAACATGAGTCAAATAAATAACCCTTGTCTCCCTAAAGCTAAGTGGCTGCAGCACTAACACGTAAACACATAAACCTGTTAGCTAGGTTAGTAAAGAAAAAAAAAGTGGGATTAATACTTTCTGAAATTCCACATATAATGACTATTTGCACAAAAAGTGACAAAAATGTATTAGGAAATATCACAGTAGATAAATTTCATCTTAAAAAGGGATTTTTTTTCCAGGAAAAATAAAACTGTGACAAAATGAATAGTCAATATACACGAATGCAGCTCTCACCCGGTCTTCCTTCCTCGGCAACTGATCCACGATAAGTGACTTGGTCCGCCTGAGAAACCAGCCCGACATCCTTTCTGCAAACCTCTGCATGGCCTTCCGGCCGGTAGCAAGCTCTCTTTTTGTTGCTGTGTGCCTCTGGCCATGTTCCACTGGGTCAGAAAACTGCTTCTTGAAGTGGATCCTACTACCTAAAAGTCCTGGCACAGCCCTTCATGAAGAAACACAAGACAGAGAAATAATCGCTTCTTTTTGTTTCTGAGAAGCAGACTGAGTGGCTAACTCTTTAATGTCAGTGAAAACAAAGCCAAGAAGCAATTTCTTTCTTAATTACAGTTTGATTTGATAACTAAAGATGAAGCTGGAGCAGGTGAATTATGGTGCATATTTTCTCTGGGGACCAATATTAACATGTAAAGCCAGATTTCCACAGGAATTTCTACTCTGCATAACACACTGAGGATCAAATATTTCTATAAGGAGTCAATGGGCCGTTGTCCTGTTTTTACCTTGGGCACTAACAATCTCTCCTTGCGAAGCAGGAAGCACAGCTAAGAGAGGGCTCAGGAACTTTCCTCAGAACTGCTTTCACCTACCAGTCCATAACACACCATAGCTCCTTCATGCTGTTCTGTAGAATGGTCCCGGTGAGGCCAATGCGGACGGTGCACTTCAGAGCTTTCATGGTCTCTGTTACTCTGGCATTCGGGTTCTTGATTCTATGCACTTCGTCTACAATGACAGCTGACCACTCCAAACTGTAAACAAACAGGAGGGAAAGCTGGAAAAATTCCCTTACCTAAGTCTAAAGAATGTCTCACCTAGTTAAAGTGATTATAGGTCACAGAATACTACCACTAATAAGTATAGGAGAAAAAATAAATTAAAAAAGACATTATTTTGTAAGACCAATAAAATGTATGTGCTGATATGAAATCCTTAGAGATGTTTAATAATGCTGGAATGAAAAAAATCTTATTTAAATATTAAATGACAATAAAGGGATTTTTTTCTTTTAAGTAGCAAACAAGAGCCAGCAATCTAGAAAAAACAAATTTTATGTTAAATTGAACATTAATATAAACTCGTTTTTTAGAGTTATGAAGTATTATTCTCTTATTTAAAAGGTTTAACATCAGGGACTGGAGAGATGACTCAGGAGTTAAGACTCTACCTTGCAAGCAGAAGGTCCTGAGTTCAGAACCCAGGTTCCATGTAAAAATGCCAGGCGGAAATAGTGCTGGCATGCACTTCCGGCCCTGTTGGGCAGAGCCTGGAAAATCCTAGAGCAAAGCAAAAAGGAGGTAAAAGCAATCTGGGATGATTTCCAAAATCACCCTTGGTCCTCCACAGGGACATACAGTGCCCTCTGATACACATACACATACATTAACAAACAAACAAACAAACAAACAAATAAAAAAATAAAAGGTTTAACATCAGGGCCAGCAAGAGAGCTCAGTGGGTAAAGGCACTTGCCCCCATAAGCATGGTGATCTGATTCTTGGGCCCCACATAGTGGAAGGAGAAAACCAACTTCTGAAACTCTCCTCTGACCTCATGCATGGTGTAGCATATGTAGAATATTGCACACACACACTTGCACATGCACACACACACACACACACACAATTTTTAAAAACTAAGGAAAAAAGATTTAGTATCAGGTGTTAACCCAGTAGTGACAGATGCAATCACAATGGAATAAGCACTGACGAATAATGAAGAAATGGCTAATTCCAGGAATTTGACATGGGAAATACTGAAGAGCAAGACAGCACAGACCAAAGAGTGCAAAGGAGCAGTCTGGTGACAGCATTTCAGCATTAAAAGTAATGCCTACAGTTGGGCATATAACAGTTAACAAATAAAAAAATCTAAGGCTTAAATAAAAACAATATCAGGCACCCAACAGTACATACAAAAATTAAGTTAAAAGTCATGATAGATTTACATGAGATTAAAATTTTAAAATTTATAAGCATAGAAAAAAAAACACACAGTACACCATAAGTAAATACAATTAAATTTGTGACTATGTGAGCATTCAGATATATACAGATGCTACAATACACATGGGAAATCAGAGGACAATTTCTGGAAGTCAGTTCTTTCCCTCTACCATGTGGGCTCTATAGCACCTTAACCAGCTGAGCCATCTTGCTGACCTTCCTGTATGCTTTAAATATCCTGAGATTACTTGAAAGTTATATGCAAATTAATTATTATGCTGAAGCATTTAGGAAATAATAAAAGAAAATAAATTCTGTACAAGTTCAGAATAGATACTTTTCTAAAAAAGCAAGTGGGCTCTGGGGGACTGAATCCAGGTGCTTATGTTTGCACAGCAAGCAACGCCAACTGAAACGTTTCTCCTGTGCATAGACACTTTCAACAAAAGTTTTTGGTCCACAGCTGAATCCCTGGATATGTAACTTGTAGATATGGAGCACTAACTATACTTAAAATCAGTAATGATTACTAGGTATAAGTTAAAGCTCACTGCAGTTTCCAGCAGCTTCCAGCTGGGGTGAATAGTCAATTAATTTATCCTGTCATTTTCCAGGTGAACTAATTTGTTCTAAGCCACAAAACTAACTAGTGACTTCATAAATTCTTTTTTGTTGTTATGATATTTTGAGCAGCTTCCCATACTGCCCAAGTTGGCTTCACAATCATGATCCTCCTTCCTCAGTCTCTAGACTGGGTAGATATCAGTCATGTACCATGTCACAGGGCTACTTTTTTACTCTTAAATATATTCTGTGTTTCAAAAACCAAGAGACAACTCTTGGTAGTTTGTCTTCATTTTTATCTCAAGGCAGAGCATTTTATGATGACATGAAAGCATTACCTTAAAAAATATCCTGGTTTTCTGCTATTTACTCCTTCATCGAGTATTTCAAGCTGTCTGTAACTATATACAATATATCCTGGCTCTCTGCCATTCACTGCTTCATTGACTATTTCAAACTAACTATAACCATATATGATATTTTATCATTTAAAAGACTTTTTAGGTAAATTTTCTAATTCCAAAACAGCAATAAACTGCATCCCTCCCAAGGAGAAACCTAAGGCAGCAACAGATCAAAGTTAAGGACGTCACTAGACCTCAAGCTGCGATGACTCCACAGTGAAGACTACTGAAGAAGCCTGTGTTCACTAGCCAGAACGGCGAAAATAAAATGTCACAGACAGGCTTAAGCAACAGCAATCTCTATGGGCCACAGTTCTGCACGCTGGACCTCTAAGATAAGGCTGTAGCAGGGCTGGATTTCCTCCGAACCTTCTGCTTCATCTGCAGGTGGCCGCATCTTGCTGTGTTCTCTGGGTGGGTGTGCCCCTGATACCCACTTGCTTTCTTATGCTGGGTGGTACCCTCACCCAATCAGCCTGATGCTTTCTTAACCCCATCTTTAAATACCTACCTTTAAATACAGTGATATTCTTAAGTGTTGGGGATGGGACCTGTCCATATGATTTGGGGGTGGAGGGCAAAATATAACTCAGAACAAACAACTTGTTTCCCTCATTACCCTGGTTCTCATCAATCTCTGTAACAACCAACGCACAAGATACAATGCTGATCATTCTAAGCATCTCTATGACTTGGTAAAATTATTCACAGATATTCTACTGATCCAACGACACAAACGAGATCTTCTAGGAGGCGTTCAATAAATACTGAGATTTTTCTGATTTCCTCACTGTGTTGACACCAGGCCACATCTCGGCAAGTGCATGTTTGTGTGTAAATGAGAACTGTTCTTTTACATTACCAAAAAATTCCCCTAATTAAAACCATTCATAAAAATATCTGTTCTAGCCCAGAGGTAACATTTGCACAATAAGCTGAATGTGAGATTTAGGACAAACCTTATTCTTTAATGTGTATTACGGGAGAGATGTGGTATGTTGAGTTTAAGACAAAAAGTATAAACTGGAAGGAAATTTGAAGTACGTTTTTCCTTCCCACAAATAAGTTATTTGCAACTACACATTTCAATAAAACTGAAATGAAATCAAGCTACAAAGACTTTAGTCTGTGGAGTCATTACAAAGGTCAAAGGTCACCAATATAAGCAAGGACCAATCCCATCACTGCCCTGACTGCTGTTACCTGTTAAGCTCATCCAGGCATAAGCGCAGTGTTTCGTATGTTGTCAGAGCAACTTCGCATTTCCCCTGCTTTACACGAATCAGCTCACTGTCTTTTTTGCTGCCATGTAAAACAATGACTCTGAAATATCCCCAGGTATGCAGCTCATCCTTCCAATTGTAGAGGACAGAAAGAGGAGCAACTATTAAGAACATCTGAAAAAAGCAGGGACAATAAAAGAAACCCAGTGTGAAATTCAGAACACTAGCATGTTGAGTCTTCAGCTTTGATACTGAGTTAAAAACACTAAGAACAACTGACTAGTTTCCCGTGTGTGAAGACAAGGGACCCTTGAAAATACTTACTGCTTAATCACCTTTCTGTTAGCATGCAGTAGATAAGCTTGCTCAAAGGAAAACCTATTATTTCTATTTTCAGAGAGAGAGAGAGAAAGAGAGAGAGAAACTCTCTAAAACAAAAGCAAGAATAAAATCAGAATTGCGGTAACATATTCAAACACTGATATACAAAGCAGGCAGGTCAGACATTGTTTTTTTTTCCTTCAAAATAGTCGGTCCTCCAGCTCTTTTCCTAATCCATTTCTCTCAGATACTCTTAACTGAACAAATGAAAACTCATTAGAAAGTTGAGGCAAGTAGAAAACCTCTGTCTTGTAGTGCCTATCTACAATGTGAACTATACTTATTTTCTTATTTCTGCAGTCTTGCCTGACCACAGATCAACTGCTTGTGTTCTTTCCTGCGACAATCTCTAAATGCCTTCTGTTTCCTTCTCTTGCCAACCTGGAGTCAGTGTTGCAAAACTGCTTCCAGTCTTCCTTATGCAACCAGCTTTTTCTTCATGACAAATCATCTTCATCCATGGCAAAAGTGTACTCCCAGGGTTAGAAATACAACAATGGCTGGTGAGATGGCTCAGTAGATAAAAGATTTCACAAGCAAAAAAACCCAGAGTCTGTATCCTCAAATCCCACCTAAAGTGCTAGAAGTTGCATTTGCAATTCATTAGCAATTCTAGCCTAGGAAGGTGAAGACTGGAAAATTCTAGAGCAAGCTGGCTAGCCAGACTAGCTATATTGGCAAGCTCTGGATTTGACTAGAGACTCTGTCTCAAAAGAGGAAAGTGGAAGAAAAATTGAGGATCATTTTAGATATCGGATTCAGTCCTCCGACACGTGTATACAAGCACACCTGCATGCGCACCCTCCTGCGCACATATGAACATGCATTTGTCCATATTCATGAACCTCTACACATGTGGACATCATGCACATGTGCAGGGACCCTCCATGTACCTGTGAATATGTATATACACATGTGGACTCTTCATACAACACACACGTAAACACAAACATGCACGGACCGTCCACATACATGTGAACATGCATGCGCAGGTGTTGGATCCTTCACACACACACACACACGTGAACAGATACACAGGTGCATGCATATGTACCCACACACATGTGAGCATGCATACACAGGTGTACGCATATGTATATACATACACATAAGTGCATGTACATGAACCCATGATCATGCATTCATATGTACCTGCACATCTACCTGCACACATGGAAATATGTGCATATATGTGTGCACATGTACCCACATGCATGTGAAAGTGCATGCACAGGTATATGGGCCCTCCACATGCATGTAAGCATGCATACACAGGTATATGTACATGTGCACACACATGTGAACATGCATATATGGATGCATGTGTATGCACATATACCCATACATACACATGAACACGCATACTGCATACACACATGTATGGACCTTCCACACACATGAAAATGGAAAAAACAAAAATTACAAAAATCAAAACAAAACAACCCTTCCCACCAGTGCATCTTTGATTAGCATGTACTTCATTACTTCACTCTCTTCACACGATCCTCAATTACCAATAATTATTACAATGCTCTGTAGTCTCTTTAACTCAAGTGAATAGAATTTCTGTCTTTTTACCTCTGCTATAATTTACATGTCTCCCAAAGGAACATGTATTAAAAGTCTGAGTCCTAATCAGGTGGTAGAACTTTTAAGAGATGGTCAGTCCATTTTGAGAGGAAATTAGACCACAAGGGTATGCCTTTTGAGGAGATGCTGGGCCCTCTTCTTGTCTTTAAAGAAGTTTCTTGCCCCCCCCCATAATGTGCTTCTTTGCCTTAAAGCTGCAAAGCAGTAAGTCAACTGACCAAGAACAAAAACTTCTAAAGCTGTGACTAAAATAAACCTTTCATTCTTTTAAGTTGTTTATCTCAACTACTTTATCATAGTAACAGAAAGCAGAGTAATACAGCTTCCAGCCCAAACAGTCCTTGTTAAGGTATTTTATTCCTCAATACTGCTCCCCTCAACCATTTCAAATTTTTAATGTTTTTAATATTTTCATTATGACCAATATTCCTAGCTTGTTATATTTAAGAGGTGTTAGCTAGTTTCTTTTCTGAAGTTTTATGTTCGTCCTATTTGAAAGAGATGAACCATTAAACATCCCAGCCTCTGTAAAATGTCTCATCCAGGCCACTTGTCACTCCCACGCTAAGTCTGTGGCTGTGTTTTGGCGAGAAGGCAGAAGTTTAGCCTATCTCCATCTGGTATGTATGAATACTTTCTCATACTTGATTCACTTCAAATACTTTTGCTGTTTGGCGTTTATCCTATGTATGATTCAAATAAAAAACCAGGGGTGTGATACAAGAGCCCATCTGTAGAGTTACCTCTTGACTTTTGCCTGTTGTAATTTACAAAATAAAAGTCCTGGGAACAAATCCTACTGGTCTTCCACCATTCCAGCACTACCTGCCATACCATATAGCAGTAAGAATGCTTCCTACAGTGACAGATGGAAAATTGACAAGACATATGTCTATGGATGGTCACAGTAGTACCATCTGCAACACAATCCCCTGTGGGTCGGACAAGTTGAGTATTACTGCCTAGGCCACTCAGCTACTCTGCCAGAGGACTGATGTGCACAATAAATAAATAAATAACTGAAGAATATGTTGTTCAATTACTACTGAACTTCCTTCTTAGGCTGATATTATGATTGCTAGAAAAATCTTCCTCCTCTCCATTATGGACTTTATTTAGAAACCCTAAAATTTGATTCTGCAAATTAATACATTTTAAAATTAATTTACCATGATTTACTTTTCTAAAGACTGAATTACAACCTAAATTTAGCATAAATCTAATGAATCATTCCAAAAATCAATACTTGAAATGCAGTTTATATTTTTAAAGAAATGTATTCTTGGCACAAGTGTTTTATGTATCCTCAAAGATTTATCTCACTTGAAAACTTTTTAACAGTACATTAAATGTTTCATCTCAAACATACATATCCTTCAAACTACCATCCTTTAATTTGTTATATTCAATTGATTAAAAAAATGACTTTTTTCAAGGAGCTTGAACATAAATCTTTCAGCATTCTGTTGTAATTCTAGCATTGGCAAAATAAATGTTAAAGAATTTATTTCATAAAGTGTCTCTTAAAAATATAAATCGCCTTAAATGACAATGCTAATTGATCTTTTGCAGATTTTATCCATTGTAATTTTGTTTGGATTTACTTCTAGGAAATATTATAGGATGTAAATGGTAATTTTAATAAAACTTGAATTCCTGCTCAGACTTCTAATTTAATACATGTAGGTACTGATGCCAATATAAAAATATAAAAAAAAAAGAACACTTTTCCTAAACTGTGCATCTCTGCTTCTCTATGAAATAAGTAAAAGTCAATCAATTTATAATAGGGCCAGGATGCCTGGAAAGGCCCTACCAACAGATCACAACCTGCAGGATGACAGGAAGTGGCAGACCAGCAAAACTGAGAAGCCCCTCCTCTGTCTGCACAAGACACAACAAGCAAACAAAGACAGGGACAGCCAAGCTCCTTTAACAAGGACCAGTGGTAATAGTCTCCCCATGAGGAAGAAACTTGCTAGAGTTTACATAGATACACAAGTCACACAAATGTAATGAGTTTTTCAGTTCATTGTTTTATTAGAAGTCTCTTATTTTTCATAAAAATTATATGAATCTATAAAAACATTCATGAAGAAGAAAACCATAATATGTATATAAATAGCATTAATTGTGACAAGGGCTGAAGTAGGAAAAAAGCAGTCTTTTTCATTTTAACCTTTTTGTATAGTTAAATTTGTTTTATCTTTTTCATTTTAACTTTTTTGTATAGTTAAATTTGTTTTATATAGTCTGCAAAGCAACATTAAATATCAATGACATGCCTTTACTAACAATATCTGTAAATGCCTCCTTTTCATTCTTATATAAATTAAAAACAAAATAATTACGATTTATATTCACATTACAAATGCATGGAAGTTAAACGAATCAGGTAAATACAGGTGAGCAACAGACTGAAACTCAGAACAAGTTAAGCTGAAATAGTATTTCCCACACTGAACATAGAACCAGATTTAACCAGGTGATAAAATAGGCGACCTTTCCAAAATTCGGAGTATAATAGAAATGTTCTGGTATCTGAAAATTCTTATGTTTTAAAATGTATAACATATCATGCACTATAATATACCATACTTGTATATGCCTTTGCAGTATCAGATTCATGTGCAGAATATTTCTAGAAGATTTACCTTTTTGGCTTTAGAAAAAGGGGCTTCCTTTTTCATACTTCTTAGTAAAAACTCTGGCATGTTATTTTCAATATCTTCACGAGTTCCCTTTTTATGTAAAACTGCAGCCAGGAATGAAATAACCTGGGGGAAAGGATTGTTTTAATCACTGTGTATAATACTTAGAGATACAGAAAATTTTACTGTATACATGGCTATGCAATCGCAAAGAAAATCATTAGAGATAAAAATACAACACAAAATATTAATACTTATTTCCTTCATTTGTGTTAAGGAAAGGATGTATAATTACCTCTCCTTAAATACAATTTCAAAATTCTTCACCAGTCATCTCTTCTATGAAAGTTCTACCTATTCGATAATTCTTTTCTCATTATGTCAGTTGGAATAGTTACCTTATTGTTTGTTTCTATTCATGGAAACTATCTCCTCACATCCTCTATTAGAATAAACTGTGTACATTTTTCTTTCCTTATAGAAAATTCCTTTGAGGGGGAAATATCTGCCCCATAAATTTGTGCCCTTCTGTTTATCTAATAAATACAGATAAGATGATAGAATGTTATTTTAAGGAAGGACAGTCTAGTTCATTAATATACACTTCCATTTTAAATAGCAGTTAGTCCCTAAAACTTAAGTGAAAAAGTCAAGGAAGAAAAAAAAGGATACATCACACAGTAAACAGCAAGAAACATTAAATTAATTAATGTTAGTTCAAAATTAACTCTAGATGTCAGGCAGCTATTTGAACTTGAGAGAGCTAGTAGTCTCCTTGAATAATGTCTGTTAAAACAGCAAATAGTATCATGGGAAAAAAAAAGAGTAGACCATTACCATGTAAATAAGTTACAGGAATACTAAAATGTAAAGAAAACTTACAAAAGAATTAGAGAAGCTATAGAGAAAAACATTTTATTTGTTTTTTTTGGGGTAGCATTTAAGTATTTCTCAGGGTTGGGATAGGGTTTCGCTCTGACCCAGTCTGGCCTAAAACCCACTCCAGATTTCGGCACGGTGTACTCAATCTCAAACTCTTTAGCTTCGGTCTCCCAAGTGCTACAATTACAGGCGTGAACCACCATACCCAACAAGAAAAATATTTTTTTAACATGTAGACAGCTACAATCTGATTCCCAAATGATAAGGAAAATAAGAATGGCAATACAAAGTACTTGAAGAAATCAAAAGTGATAATTTAAAAGGATGTGTAAAAAATATCTCAAGCCACAGCCGTAGCATCTCAGAACACTAATCCCCAGGGCTGGAGAGACACAGACCTCAGCAGCTAAATGCTTGTTGTACAACAGAAGACTGAGGGTCATAATCCTGACTCCAGGTGAAATGCCCGGCAGGGGGTGGCCTGTCACGTAAAACAATCCCAGAGACTAGGACACCAGCACGTGCCGGCCAGTGGGATGAGCCACGCAGGGATGGCTCTGCTTTCACTGAAAGTTACCATCACCAAGGTGGAGGAGCAATTGAGGATGATGACAAACCTCAGAGAGAGAGAGAGAGAGAAAGAGAGAAGAGGGAGGGAGGGAGGGAGGGAGGGAGGAGAGAGACAGAGAGAAGGAGGGAGGGAGAAAGAACAGCATAGTTACAGTACCATGAGGCTCTTTACACTGTCCATCAGGAAAGAAAAAATATTTATTTAAAGAGTTTTATAAGTGAAAGATATCTTTTTATAAATTCTGGAGTAAAAGCCACTAATAAAAAAAAAAACCCTAAAAGGATATATAGGTATCTTCTTAATAAGAGGATATAATAAAATAATATAATACAACCTAGCCAAAAAAAGATAAAAATAGATGATACAGAGTAAGTTAAAAAATGAACAGCAAAAATAATAGCTTTATATACAAATATTTTAGAAAGCACATTACATAAAATAGACTGGATGCTCCAAATAAAAATCAAAGACTTCCAGACACATAAAAGAGATGAGCCATACAAGGAAAGTAAGGACAGAGAAAGCTGTGATGGAAAATGATTGACCAGGCAAACAGAAACCAAATGAAAATATTGATACAATTATATTAATATAAAACAAGAAACACTGAAGTAAATTAAAATGACATACTTCAATATTGATAAAAAGTAATTTTTTGGAAGTTGTAAAAAATCTAAAGTGGTAAATGAAGCTTACTGAAATAAAGAGACAAATCCATAAATAAAAATAATAGTTCTAAAAGAACTTGGGCTGGAGAGATGGTTCAAGGATTAAGACTCTGCCTTGCAAGCAGGAAGTCCTGAGTTCAGATCCCAAGTCCCACGTAAAAACCCCAGGCAGAAAAGGTACTGCAAAGCAAAAAGGAAGTAGCAGCAATCCAGGGTGATTCCTAAAGTTACTCTTGGCCCTCCACAAGGACGCACAATGCCCTCTGATACACACACACACACACAAAATTTAAAAAAAAAAATTTATCATTGCAATGATATATAAGATACTCTATACTAGTTAGGGCTGAAGCAATCATAAATGGACTTTGCATGCCCTGCGCATTGTCCAACACACTGTGGACCTCACAAAGTCTAGCATCTGCTAAAGGCACCAAGAGCCTTGGAGGTAAAGGATTGGCAGCCACAGCAGTGTTCCTATATCTAAGGGGAACACGGGAAAGGGTTCAGGGAAAGGCCACTGGGTCCTTGTACGTCATCGGAGAGGAGGGCCCAGAGGATAATCAGACATGCACAAGAAAGGACTCTCTGGGAATTGGGGCGGGAGGCACTGGGGGATGGGGAGGGAGAGGGGTGGGGAGGGGGAGCAGGGGGTACGGGGGGAGGAGGAGGAAGGGAGGGAACTGGTGTACCTAATAAGTTTGTATGAGCTGAAATAAAAAAAAAAATTTATACTCCACTAAATTGGACAATCTAAAAGAATGAATTTCTAAACACATATAACCTAGCAAAGATGAATCAAGATGAAATAAAGAGGTCTATAACAAGTGATGAAGTTAAAACAGTAATTACAAATGATTAATTTAATTAATTAATTAAAATAATTTAATTTTCCCAACTAAAAAAAAGCCCAGGATAAGATAGATTCAGCACAGAATTCTACCAGATTTTTGTAGAACACCACTACTCCTCAAATTATTTCACAAAAGGAACAACACTCCCAAACTTTTTTTTATAAAGCCAGTATTACTCAGATTCCAAAACCAAACAAAGAGATATCAAAACGAGAATTATAGGCCTTGCAGGCGGAAGGTCCTGAGTTCGGTTCCTAGACCCCACATATAGACGCTGGGCAGAAGCAGAGGAGGGGGAGGTGGCCTGTGTTTCTGGTCCTGGTAGGGCGGAACCTGTGAATTCCCGGGCAGAGTAAACAATGAGGAGGTGAAGGCGTCCATGGTGGTTCCCGAATTCGCCTGTGGTTCTACGCGCGCGCGCACACATACAATTGAATAAAAAAAAAAAAAAAAAGAAAAAAAAAGAAAAGAGGGGCTGGAGAGGTGGCTCAGGGGTTAAGCCTCCGCCTTGCAGGAGGAGGGTCCTGAGTTCGGATCCCGGATCCCACGTATAGAGGCCAGGCGGAAGCGGGGGCGGCCTGCGGAAGCGGGGGCGGCCTGCGCTTCTGGTCCTGGTAGGGCGGAGCCTGTGAATCCCAGGGCAGAAGGAGGTGGAGGCGTCCATGGTGGTTCTACACATACACAGACACACACACACACACACACACACACAGACATACACGTGCGCACATACACACACACATGCGCACAGTTGAATAAATAAAAAAAAAAAAAGAAGAAATGATGGAACCAATTAACCACAGCCTTTAAAAAAAAAGAAACCTTGGACTATGTCTAACCAAGGAAGTGAAAGACCAGTACAAGGAAAGCTATAAAACACTGCAGAAAAAAATTAAAGATGATACTAAAAGGTGGAGAGACTCCCCCCATCCCCATGCTCATGGACTTGTAGGATGAATATTCCAAAAATGATCATCTTATCAAAGGCAACATACAGATTCTATGTAATCCCAATCAAAGTTCCAATAAGATCTTCACAAAACTCAAAAAAAAATCTCAAAATTCATATGGAAATACAAAGGGCCAAGAATAACTAAAACCATCTTGAGCGATAAAAACACTGCTGGAAATATCACCATACTAAATTTAAAGCTATACTACAGAGCCACAATAATTTAAAACCAAAGCCAAAAAACAAAAAACAAACAAAAACACAGATACACTGATCAATGGATTAGAATACAGGGCCCAAATATAAGCTCACACAATCATGGCTATTTGATTTTTGTCAAATATACACATTGGAGAAAGGACACCATCTTAAAAAAATGGTGCTGGGAAAACTGGATAACTTCATATAGAACAATGAAAATTGACTGTTACCTCTCAACTTATGCAAAAAAAAAAAACAAAAAAACAACAACCTTCAAAATCTATCCAAGACCTCAGTGTTAAACCTGAAATCCTGGAGCTTCTAGAAAAAAAAAAAGTAGGGAACACATTTGAATTGACAGGCCTAGGTAAAGATTTTCTGAACAGAACCCCATGTGTACAGGAAATAAGATCAACAATCAACAAGTATAACCTTGTAGTATGAAAATGCTTCTGTTCTACAAAATAAATTGTTAACTGAGCAAAAGGCAACCTATACAATGGGAAGAAATCTTTGTTAGTTATGAATCTGACAGATAATTAATCTCCAGAGTATATAAAGAACTCAAAAAATTAAACATCAGAAAAGCAAAAACGTAATTAAAAAATGGTCCTTGGAACTAAAAAAATTTAGACTTTTCACAAAAAGAAATTCAAATGTCAAACAAATATCTTAAAAACTGTTCAGTCTTCCTGACCATTAGAGAAATGCAAATTAAAAGTACTCTTGAGATCTCATCTTATCCCAGTCAGAATGGTAAGATCAAGAGCACAAATAGCAACAAATGTTGGAGAGGATATGAGGAAAAGGGAACATTTACTCATTGTTGGTGGGAGTATAAACTGATAACAGCCACTTTGAAATCAGTATGGAGGTTCCTCAGAAAGCTAAAAATGAAACTACCATGTGAAACAGCTATACCACTTCTGGGAATATTCCGAAAATACTTTACATCATACTACAAAGACACATCCACATCCATGTTCATTGCAGCTGTATTCACAATAGCAAGGAGATGGAATCAACCTAAATACCCATCAACGAGAGAATGAGTAATGAAAATGTGGCATATATACCCAATAGAATCTGTTTAGCCATAAAAAATGAAATCATAGAATTTCCTGGTAAATGGATGGAACTGTAAAATATAATATTAAGCAAAGTATCTCAGACACATACTACATGTTCTGAATGATTTACTTAATTTGGAATTCCTGTAACAGACAGAAAACTTGAAAGGGACCATTAAGCGGGGGTGAGGAAGAAGGAGAAATAAAGTGAAGACTTTAAAGGAGAATATATAAAAGACCATAACATGGACTAAAGGCACTAGGATCCTTGGAGGCTAGGGACTGACAGTCACAGTAGTGTTCCTATGCTTAAGGGGAACACAGGAAAGGGTTCTGGGATATTCCCCTGGGTCCTTGCACCTCATCGGAGAGGAGGACCCAGAGGAGAGTTTGACATGCACAGTAAAGGATGCTCTGGGGATTGGGATGGGGGGGAGGCACTAGGGAATGGGGAGGAAGGGGGAGGGGAGGGGAGAGCAGGGA
Organism: Typhlomys cinereus; assembly: GCA_023101885.1. NCBI lineage: Eukaryota > Metazoa > Chordata > Mammalia > Rodentia > Platacanthomyidae > Typhlomys > Typhlomys cinereus. The sequence goes on along the minus strand of JALPQD010000628.1, from coordinate 851,548 downwards.
GATGGGGGGGGGAGGTGGAGAGAGGGAGGGGACCGGTGTACCTGTTAAGTTTGTATGAGTGGAAATAATAATAATTAAAAAATTAATAAATAAAATAAAAGACCATGAGAGCAAGGGGAATAAGAGAAGCAATGTTTAAGGGGAGGGGTGGGGAGAGATGAAAGAACAGGGTACAGGAAACAGTGAGTAGCAGCATTAACATCAAAGATTAAAATAACTTGTTTAAAATAGAATGGAAACAGATATACCCCACTCAGGGGAACACAGAGAGGGCAAAACAAAATATGCCCTAGAACCCATAGACAATAAACAATATTCCAAGTAACACAGGCAATTAACAATATTCCAAGTAACAGTTATGTGATACTTCCTAATAAGTTGTTGGGCAGAAAGGTCTTGAAGGCCCACAAACAGTAGAAACTTTTTCCATTGTTTCTGGTTGTCCTCCAGTGACTGATAGGACCATATTACTGAAGAAGATGCAACACGCATGGATCACAGTACTTGGCAAAACACAATAGCTGGAACTGATCTGGAAACTTCCTCCTTGATAGACAGCTTTCATAGTACCAGAAGGTACTGGGCAAGCTACCAGGGGAGAAAAGCAACTAAACAGCCTCAGCAATAACAATCACGCTGGCACGAGGCAACCTTCAGTGTAACAGTGGCATCAACGTCAAGGGAGCAACCAACAGCCTTCTAGTCCGATTTAAGGTCCACTTTTCAGCAGAGATCACATTCCTGGTACTGTAAACTAGAACAAGAATCTATGAAAGGAGGGGACATGGGCCCTAGGGGGAACATAAGCTATGAAGGTTTAGCAATAAAGACATTGTATCAAACTGCCTTTTAAACAACTGTCATTATACCCATAGACTGGAGGTACACTCAATCTAGAAGCTTCCTTCTGCAATGAAAGGTGTTTGTTACAGAAAATCACAACTGGTCAAAGTATAGAAAAATTAAGTGACAGTGAACTGCTCAGCTCTAAATATGACATCTAAGTCACCCCTACTCCCACCCTAAGGTTCAGGGAACATCAAGGAACAGGGAGCAGTAAGATGGTAAGAGCTGAAGTGGGGCATGGGTTCAGACCACTATCTTCTGGGCATGACAGAGCCGTTGTATCCATGAACTCACTGCAGCTATGCACATTTCCCTAAGACCTGCACAGGAATGGCTCTACCAGTATTTCACCGTGGCTCCATACCTCCCTGAGAGACTGATGAGGGTTAATCCTGATGGGGAGAAAATGGAAGAAGCTCTCCTCAAGGATATGCCCTCTGCTAATATTCATCATGTAACAAGACATGATTCATGCTCTAATAAGTACTCAGTAAGAGTGGCTATAAAGGATAGTCTCTGATATTATCCTTAGACCTTCATACTACATGTGCATCACCTCATACACACACAACATGTGCCAATATATATATACACATTAAAAACTGGTTTTTACCTAAGTTCACACTACAAAATTCACACATGCACCCACCCACATACAAACGGGCACATATACATGGACACACACATGTACATATACATGAAAATGGAGGGAAAATAAGACTATCAAAATTTCAGCCACTATTCTTTTTTTTTTTTATTAAAAATTTAATTATACATTTTAAAATTTTTTACCAGTTCCCTCCCTCCCCCCTCCTCCCCCTCCCCTTCCCCCAGTGCCTCCCCCCCAATTCCCAGAGAGTCCTTTATTGTATACGCCTAACTCTCCATTGGGTCCTCCTCTCCGATGACATATAAGGACCCAGTGTCAGCCACTATTCTTAATCCCAGCATGAACTGTCTTATTCCTGGAAAACTGTACTTCTAATTAAGATAACTCAGAGTTCAATATGCTCATCTACTCAGGTGAGGTAAATAATTAACTGTAGATTAGAAATCTTAATTCTGTATTTATCAAATTCCCTAAAACAAAGTAGGAGAAATATGTTTTTACTTACTTGAGAATCTCAGATCTTTGTCAGAATGTCATTAAAAATAAATTCGGGCCAGCAAGATGGCTCCATGGGTAAAGTGCTTGTGCAGAAAGTGGTGATCTGAATTCAATCTCCAGAGCCCACGTAATGTAAAGAGAATCAACTTCAGGAAGTTGTCCTCTTACCTCCATACATACATGTGCATATACTCTCTCCCTCTAATCAAAATATTTCTTTAAAAAACTAAATTATAAGCTCTAAATGTAAATTAGTTTTACCCAATCTATTAAAAACATTGATTTTTTAAAAAAAATATTCTCATGTAAATAAAGTACACTATCTTCTAACTTTACTTATCCATTTGCTGCCCCAAAAAGAAAGTTGATATAAAAATAAACTTGACTTTAGTTAAAAAGAAACCTTAAGTGGACAGGCAAATTATAAAACCATGGGGAATCTCTTAGCTTGCCATATTGATTAAGACAATGCTAGCAATAACATGTCAGTCTCCAAAGGCAGATAGGGATAGGGTGTTGTGAAGAAGTGCACAGTAGTTTGTGGGTTGTAAGTGGTACTCACTACGTCTACCCATCTATTTCTGTTGACTTCATTTAGTCCAAAGCCAGTGGGGCTTTGGGAGACTAGGGAAATAGAGTCTTGTCACTGGGTCCCCATTCCACAGCAAAGAGAAGGTCTGGTCCACTCTATCACATTCCACCAGCACAAGACAGGCCCATCAAAGTTTTAATTCACAGATCAACGACAGATTTACAATAAATACTTACAAAACTACTTTCAAAGAAGAAAAAACTTCTGAAGGTGCTTTTCTATGGAGCAGTTCTACAATTGTTTACAGATGAAGAGAATAAAAATAAGTATTTAACTATGCCACTTCCAGGAGAGTGAAAGCCCAAACCTGCATTTCAGAATGAAATACATTCCAGGAAAGCTTTGTGTTTTTATAAGCATTCCTTCCAGCTCTGCCAAGCAAACAGTTCTACAGGCCATCTTTTCTCACATGCAGTTAGCCTAAGACACATAGAGTAAATATGAGGCTGGGAAACCACATAACAGTCAAACAAAAATAGAAAGGCCTGCCCAAACTGTCTATGTCTCACAAAAAAGGGAGACATTTCTTATATTTTCCATCTTATAAGACATAAAAGGTGTAGAGAGAGTGCTTCAGAATTATGGAAAAAGTATTTTTGCTTGTTTGAAAAGAAAATGCTACTCTCAGAGGTGACCTTGCCCATTTTCCTTTACAAGACTTTACTTCTGAAATCTGAACTACAGGCATTTTTATTTCTGCTTTAAAAGATGCAGAGTTCTAGGGACTAATTAACCTTTTACATTGTATATGGCATTACTTGAATAAAACATCTTTTAATATTAATGATTTTATTACTACATTCCTAAATTCTAAAATACCAAGAATAAAATAATAACTGGTCACTGTCCTAAATTTTGACACTTTATTATCTAACTGCTAAAAGAAACAAAACACACCCACATCATCATCATAATCTTCCTAACATGTGGTGATATAGAGATTTGCATAGTTAATCCACTCTTATGGAGCTTATTGAATTTTAATTATACAGAAAATGTGATAAATACCTGTACTGTTTTTCCAAGTCCCATGTCATCACCAAGAATACATCCTCTTCCTTGGATGTAGTGTCCATAGAGAAACTGGACTCCTTCTCTTTGGTAATCTCTCAAGTACCTATTAATAGTATAAGGAATAGAGTCTCCGTATTTAGATAATTTAAAAGCGCTGGCAGATGATGGAAATTTCTGGTCTGGGAAATACGGTTTTTCTAAATCTTCATCATCAAATATAAAATTCCTGGGGCAGTCTTTAATTGGTTTAAGTTCTTTAAGTCTTTTAAGTGGTATTTTCCTTTCTTGAAAATCTGAATATAAGACAATTGCAAACGACTTCCCATTTTCATCCACAATGACAGATTTTATGCTTGCTTCACAAAGTTTGTCAGTATCTGGAGAAGGAGCAAGGCATCTTTCTCCTGGATGCCATCGGTCTAAACAAGAAAAAAGAAAAAAAAATTAAATTACAAAAAAAAACCCTCATTCAATAATGTTTCATTTATCCTGAGAAAAAAAGCACAACACAGATATTTTTTCCAAATAATTCAACAAGGTAACTTTTATTTATATGCATATTCTTCTAAAATATTAAATGCTTTCCTATAATAAACAATATAACTTGTTTCCCATGTTTTTTATATATTTTTATTAGACAGACAGATGTATTCTATGGTACACAAATGACAAGGTCCAAAGGCAACTTTCAGAGTCAGTTCTCTCTTTCACCATGTGGGACCCAGGGATTGAACTCAGGTCTCTAGATCTGTGAATAGATAGGTACCTTAACCACTGAACTATCTCACCAGTCTATCTTCTATGGTTCTTATCCTGGTGGTGTGCAATCATCTACTCTGAACTTTTGAAAATATACTATTTGGATACCTCCAGTGACTTCAGTTCAGTACATGTTGACCATGGGCATTTGGTTTCATTATTTTGTTTGGTTTTTACTGTTGGTTTAAAAATTGATCCTGATATAGTCAAGGTTGGATTACACTGTTCTTGCTGACTTGTGAACATTATATACATTTATCATTACATGGCATGAGTAAGAGGAACAGATCCAGGCAATGAGTAAGCTGAATGCATGGGACAATTGTTTTGTGGTGTGTCTGCTTTTTGAATATTCTACCTCCTTTCTCAGGAGACACATGCTTCTGCAATATTGCTACTTTTCAATCACCAGTATACTAGCCAAAGCACCTTCAACTTCACTACCATGATGTCACAATTTTTCTCTTCTGGATTTTGAATCGGAAAAGCTTTAAGGAATGAGTTCTAAGATCCCTTTTATGATCATTCAACTCACTGAAAAGCCTACCTGCTAGCCTAATTGCTATACTCATCTTAACTCACACTATGCCAACTGTACAGGCTTCTATTTCATTCCCTACTACTGTTAGTAAGCACTGTGTGTGGGGAAAAGGTCTCTCTAGAACATATTACTAGGAAATTTAAAGAGTTCCAAATAGAGGAAGCTAAGAAAAAAAATTACAAATAGGATTTCCCATGGCAATTCATTAATAAAAGTAAGTTCATGGATTCTTGATTACCTACCTGGAGAAGTAAGAAAAAGTACTCAGAAACTTGTTATAATAAAATTGCTTTGGATGAAGATAAGAGTGTTTGCTTCAGCAGCACATACACTAAAATTGGAAGAAGGTAACAGAGTACTATAGGAACGAAGCAACTGGAAAACATTTGAAAGACAAGGAGGTCGGAAAGTGTCTCAGATGGCCACGTGGAGGGAACATCTAGGGCACATCACACAACTTACGAATCTTTGTGGTTCCTGAGTTTGGATACCTTCTAGAATTAAAAAGATTCAATTAAGTGTGAACTAAAGGTGATTCAGTAAGTACAGAGGAAAATATTACTAAAATTGGGAGGACTTCCTGTTGAATGGTCAGACCAGGGATGATACTACTTACAATCTGGTCCTTCCCCTTCTTGCTATGCTTCCAACATGACATGTACCTGCTCCCACCAGGACTACCCTTGAGTTTTGAACCTTTCACTAAGTACTTTCTCTAAATACCAACGTGACCAAGGAATGGGTATCCATGGTCACCAGACTCTCCAACTCGACAGATTCATCTATTTGCTCTTACCTGCCAAACTCCTGCAGGCATTTATAGCTGTGGCCCCTCAATTGGTGTCATTAATTGCTATCAAGGTTAGGCTTCTGGCTTACTGTCAGAGATTAAGCACTCAACCCTACATTTGATGACACTGAGACTTCCCTCCAAAGAAAAAGCAAGCTCATCAGTATACTGATGGGCACTGAACACTCATGATAAGTCTGCTATATTAGTATTACTAATGGAAGCTGTTAAATTAGGGGCAAGGATGGCATCCGAGATGTGGACAGGGCTGGAGTTTAGGGGTAAAATGCTTGCATAGCACATATGAGAGCCTTATATTCGACCCCCAGTACCGCCAAGGAAAAGCAAAACAAAAACTTCTTAGTGACTCAACGCCAAGTACTAAGTTCTCCATGTGATTGATAAAAGGAGAATGAACAAAGTATTCATCCTTTGTTCATGGACTTAACAAGCTGCAGCCACTAACGACTGGCGCATACAAGGACATATATCTAAAGGTAACAGAGTGTTACTTTTCATTCATCTCACTTAATAACCACAAGAACTCATCCGTGATATCCACCTACACAGGCGCAAACGGACCGAAGTTGCTCAGTGAGAACTGTCAAGAGACAGCACTAAATCCAAGGCAGTTGTCTGGCTGGTCCAGTTCCCAAACGTGGGGGTGAAGGGAGTCACAATCCGCAGCTGGCCACTCCGACCCCGGAGCAAAGGCGCGACCGGAAGTGGTCAGGCTGGCCGGGCTCGGGGTGTAGAGCTCCGGGTGCAGAGCTCGGGGTGCAGACAGGTGTCTGCGCAGAGGCGCGAGCTCCCAGCTCATACCTTTGCGGGCGGGTTCCGCGTGAGGCTGGCGGGCTGCAGGTTCCATGGGGCCCGGGGGAGGGGCCTGGCAGCCCCGCTGCGCTCAACGGCGGAGGGCGGCGACCAGAGGATGGAGCGCGGACCTCCCGCCACCAGCACCGCCTCCCGCCGCGCACCCCACATCGCCCGCCCGCCCGGAGCGCTGAGCCCGGGGCGTGCGCGGAGGTGGAGCCCGAGGGGGACAGGGAGACAAACAGCGTGGAGCTCGGGGCGAGGTGCGGAGCGGGCGCTGGCGCTGCCCACGTCACCTCGGGCCCAACGCCGGGGTCGGAAAACACAGGTCCAGGGATCCCTAAGTCTCCCTCTCCGCGTCGTGCCTCCCTTCGCAGCCCACCGCTGCTGGCCACCACCGCAGGGGAAATCCCGCGAGAACTAGCACCCAGCGCACCCCCGATATATCGCGAGACGCAAACGTACACTTTTTTTTTTTAGTGGGCGGGGCATCTTCCTGCAGTACTTTTTCCTTGGGAGACAGTTACAGACAGGTCCGCGAGAGTTGCAAGTATCGCGAGATAGGGCTGGGGCCTTCAGCTGAGCGCAGCTGGGAGAGGTTTGGGTTGGGGTCTGCGGCCGTTCTTTAGGGACGGGTAGTTTTGAGGACGAAGCCACTCCCCGGAGTGCGTTTTCTAGTTAACTATAACTAGCTCCTGCAAGTCCAGAGCCAGCAAACATTGGCTTTAAACAGAAGGTAAATGTAAAAAGAGCGTTAGCACTTTACCATCAGAAGTTAGCGGTGGTTTGCAGAACACACTGGGAGGATCCCGAGTAGGAAGGGTAACCTGCTGTCCAAGCATCTTGAGGGTAGCATTCTGGGCACGAATCAAGTGAATACTGCCTGTCTGACATCCTTACAGGTATTATATTGAGCCCCCCCCCAAAATGTACCCTGCATACGTTAAAATGTTCGTGCCCTATGCAGTTTTTCATAGAATTCGTTGGATGAACCTGTATTATCTTGCTATTGCTGCTGTAATCAATTACCATAGCACTTTTTGTTTTAAAATGGCACAGATGTGTTCAGAGAATCCTATAGCTCAGAAGCCTTCCGCCGGTCTCCTTAGGCTAAAATCCCAATTGTCAAAACAGTTCATTTCCAATGGAAGTTGGAAGGAATCTCAATTCCTCACCTATGTCAGCTTCTGTTGCGTTTCTCTGATGTTTCCATAGTGAAGTGGCCTGCTCATTGCAGCTGGCCAAGGAAGAGTTGGAATTTTTATTTATATAAAATTTATTTACTTTGCGTGTGCGCGTGCATGCGCGTGTCATGGAATTATGTGTCCCTGTGGAGGATGAAAGGTGACTTCGGGGCTCATCCTGGATTGAGTCTACCTCTGGGACTTTCCAGAGCTCTACCCACCAGGGCCAGAAGTGCAGGGACCTGGAATCCGAACTCAGGACCTTCTGCTTGTCTTAATCCTTGAGACTTAATCCCTGAGCCATTCTCTCCAGCCCAAGAGTTGAAATTTTAAGAGCTCACCAAAATAATCCCATTTACAACCCTGGCCTCTTTTAACCATTAGCTTCTGTACACAAAGCATTCTCATTGGAGGTTATTTTAGTTTTGTAACATGTTGCTGTCATAAATACTTGAACCAAACAATTTAGGGGAACAAAAGAGTTCACAATTCCAGAATTACAGAAGAAGCCTTAATATAGCAGGAGTCAAACTGAGGAAACTGACCACACCACATCCAAAGACAGGAACAAAGAGCAGAACCAATGCATGCCACGCAGCTCGCCTTTCTTTCTTTGCAGAGAGAATAGTGCCTGGCTCACCTTCCCACCTCAACCGAAGCAATTAAGACAATCTACAGGCTTGCCTGAGGCCTGCCTTAACAAGATAATGCTTCTTAGGAGCACCCAAAGGCCCACCTCCCAAGTGTCAAGTTGACAGCTGATACCAGCACAGGGGATCATTATCCTGACTTGAGTAGAATCTTAACTTGGAGGGGAAAAATAGCTATTTGATCTGCAAAGAGATCTCAATTCTTTGGCAGATGCTAGAAGCAATTCAAAGGAAGTCATCAATGATCAGACCATGTGACCAAAAAATAATTAAAGAAAAACTTTACTTTCTAGGAAAAACTTCTAAGAAAAAATGTTTACTGTTTGCTATATATGAGACATGGACCAATGCAACAGCTCTGAACTTATGTATATATGTGATAGACAGGTCAGTAAAACAATGGCTTACTCATTACACCAACTGTATGTCACAAGAAATTAAAAACATTTGACAGTAAGATACAGACAAATGACAAAGGGGAAAAACAGTTGACGAATCTCAAAATACTAAAATCAGACAAAGTAAACTATTATAGAAAGTCTTAGAGACAAATGAACAATATATAAAAGGCATTTCTCCTTAAATCAATAGATTAATAAGCAAATGTTGAATAAGTACAGTAAGTGTAGATTTGGGAGAGTGCTTGGGAGTGAAGTGCTTCTCTTTCAAGCACAAGGGCCTGAGTTCCATCCTCATGACCCATATTTTTAAAAAGCTGGATGTGGACACATACATTGTAATTTCAGTGCTAGGGAGGCAGAAACAGGTAGATCCCTGGGGACTTACTAGTCAGCCAGCCTAGCATATTCTGTGTGTTTCAGGCCAGTGAGAGATTCTGTCTTTGAGAGAGAGAGAGAGAGAGAGAGAGAGAGAGAGAGAGAGAGGGAGGAGGGGAGGGGAGGGGAGAGGGAGAGGGGAGGGGAAGGGAAAGGAGAGAGAGAGGAGAGGAGATAGAGAGGAAAGGGAGAGGAGAGGAGAAGGAGAGGAAAGGGAGAGGAGAGGAGAGGACAGGAGAGGACAGGAAAGGACAGGAGAGGGAGAGGAGAGGAGAGGGAGAGGAGAGGAGAGGGAGAGGAGAGGAGAGGGAGAGGAGAGGAGAGTGAGAGAGAGGAGAGAGGAGAGGGAGAGGAGAGGAGAGGGAGAGGAGAGGAGAGGAGAGGAGAGGAGAGGGAGAGGGAGGAGGGAGAGGAGGGGAGAGGAGAGGAGAGGGAGAGGAGAGGAGAGGGAGAAGACAGGAGAGGGAGAGGAGAGGAGAGGGAGAGGAGAGGAGAGGGAGAGGAGAAGAGAGAGGGAGAGGAGAGGAGAGAGACTGGACAAGTGGTTAAGGGGTTAAAGCCTCTGTCTTACAAGCACAAGGTCCCGAGTTCAGATCCCAGATCCCAAATAGAAATGTCAGCAGCCTGTACTTCTAGTCTTGGCAGGCAGAGCCTGGAAACTCCAGAGCAAAGCAAAGAAGAGGTAGCACAATCCAAGGTGATTCCCTAAGTCATTCTTAGGCCTCTACAGGTACATACACACTGCCCTCTGATACATACAGACACATACAGACAAAACATGCAAAAAAAGAGGGAGGGGGGATGGCATTTGTGTAAACACATCCAAGGTTGACTTATGCCTCTCTATATATATACTCACACACATGAAAAAATAAATGCTGTTCTTAATTACAGTATTTAAAGATGTCAAACCTCATTTTTGAATGTTAAATTGAAAATTGAAGATTTCATGTAAAACATTGATAACAGTACTTGTTCATTTTACCTCCTTTCCCTCACCTATATTCAAAGTTATAATAGCAAAGAAAATCAGACAGTATAAGTTTCATAGAAACACTTTTGCCTAAGTAGAAAAACACTAACAAAAATCTATACTTTCAAGGAAGTGAATAAGCTCCAAAAGAGCATTACATAATCATAATAGAATCTTTCCCCCAAAAGCCTAATTAAAGTAGAATGGATTATGTATTAATAATATCAAGATAAGGAGAAAAACAGGTAAATTTACAGTATTTTCATTGCTTTCAATAAGCACAATAAAATCAACTATGTGGATCACGCTAGAAATTATAGGGCGAAACATTCTCTGTTGTAATCATCATCTTCAGATTATATATCCTGTGGAGCAGCTACAGATCTCAGGTTACTGTGATTTCTGTTAAAGATAACTTTTTCTTTAATTATTTTTGGTCACATGGTCTGATCGTTGATGACTTGCTTTGAATTGCTTCTATTAATTCTCTTCCTTGGCCATTGCATACATGTTTAAAATGCATTCATGGTCTTCACCCAATGTAGCTATCAGTAGTAGCCTACCTAAACCAAGTCGAGGGAGGAAATAAGATCATTGGTAAACACTCTTAAATGGTGCTATTGTAATGTGACACATCTTAAAGATTGAAGATTGCATGGCCTGATATTTGACTAATAGTTGTATTAGATTCAATTTTTAGAGTGAATTCTAGCATTCTGATTACTTCTTTCCTTGAACTTTAATAACCTAAAAGTCTTCAAGCAAGGAAAACTCAATAGAGAGGCTATGTAGACGCTGCTTAAATTTTTTAAATTCAAAATGTGCCTGTATACTTTGTGAAAGATGATTTTTCTAAAGATTTACTTTTCAAAACTCTACGCCAATGAGCATGAGCAATGCCTTGGTTATCTTGAAATAAGAGTCAAAGGTGGTTCTGTCATCATTTACAAGACTTGCAGAGTTCAGTAGTTAACTCTGAATGCAAGTATATACTTCCTTCATAAAGATCACTTTTATCACATTGTCCTAAATTCATGACTGCATATGAATGAGATATGGGCTCTGACAATGGTACTAAATTAACCTGAGGAATTAAGGTGGGAAATACGGGGGGAAAAAAAGGTAAAAGGTGAGCAAGTTTATTTTTAAACTGGATTCTGTTTTCTAATATAAAGCAACTCTTTCAGGGGAACCATTCATTCTGTCCAATTTATGCACAAATTATTTGACAGAATAGTTGAAATATCCCATACCACATTTGCACCGTGGAAATGCAAAACCCAAAGAATTCATATTTTCAAGACTGTTAACACCTTCTCAAGTTTCGATAATTCATTCAATTTCTGTAGAAAAACACGGGCTTTGTTTTTCTTTCTTTTAATTATTTATATAACTCAGTTTTGCAAATAGATTCCGAGTATCTGGAAGCCTGCAAGCATTTCACCATCCAAAGTGCTCTCCCTCCGGTCTTTGTGCGTTTACTCTCATCATCAAAATAATTCCCCTGATGTCTGTAACTCTCCATGGGCTTCTTTATTTTTTACAGCCATGAGAAAAAATTTGTGTTTTTTTTCTTCCTCTTATCAACCTTTTTGTTGCTTTTTTTCAAGAAAGATTCTTTCTGTCCCTAAGTTTGTAGCGCTCTGGAGATTTGCGTGCCTGTTAAGGATAAGTGATAGAATAATTCTAGAGAAGCAGAGAGACTGTAATGGTTCTGAGGGGCAGTGTTCTCCAGTCCACTAAGCAAGATATCCCTGGAACCATAACAAAGATGGCTTAAGCAAAGTCAGTCCCCACTTTTCTTCTGATTTGTTTGTTCATTTAGCACACACTAATACATGTGGACATTCCTGAGGAAGTGAAAAGAAATCACTTCTTTTCAACTATAAGTATTTTAATGATTGCATAGTGGTACATGCCATAACTCTAATGGAATACAGTACATATTTTTGCCATCATCTACATTATTCCTAAAAAAACATGTGATCTCACCAAACCGGTTACAGAATATGGGGCAAGAAAGGCCTGTGGCCAAGTACAGTGTGATATTTATACAGTCTCATGTATAAAGGACTGCTACTTTTCTTTTAAGCTGAGACTGGTGTATTGTTTAGGCTCCATGTATGGACATATGAGCCAATAATAATTTGTGTGACTCTTTTTTGTGTATATTTTTACACTTCCTATAACCTACAGCACATTTAATGGAACTCTTTGATATTAAACTCTATTAAATGTCTACTTATTTTGTTATGAAAACTCTCTAGAATTGAAAAATGATATGATTAATTTTAGAGAATTACCAACAATTGGTAGTCCTAAGTGGCTATTTAGTCAATCATTCATTCATTCATTGATCAACAGATACTGAGAATGGTTATCATATGCTGGGAGCTCTAGTAAGCACTAAAGATGCGACTAAGAAGTACAAGTTATGCTGCCTTCATAAAAACCATCCCCAAATCATACAGTTAAATAATATAGGTTGTTATTTTTGGAATAATTTTCATACTTAGACCATTTGGTGCAAAAAAGTGTAAAGAAACACAGAAAATGAAAGATGACAAAAGACTAGAGTAGAGCTGGAGAAAAGTTTTCTAAAAAATGAGTTGGTTCTTTGAAAAGGTCAACAAAATTAACAAATCTTAAAAGAGAAAAAGTTGAAAGAAAATCAGAAATTGCTGATTCTATAGAAATAAAAAACATCATAAACAAATGTGTGTGAGTACATGTGTGTACTGTATAACCTAAATGAAATGGTCAAATTAAAAAGTATATATATATCAAGATGTATCATAAAACAGTAGCAACCTAAATATTGAAGTCACTCTCCATGATTGCTGATAAAATCACCACCAAACAACTGAGGGGAACAAGGTTTATGTTCTCTTGTGATTGTCCAGTTAAAAGTTCTTAGTCCACATTGGTAGTAGAGCCCACACCAACACCAAGGACCAAAGGAACTGGCCACATCATATCCACATAATGGCTAAGAGGGGGACAATCCTTACTTGCCAGACCAGCATGTCTAGCCAAATACATAAAAGGACGCCAACTTTCTCAACCAGCTTTCTGCATTTTATTCACCTGTCCAGGGCCAAGTTCCACCCACCATGGGTTGGGCCTTCTCCATCAGCTAGACAATCTCCCACAGGTTTGCCCTGGGCTTAACTCAACTACTAATTATCTACAAATGTGCCCAGAGCTCGAACCCTCAACCATCAAGTGGACACCTGTGCCTAACTATAACAGTGAATAACACATTTAAACAAACAACATCCAGAATGCATAAAATTACCTACGACTCAATAATAACAGACATGCTTGAAAGACTTAGACTCTTCTCTAATGACAAAACTGAGAGGGCTAACAAGCACGTGAAAAAATACTTCACATCACTAAACGCAAGGGAGATGTAATTCAGAAACCACAACGAGGTGCCCTAGCATCATCCTCACTGAGATGACTACTACGAGAACAAACAGAACACAGGCTCTGAGAGATGGCTCAGGGAGCAATGTGCTTGCGTGAAAGCCTCATTGCCTGAGGGTGGTCCCCAGAGTGGAGGCATACATGGGGAACCCCAGCATTCCTGTGGTAGTATGGGAGGTGGAGGCGGAAGAATCTAGATGTTCTCTTGCCAGTTAAAGTTCACAGCACAGCAGAAGTGAGACCCTACCTCGAACGAGGTCGAGGGTGAAAACCTTCACACGTGTGCCGTGATATTACTAGTCCACATTTGCAAACATGCACACATCCCAAAAAACATTGTGTTGGCAAGGATATAGACAAATTGGCGCACACACAGAAACATACAATGGCGATCTCTTAGGGATTTAAACATACAGTCATCTATATGTTCTTTTGTATATATATAAAAGAATTAGAAGCAGGAACTCCAGTAAATACTTGTGCACTCTTGTTCATCATAACACTATTCATAATGAGCACAAAGCAGAAAAAAACAAAATTCAAATGGGTGAATGGGTAAAAAAGATATTATTTGTAAAGACAATGAAGTAAGTAGTAATCCTACAAAATGAATGATGACACATGTTGCTATGTAAAAGAAACTTGAAGACATTAAGCCAAGGGAAATAAACTAAGTCCAAAATGCTTGTTATTCCAGTTATATGAGGTACCTAGAGGAGTCAAATTCATGGAGATTGATGGAAGAACTGGCTGTTGCTGGGGGCCAGAAAGGAGGGAATAGAGAATACTACTTGGTGGTACAGACTTCGGTTTGGGAAGATGAACAAAATTCTTGCAATAAAATGTGGTGATGATTTTTCAACACTGTGACCATTTTACATCATTGAGCTGAGCTCTTGGAAAGAGTTAAGATAGTAAAATTTATGTTATATGTATTTTATCACAACTGAAGCGAATAAGTGAACTTTTGGAAAAAGAACTCTAGTAAACTTTTAAGTTTATCCTCTAAAACCTAAGGACAAAAGCAAAGAATAATACCAATAGTGGCCACAAAAGAGATAGATAAAGTCACACACACACATATCCAAAACAAATGTCCTTGATGATCTAACGTAGGTCACATTTCACAGAGTAATCAAAGAGAAGTGAGAGGATACTTAGCTATTCACATTCAAGGTAGAATGCAAGGACCAACATTTGAGGTTGTTCTATAACCTTATGCCTGATTTAGGTAAGGAAAGTATGTTTGCACATGCATGTGTGTGTGTGCATGTGGAGTTCTTCCCCACAGACTCGAGTGTTTGGGAAGGTCGTAGCACCTTTAGGAGGTGCAGCCTTGCAGGAAAAAGGCAGTCCCAGAGAGTGGGCCTGGAGGTTGGTTAGCTCCACCCTGCTAGAGTGAGTGAGTCTGCTCTTGAGCTTGCAGCAGTTCTCTGCCTCCAAGATGTCTGCGTGACTTAACCCGCCTCCAGTTTCTGCCAGGCAGCCATACCTTTACAGCTTTTATGGATTGTATCTCACCTCTGGAAGCATAAACCGAATAAGTCTCCCCTTTTTCCTCTAAGTTACTTGAGTTTGAGTCTTGTCTTACAGCAACAGAGTTACCAGTACAAGTGCCAAGGTTGATTTGGGGAGGCATCCTCATTCTCTCTTCTACCTTATTTTTTGGAGATAATCATATCTTTCGGAGATAATCAAACCCAGGGCTCTCTGCTAGAGCCAGTCTGGCCAGCAGCCTTGCTGTAGCAGTCCTAATCTCCACTTTTCTTCCAAAACTGGAATTACAGGGGGCTGCCTTGCCCACCTACATTATATATGGGATCTGGGAATCCAAACTCTGGTAGTTTTACTTACATGACAAACACTTCAACTGCTGCACTATCTTCCAAGCACAATTTTTTTCCCTTAAAATCAGTGTTTGTATGTGATGTGTACGTACACACATGTTTGTGTGTGAGCGTGGTACATTCCACAATGTGTACAAGGAGGTTAGAAGACAGCCTCAGGTGGTGGTGTTGGCCTTCTACCTTGCTTGAAACAGGTTCTCTTATCTTGCCACTGCATGTACCATGCACCATAGCTGACCCATGAGCTTCCAAGGATTCTCTTTCTTCAGTCTTCCATCTCGCACTACCACACCTGGCTTTATATGGGTTTGGGGGATTTGAACTCAGGTCTTCATGTTTGCATGGCAAGTGCCTTTACTCACTGAGCCACATTTCCAGCTCTCATAGGTAAGAAATTCTTAACATACACAAAAACATAAATGAGAAGATAAAGAATTGATTGTTCGACTTCATCACAGTTACTCAGTGAAGGGTACCACAACCGAATTAAAAATAACATGTGAGGCAGGTTGGCTTTGCCCAGTGACCACATCCTTGCTGAAGCTTTGCCTTCTACATTGTAGTCACGCTCCACACATGTGCTAAATAATATTTAGATATATAACAAAGCATCAAAAGCTTCAGGAAAACTAAATTTAAATGGGTAAAATATATATGTATATATCATATATATAAAAATATATAATGCATAAAATATATAAGATGGTGTAAGTATATATACATGATTATGGTATATGAATATATAATATATAAACTAATGATGTGAAATATAAAGTATTATATTTAATATATAAGTATATACAACTTAATTGGAAGCCTAAATAGCTCAAGAATGGATGAAGAACACTCAAAGTCATTACAAATCATTTTACAGTAATTTAAGCACATTTGAAAATTACAATTAGGCATCCATGAGAGATAAGCAAGCACTAGAAAATCAGATCAGACCATGAATTTGGAAGGATCTAGGAAAACAGTATCCTGTGTGTACTGCTAGTGTGGTCGAATGGTACTATCAGTCAGATTCAGTGCTTATCAATTTAAATATGCATAAACCCTGCCAGTCCTTTCCTGAATAGCCTAGAAACATTTTTACACATATAATCATACTTCAGATAGTCAATGACATACTATTTGCAGTAGAAATCCATTAGAAGAAACCTTGGCATATACTAAGGAGGAAAATGTGGTGCAATTTGAGTATTCTTTAGGAGTTTGAGCTGACAAACCAGATGTCTACAATATATCTGCAACAGTAGCAGATTTTAAAAATGTGGTGATAAATGAAAAAAGAAACAATTTATTAAAAGCAAAGTACAATGTTTTGTAACACTACATTACGATCAGGCATTGCTTAACAGCCATACTGTCCTAGCTTCATTACACTGTGCTTCAATGTAATTCCTGACCCAGGCGACTTAGGGCAAATGGCTCACAATTCCAGGTTACAGTCCATCATTGTGGGGAAATTCCAGTGGCAGGAACCCAAAGCAGCTCATTGCATCACATCCACAGCTAGAGCAGATGGATCAACACATCCATGTGCACTTGCATTCAGCTCACGTTCACCATTCTGCACAGTCCAGAGCCTCAGCCCAGGGAACGGTATGGCTTACTACTTGACTGGCTCTTCCCACTTCAATTAATACAACCACAACAGTCCCTCACAGACATGCCAGAGGTCACTGTCAATCCAGAGAATCCCTCCTAGGTGTGTCAGGCTGACAATGCTAAGCATCACAGACATGCTCAGAAGAATGTGTCTTCAGGCCACTTAATCACTATGAAAGAATTCAGAACAATGTAATTCAAGCAAACTAAGACAGCATGACATTACTCAGTGATGCTAATTTATGAGACCATTATGCTACCTACATGCAGTCTGAAATGTATGGCACCTAGTTGTGTATTTATGCCCCACGTCAAAGTCACTGGAGCAGATATATTTAAAGAGAAAAATGAGAATTGGTCACTGACATGAAATGAAAAAGGATCAAATATGTGAAATGTTTTGCTTCTAGAATCCTAATGACTGTGTAATATGAAACAAGAATTGCTTTATTCCACTCGGCCCCATGACCAAGTGAAAATATTGATAAGCGGTGATCTTTGTACCTGATAGATGACAGCCAGATACACTTTCTGGTAAAAATAAGCTAGTGAGACAAGTCAAAGATATAATCAGAAGGGAATGTCAGGATATCTGAAGAAATCTGGCCCTGTGGAAGAGTGCAGTGCGGGACAGTTGTGTTTTGGATGTATAAAGGAAGGCATAATGTTGCTCATTAAAAACTAAGCAGAAAACAATAGAAAAAGATTTGTAACAACCATAGGAAAAAAATTGGTGAATTAGTTTCACTGGAGTATTTCCTGCACGAAGAGTGTTAGAATTCTCAGAGACTGCAAAGGTGGAACTGAAAGTCCAGTTACTCAAGTACAGCAGAGCTGTGCACATCTCAAGGATGGATGTCGTGGAAGATGCTCCTAGGGCATCCATTGATCTCAGCTGCCAGTAAATCTGTGACAGTGACTTCAGGGTCAACCAGGATTCCTCGGGCATGTCCTTGGACTTGAATTGGACTGACTGATCAAAGACTTAGTAGATGTAGTAGTAGTAGTAATGGTAGACTTGGAAGAGCTACTTCCAAGAAACCGTGACCACAAGTCTGAGGGAAATTCCCGGAGACTAAAATAAAGCTCTGTGTAGTGTTGGTTTTTTGTTCTGACAGCTTCCTTTTGTTTCTGTTCCTATTTCTACTCTGAGACATTCTAGCTCTCACATTAGGTTTTAGATTTGCACATTCAACACCTTGTTTGTGTGGTAGGTATGAAGAGCCAGCTACGAACTAGGTCCAGAGCTGCAAGATCAACAGTTGTTGCTTCTGGTCAGTGCAGAGAAGGAGAAGTTGAAGAGCTGAGCTTTAGCCCTAAAAAGTACCAGTTGTCCATGGCAGAGAGCAAACAATGAAGGGAAAATGGGAAGATAGGTGGAAGGGAAGATAAAAAGAAAAACTACCTGAGAGGCATGAAGTTGTGATTCAGTGCTCATTGTCAAAGATGCTTGTGCTGTCCAGCTCGGACATTGGGCCCCATTTTTCACAAAATGCTTCTAGCTCACAACGGATGCTGTCTTACTCCCTTACTCTTCAGATATATATGTTGTAGATATAGATACTTGCTCTTTCCAATGCACTCAGTTACAAAAAAGCCTTGCTTTTGTAGCATTACAATACTTACATCCTGCAATATCAAGCATTCAGCAGATTCAATTCTTTACATAAAAATAAATAAGTATATTATTAGTATGCAAATTCATTTTTTGTCTTCAATAAGTGGTAAAATTATATGAATGAGAAAGAATTCTTGAAATAAATTTATGGTTTTACTATCAGTAAATGTTTGGATTGTAGGCCTATTTATACCTATCGCATACCTGGGACATATAAAATTTCTGTAGATTAGGCCTTTGCGATAGTTCAGCAAGTAAAGTACTTGTTCTCAAGCCTGGTGACCTGAGTTTGATCAAAGCCCACATAGTACATGTTCTACAAGCCATTGTACCACTAATAAGCATCTGATGAATTCTTGATAGCCCCTTTCTCTCTTTCTCTCTCTCTCTTTCTAACATATAAATAAATAAAATATAAAAAAATTTTCTGTAGACAAAGGAGGTCATCAGCGGAAAAGTTAAGAAGACCTGATCTAGTACCGTGAAACTGTTTTCAAATCTAGCTTTTAATAGGTGTTGAAGGGGCTTGTTTTCAGGCTCTTGGGATTTGCTATAACTTCAGTCTGAGCTGTTTGTACCTCCTCATTTATTCCCATAACTTCTGTCCAGGCTTATTCCGTTCCATACTATTTCTCATTCAAGGGTCATTTTGTCAGACCCCTCACTGGATCTTTCTTTGTCAACTAACACCCCTCACTCCTCCAGCCAGTGGGAATTATGGATCCACAGCTGACCACACCCATGCAACTTGCCCTCTGGGCTGCTGGCCAATGGACACGCTATATAGATGATTCACATCTGTTCTGGAAAAGAGGAAGAGGGGCTTCAGATGGGATTTTGTGCCACTTTTTATGACCTGCTAACACATCTGGACATGTCATGTGCTGCTGTCCATCTCCCCTGAACACCCCAAGGACAGTTGGGGATTCTTACTGTTATGGGCACAGCACCCACAGCATGTCTGAACAGTTAACCCTCAGAAACTATTTGTCAACAAAATGATTGATTATATGCAGAAATGACTTATTCCTAGCAGATAAATACCAGAAACTAGATAATATTCAAGAAAAGTGTCAGCCAAAAGTATTTTTAACAAGTCATTCATTGCTAGATTAACCTTTCAAAAAGCAACTCAGAAAACTGATTTCCTCTAGGTGATGTATTTCAAGGGCTTATCAGCCTGTTACTTCATTCTCTAAATGACTAACTAAGTGAATGAAACTCCCTTTTTCTGGCTTGCTTTTGCAGAGTACATGTGACAGCCCTTGGACACAGTGCCCCACAGAAACCCGGGCTGCATATGTGATTGCTTCTTTCAGTAATTGAATTTATGTCCTCATCCAGAAACACATATGTGCTTACACAAGGCCAGTTCCACTGCCAGAGCCCTGGTATCCAGTTACGAGCTAAATTTCAAAATGAAGAAAATGCTGACCTTAAACAAATACTGTCTATAAGTAACCAAATCAGTCATAACTAAACATTCACCTGCCATTCTAAAGACTGAAGAATCAGTTATCCATGTGTGTGTAACTAGCTTACTCTGAAATCACTCTGGAGCCTTAATTAATTTGATGGATATGTATAGCTTAGATGAAAGCTTTCACAACACCTCAGAGAATATAACACACTTAACTTAGTACTCACAGTTCCCGTTTCTGATAACATTCAGATTTTCCTCGTAGTTGGTGTGAAAGGACTAAAGAATTTAGTTACTTTATTAAGCTACATTTGATTTCAGATAACCCTATCAACATCATTACCCTAAAGATATATAAATTCTTGTCTTCATATACTCAGGTTTCAATTGCCTATCAGTACAAAAGAGTATATTTCATTAGAAATCCCATAATAGATAAACTTAAAGGAAGAAAACAGATGGCTTGCCAATAGGAGAAGAATCATTTTCAGTGCCATCTACCACATTTTAAATGAAATTGTTGGATGGCCTTCTAGAGAATACAAATGATACAAGTCAGCTGGTGAAAATATGCCACATATACTCTGCTAAGAAATCATGAAGCATGGACAGGAGGTTTCAGGCAGTGTTGCTTACAGTAGTTTACTGAGCCTTATTCACATGAAATGTAAGTGCTGTGACTGAGAGCAAATGCTTAAGATGACTTTAAAAGACTCATCTTATAGTTCATGAAACATATACCCGAGAGGCGAACTAGTTAAATGACATTATGAAGAAATAATCAAGTGTATTTGCAGTGTGGAACATTGCATAGAATAAAAGCCTGGAAGAGATATAAATTCAATAATGAGAAAATGTGTGTGTGTGTGTGTGAGAGAGAGAGAGAGAGAGAGAGAGAGAGAGAGGTGTGTTTGGGTGCAGAGGTGCTAAAGAGAACACTTTAAATGAAAATAGAACCTAAAGAGACACAAAGACAAAATACAATAGCTAAGCATTCATTGTTTTTAGAGAACAACTATATAATATGTGAAATATGTTTGGGAAAGTTGAAAAAATATGTTCGTAATCTTGGTAATAGATTTTATTTTCTTGGGAATGCTGACATTACAATTATGTAGCAAGATGTCCTGGTTTTAGAAGCTGTTCTTGGAATTTAGGGGGGAAGTCTACAATTTACTTTAAAGTAGAGTCAACACAACACACACACACACACATACAGACATGGAGTGGGGTAGAGAGAGACAGACAGATAGCGGAAAATGTTAATGTTTTAATGACATTAACTACTGCTGCTGAATCTAGATAACATAGATCTCAGTTTCATGAGTGGTCTTTTTTTTTTCTTCCACGTTTTCTACATGGTATAAAATGTCATTATAAAAAATATCGGGAGGAGGGACTATTAAGTCATTTTCAGAAGGCACTTGCAAAGTTGTCCCCATATGAAAGATATAGAGCTAAGCTCAGATGTTGAGCAAAGCTGAAGAAGCAGCTAGTAAGACATAAGAGTGGGCATGGAGAGGTGAAGATGATCCAACTACTTCACATGCGTTATTCAAAATTAAAGATGAAACCCAGTATTGTGAATAATTAATATATGCCAATAAAAATAGTGAACTAGCAGTCTTTACAAACAATACTGTTAACCTATTGCTAAATAAGATGCCACAAAGATAAACGTTCTTATCCTTACAACGCAGGCGCTGGTCTTCCAATATCAGTTCTTACTTTCTAAATAGCACATGCTGTTGGAATGAAGAGATGGCTAGTAGCTGAGATCATCATACAGTTTTAGGCTCATAGAGATCAGTGTGTTGTGTATTTACTTACTTTCAATGTCACACTTTCAGCTTTTGCATAGACACTAGGGAAAGGTCAGGCGAAATTCTAGCTTAGTATAAAATTGAACAAGCTTTGTAAGCAGAGTGATTTGGTCACCATGTTGCTGCAGTTGTGGTAACTTAGCAGTGGAGTCTTGACCTTACCTGAGTAGGAGTGGACTTTGCAGAGGTTGTGTCTGGGCATCTCTGTGGCGGTGGAGGTAACCGCGTAAGGCTTCACACAAGCTGCTGCTGTTTTCTAACCCAAGCTAGAAACAGATCCCCAGGCACGTTGGTCTACCTGTTAAAGAGCGAAGCGGCAGAGATACCTACTCATGTCTCACAGCAGTCAAAAAACGACACTTTTGAGAGCTGACATTGTTGATAAAATAAAGTGTCCGGGGATTAGTTATTTATTCATTTTTGAGGGCTTCTGACAAAAGTTAGTGATAATTATGCATAATAATTTTGTGCAAGGCTTATTATCAACTGCATCCTGTACTATGGTCTTGTTAGCATGAAAGACTGAAGTTAATTCATTATTATATAAATAATTTAATTATCATTTTATAATTAGTATTCAGTTTATCTTGTCTTCATTTTAAACCATTCAGCTTTCTTTTAAATTTTCTTTTAGCCTGTCACATTATATGTTTTTCTTTTCCCCCTACACTTTAAATGCATGTTTTTGAGACGAGTCTATGTAGCTAAGGCTAGCCTTGGGCTTGTGATCCTCCTGCCATACTTTGCCTTTAATGCGTGTTCTGAAAATCTGTCATGATATGCTGTTGTTTACAACAAGCCAACGAGTCAGCAAGTAGTCAGTGGGTGCCCCCCCATATGCTGCAGTTTAGTCACCTCCACAGTATCATTTTGTACTTGAATTCCTGGTGTAAGAGCTAAGGATCCTTCCTTAACTCATCTTTAACTTCCTTAACTGATCCTTCCTTAGTATGCTTAGCTGATCCAGGTTTGCTTCAAACCTGCTGTGATTAATGTGCAAAGTTCTGCCCAGCAATTAGGAAGAGGAAATCACGTAGTCTTAAGCTGTTTTCTGTTGCTAATAACCCAGCACTGCAGATTGGATAAGTCAGAAGGAAAAGATGCTGAAAAGCAGGCTGGTGACACACCCTTGTAATCAATTACCTGGGAGGCTGAGGCAGGAGGATTGAGTTCAAAGCCAGCCTGGGCTACACAGTGAGACCTGTCTCAAAAATGAACAGCAAAAGAAGAAGGAGTAGAGGAAGAGGAGAAGAAAGAGAAGGAGGAGGAGGAAAGAAAGGAAAGGAAAAAAAGAGGAGAGAAGAGGAGGACAGGAGAGGAGAAGAGAGGAGGGGAAGGAAAGGGAGGGAAGGGGAAGAAAAGGGAGGACAGGGGAAGGAAGGGGAAGGCAGGGGAGGGGAGGCAAGGGGAGGGCAGGTGAGGGGAGGAGAGGTTATTTGGGCTCACAGTTCTGGTCCAAGGTCAAAGAGTTGCATCTGTTAATGGCTTTCTTGCTGGCAGAATCCAGATGGTACAGGGTATCACATGGTGGGGACAAAACTCTGTGTGTCTTATAAAGCCACCAGCACTGGGTCAAAGGGGCTCCACCCTAGCAACTTAATATCCCACTCATTTCCCCAAAGCCCCTCCTCCAAGCAGCGGAGTCAGGGTAAATTTCCACCTTAGTCTCACGTAAGATGACAGCTTTTGAGCTGCTGCTGCTGCTACTGCTGTTTTTTATCTGGGTTATAAGAAAAAGGTATTTTTGGTTACCAAAGACAATCCGTTGGAAAGGCTGTGTCTTCTACTGTTCTGATGGAGATTAGAAGCTGTAAGTGCCTCGCATTAATACGTTAGCGTTCTGCTCTCTTGGAACGCCTACCATTAGCCGCTTGGCCAGTGGCCGTGACTGAGGGAAAGTCACCAAAGGAAACATCTACCCAGCAACTCATTTCTTCTCCTAGAAGATGTCAGAAGTAGAAGCGGGTGAGTCATCGTGAGAGTGTTTACAGGCAGCGAGTGTGTCCACTGAACCACACAAGACTGTCAGAGACCGGCTTTCCAGAAGTTGTGAAGCTTGGTCAGTGGTGCGAGGACAGAAATGCATTCCGGGCATGGCGAACACGCTTCCCCAGGCTCGTACACCCATGAATGCATAAAACAGGCGGAGAAAACACAGAGCGGGATCAGAGAGCATAGCTTGTTTTCTTGTTTCCATGAAGAATTTCATTTTGTTTGCAGCTCCTCCGTTCTGCAGCAGTGCATCGAGGAGAGGGAATTGTGCCAAGAGTAAAAACAAAACTCTCATTAAGGTTTTTTAAATTTCCATCTGGATTTGCTAGAAGCTTAGACGCAGGTCGGTTGTACGTTGCAAAATGAGTGCAGTTTCTAAAAGCTTCCTAGGCTGCGAGTGGCTTAGTGGGCAGGGCGTTATCCTAACAAGCCTCCACAACCTGCGTTTAGATCCCCTGAACCCAGCAAACACCAGACACGGCAGTACAAGCGTCTAATCCCAGGGCCCCTGTGAGAAGTGAGAGGTGCACACCAGAGACTCCCCAGCAACTCATGGGGCAGCAATCAGCAAAGAGACCTATCTCACAAAAGAGAGAGACAAGGGTTCATACCTAAAGGTTGTCATCTATCTCCATACACAGACCCACTCTCACACACCAAAACATGCACCTCTACTCATTGACATGTATCATATGTGGAACACATATCAGTAGGCATCTCATACACATTCACACACAGCACATGTACACGTCCACATTCATAGCACACATGTGCATGCACATGCATGCACACATATCAGTATACATATCTCAGACATACACACATGAGCATGTTGCAACATGTACACATATGCATATATATCACACACCCATGCACTAATGATTAAAAAACGCCTCCTCTTACCCTTCCTCACTGGTGCACCTTCTGGCTGGATCCTCTCTGTCCACCTTGAGGTGGTTGTTTCTCAAGTATCTCTGATCCACACTTATTCATGGATGACTGAAATTTTAGCTTTAAAGAAAAAGTAGTGCTGGATAGCTTACACAGTACCAAGGCATACTGTAGAAGCTACTGGGGGAGAGAAATAATCACAAGCCCCATCAATGGCATGAGACCTGTAAGTTGCAATAAATCACCATGGCAACAGGTGACCACCAGTGTAATAGTGACATGAGTATCAAGGAGACAACCAACAGCTTTCTGATTGGATTCAGATCCGATTGTCAAAATGGTACACATCCCTGTTATTGTAAACTAGAACAAGAACCTATTAAAAAAGGGGAAGGAAAAAATCAATAGGGAAGACAGGCATAAACCTATAGGTAGGAAGACAGTACATCAAACTGCTCTGCAGGTAGCTGTTATTATACCCATAGAATGGACACTTACAGTGGAAACCTTTGGGTCTAAAGCTGGATGAGTGCAGGGAAATGTGCATATCAATGGGGGGGCCTGAAGAGCGAGAACTTGATAACGGAGGCCTGAGCACCATAGTAGACAGGTCAGAGTGAACCCTGGGGTCCAGAGAAGCACATAGGTGGAAGGGTGGGAGGAGTGGGAGAGAATGGTGAAGGGACAGGAGGGGAAAGAGGAGAGGGCAGAGGGAGGGAAATGGGATGAATACTCAATATGCTTGTAAAAGAAGAAAAATAAATTTTAAAAAAGTTGCGTACCTTTCAGATAAATTCTATTTTCTACAGTGTTCACTGACTTTCATGTAAAAACAAATAGGCGATTAGAAGAAAAGGCTTTGTGCTATACAGGAAAGCACAGAAAACGCAAGAACTTGCATCTGTGTGACCACCACCACATCAAGGTACTATCTTCTAGAATATTCTATCATGCTTCATCCTGATTTCTGCCATGGCAGAGTAACTGCTCGTGTTACAAAACCAGAAGGATGTGATATGAACACCTATCTTTGTGTGTATTGTATGAGGTTCATCATGTGTGGATTTGGTCTGTCCTTTTTTTCAGTGCTATGTGGTATTCTGTTAGAGGTAAATGTCATTTCTGTTTCAGTCATGTGACTTCATCTACAAAACGTCATTTATATGCTTGTGAGCTTCATATATATATATTATATATACATACATATGTATGTATGTATGTATGTGTGTATATATATACATGTAAAACAAAAAGAGTTCTTGTAGCCTCCTAAATCAGACAAGCACACACCCTTCCAACTATTAGTATTCTCTTCTCACTGGTACATTTGTAACTGTCAAGAAATGGATACATTGTTACCACTCAGCTAATTATGCATGGCCCCTGTGAATTCTGATAATTGTTCCTGTTCTGAATGCCCCTCTGTCTGAATTTATATCCTCATCCCTGTATTTTTTACTCTTCTTTCCTGGCTTATCTTTCTTCCTCTGTTTATGTTTAGTTTATATGCATTTTTTATATTTCCAGTAGCGTTCTTCAAAGCCGGTGTGGTGGTGGTACGGGCCTGTAATCTCAGCACTTGGGAGAGGAAATCAGAAGGATCAACAGCATCCTTGGCTCAAACAGCAAGTCCCAAGCCAGAAGTCCCAAGAAGAAACAAATATAAAGAAAAATGCCTTTTACTTTAAACTACTTTAATCACACCTGTTTTTTGCAAGTCTGCAATGCTTTAAAATAAACGATGTTTTTCAAAACATTAAGAAGAAAAGCAAGTCCCATGAGACCTTTGGCATTATTAATGACAAGTGTCAGAAGATGAGCTCTTCAGGCCTCTGGCCAGATGTGTCTTCTGTTGTACCTGAAGGTCTCTAGGCTATGAGCTTGACCATGCTTCTTGGCCCCTCCCAGCTTAGATGGGCAGGATGGCCAGGATGGGTGAAGAGGGGTGTTTTCTTTCTTCTAGGGCTTTGCTGGCACAGCAGGTGGGCTCTGTCGGACCATCCTTCCCGCGGTCGCCTTGCTGAGAGCAGATGATCCTCATTTCAAGATGGTTCCTTGTCTGCTCCCCTTGTTAAAGTTCAGGGATGGTTTTCTCCAGTAGCACAGAGGTTCTCTGGTAAGGACCCCTGGAGATAAAACTCAGAAAAGAGTGGGGCGCTCTGCCTGGACCCCTGGAGTTTTGAGCCCTCAGACTTGTCTACACTGAGCCTCTAGCAGTTTTTCGGGTTTTGTACTGTTCGGGTTTTTCCTCCTCTAGCCCTGTCCTTTGCTCTTTGGTTTGTCCAGTAGGATAGGATTGTCTACACTCACTCGTCTTTCAGTGAAGGCGTCAAGTTTGCCTGAAACCTGACTTCCCTGATGTGACGAAAGAGAGTAATTGATTGTTCAGCTTGCTTAGTCTTCTTGTTAGAGCCACGCTGTTTGAACTCCTTATACAATGGACAAAAAAAAAAGTGCTTATTGTTACTGGGAAATGCAACGTTAGGTTAGGGGGTACATTGCATATAATATTGTGGTCCATGGGGTGTATCGTGTTTGGAATGTGAGCTCTCCCCCACAGGTTCATGTGTTTGAATCTTCAGTTGTTTGGGAAGGTCATGGCACCTTTATGGGGTGGAGCCTTCCTGCAGGAAGGCAGTCACAGGGGGTGGGCCTTGATGTTGGTGAGATCCACCCTGCAGTTAGCAGTTAACAACCTCCGTGATGTCTGCAGTGACCTAAAGCACCTTCAGCTTTTTCTAACCAGCCATTCCTTTCCTGCCATGAAGGACTATATCTCTCATCTGGAACCATAAGCTGAACAAATCTCCCTTTATCCCTTAAATTGCTTGAGTTTGAGTGTTGTCTCACAGTAGCAGAGAGTAAATGATACAAGGTACATTGTGCATAATATTGTGATCATGGGGTACATTTTATAAAATATTGTGGACATGGGGTACTTGTACATAATATTGTGATCATGGGTATATCGTACATAATATCGTGCTGATGGGGTACATTATATATTAATATTATGACAGAATTTTCCTGGGCACTGTAAGTACGGCACCTGCTCACAAACCTGGTGACCTGAATTCAATTCCTGGAAGCCCACATGGTGGAAGAAGAGAGCTGACTTCTGAACGTTGCCTTCTGGCTGCCACCTGTGTACCATGGCGGGCATGTGGGTGCCCCTCCCCCTCCCCTCCAAATAAATGCATTATATTTTAGAGTTTTCCCAAGCAACTGTATCAGTTGAGCAGCCCTTGGTTGGCTGCTCTCAGAACCGCCGCTGCTTTCATTTTGGCCCTTGTGTTCCGTGAGCTGACCCCTCACCATGCATCTGACTGATGATGTTGAACGCATTTTCATTTCATGGTTTATTTCACGGCTGTTTAGGTCCCTTCACTTCGGATGTGTCATCCGAGGCTCTTCTTGCCTCCTAGGGTTAGTTCTGAGGTATTGTCTCATATATCCGCTTTATCTCCCTTCTACTACAACTGGCCTATATTAATCAGTGAATCCTGTCCCAGCTCTAGGCAAACCAAACCTATCCATTTGTTCCAACTATGTGAGAAAGAATTAAGAAAACAAATGTCATTGTGTGTTAGCACGTATCCTAAATTTCTTGAACTGACATGGAGATAGGTCTTAGGAAATCCAGCCGGGGGCCAGCGAGATGACTCTGCAAGCAAAGTGTCTGTTTATAAACCCAGCAACCTGTGTTTGAGCCTCAGAAGCTCCCAAAAGTTGTCCACCCACATGCCATGGCATGCCCTCCAAAAAGAAAAAGGTTTTAAAAGAAGCTCCGGCAAGTCCTTGACACATGCAACTACACTAAGTCCTATGGTGAATACTACACCATCTAGAAGAGGAGTTCTGATGTGCTTTCGAAAACTGCAGCCTCAGTGAAAGAACTTTGAACTTGATACAGTGAGCTTTTAATCATCAGGAAATGTCAGGACTAAACCAGACCCTTCTTGATCAGATGTTTGTTTCTCGTAAAAGCCTTTACAAATTTGCAGGTGTTGAAGACCCCAAGAGTAAACTTTAGCTCTAGACTCTGATATTCAACTCTTGATGCTAAAGGCTACTTATTGTGAAGCTGAGAGATTAATAAAGGTCACTGGGTTCCAAAAGTTAGCTTGTATATATTACAACAATATAATACATACATATATGCTCAATGTTACATTGCATACATATATGCTCAATATTATAGTGATCTGTGATATAATAAAATATGCATATATATTATATATATATATATATATATATATATGAATGTCTTAGAAAGTTAATAAAATTCAGTACTGGAATGGACTTGATTTTGAAGGTAGTTATATCCCATTACAGTATTAGTTCCTAATCCTGGCCACACTATTTAACTGACATTTCCATTTTTCTGAGCAAACTAAAACTTGCACATCTCTCCTAGTTAATTACAATAAAACCGTGAAAAGCACCAAGTATATGAAAACAGAAGCTAAAAAGCAGTAGAGAATGCTATGTATTTTTGCACTTAAGCTATAAAGATCTTTTCAAAAGACCAAGTCTAGATTTGAAGAGTCTCTCAGCAGTAAATTGCTCAGATTTTTTTTCTGCTTAACAGTGAAATCCTTAGATTAAAACAAACGAACAACAAAAAAACAAGAATTGTTTTCAAGCCCATAATAGTTGATGGATCTTCTGTCTCTCTCTCTCTCACACACACACACACACACACACACACACACACACGCACGCACGCATGCACGCACGCATGCACGCACACATACACACGCACGCATGCACGCACACACACACGCACGCATGCACGCACACACCATTATGCATCTTGGAACTACAGAAAATTGTTTTTGAAAACTGACATTAAATCTCAAAGATTTTAACAGGTCTTTTCCAGGAAACAAATTCTAGCATTGGTTTCTAAAAGTGAGTTTTAAAACACAGAGATTCTCAGGCTGTGGAGATGACTCAGGAGTTAAGACTCTGTCTCAAAAGCAGAAGGTCCTGAGTTCAGATCCCAGGTCCCACATAAAAAACACCAGGTGAGAATGGCTATAGCCTGCACTTTTGGCTCTGGTGGGTGGTGCCTGGGAAATCACAAAGCAAAGCAAAAGGAGGTAGAAGCGACCAAGGATGATTCCCGAAGTCACCCTTAGCCCTTCACAGGGACACACAGTGCCCTCTGATACACACATACGCACACACATACATACATAAAATAAATAAATAAAGTATTAAAAAAAAACAGAGGCTCTCAAATAGTAGTGTGCACCTGGGAGCTTGTTAAAATAGGCCACCCTCAGCTACATAGCAATTTCGAGGTCAGCCTGAGCTCAAAACACAGCAGAGAAAACCACACTTCTGATTCACTGGACCATGGTGGGACCTGAGACTTCATTTTAACAACCTCTGGAGGAAACTTCTGAGCAAAGCTGCTGCCGTCCATGCAGAGACCCCTCGCTGTAGTGAGCACTGGCGATTCCCTGTGTTGTAATTCCACACCGGTGTCAACTTGATGGCTCTACAGATAGGCACATCTGTAAAGAATCGGTTGTTGAATCAGGTCCCGAGCAAGCATGCAGGAGATTGTCTAATTGATGGGGAGGCTCAGCCCATGTTGGTGAATAAGATGGAGCTGATACGAAGAAAGTTGGCATCGTTCTGTGTATTTGGCCAGCCATCTGGCACATGAGGACTATCCCCTCTCAGCAGTCCTGTGGCTTTGGTGTGGCCAGTCCCTTGGGAACTCTCCTACCAAGCTGGACAAGAAGCTGTAACCACACGATTGTAAACCAGAATAAAACTCTTTGTTCCTCTATAAGCCATTTTATAGTGAATTTATTGATAATATGCAAAGCCGCTATACCCTACGAGCTCTTTTTTTTTTTTTTTAATGACACCATGCTAGAAATGGCTAGAGAGGTAATGCTCCCAAGAGGAAAAGTCATATCCCACTATTTGGTGGCAGAAGCTCAATCTCAGGTTTATGAGCATCTGTTTCCTCAACTATTAATTGTGTGTATGACTTCTAATGGGATTTCTTCTAAGCTGAAGGTTAGATTGTAGGTACAGGCAGGAGGCAGAAGTATATGTATGCTTGGTAAGTGCATATGCACACACTAAGAAGCACCTTTGCTGCCATTGAGCACATGATTTCAGTAAGCCCAACATGGCTGATAGAGATGTTGAATATTGTCTGGTCAGGGATTTCTTCTAGAACAGTTGGCATCATGGTTTGTTGGCACATCTTTCTTTTCTGTTTTTTCCTTTTCTCTCTCTCTCTCTCTCTCTCTTTCTTTTAAGGTTTTATAGATATATTTGCTATGCAATCCAAATCTCCATTCCCCTCCCCATTTTTTCTCCATTTCAAGCCTTCTTTTCCCCCACCTATCTCCCTTCCACGCTTATGTCCTTCTGGTTGACAATCTTGCACCTCCAGAAAAATTCAAGTGCCCGTGGACAGTCTAATCCAATTCTGTCAGTAATCACCCCCAATCTCCAAACATGAGAGAAATTTCAAGCAAACTCTCAAATGCATTTATATAAATGCTGCATCCTTTTCATAAGGAATAATCCACAACATGCACTCATAAACAGAAACTTAAATGGCAACAGATGTTTCCCTTTTTTTCAAACCATTCTTGAATTCATTGACAGACCTTTGGCTAAACTGATGCATTAATTTGTTCAGGCCAGATTTCATAAATCCTCTAATAATTCTTCTCTTTAGACATACTGACTTGATTTTTGAGATCTACAGCATGTGGTTTAAACATTTTAACCTTTGCTGCTTTAATCAACTAACATTTATTTCAGGGTTGGATGATGACCGACCATTGAAAGATATTGTTAACTAAGAAGCAAAGTCCAATTTGTCAGTTCAGTAGGCTTGACGATCCAAAACAGGGGTGAAACATAGTGTGTGTCACTGAGCCTGATATGTCTGGCTGCTTCAGTGTGAGTCTTTTTCCCCTGGGGCTGTGTGGAAGATACATTTCTGGGAATTGTTACAATGCTTGGTCATTTATATAATTGCCATGCTTAGGACATGGTTGACTTAGCTATGTTGTACACACTCCAGCTTTTAACGACATAAATAGGCTTATTTATGTATGTTTGACTCCTTTTGTTTTCATTACTACACAAAGACTGGCTTCCAGGGTAATGTAGTTCAGATCAGGCCTTAGCATAAAATTGAGCTGCACTTTGTAATTTTACTTTTTACTAACTCACTGCATGAGAGATGAATGTTGCTAACTACAAGCAGATTTAAATTCAAGTCTGATAAAAGTTTTCGTTTTTTAATTTTTTTTCTTGGAAAGTTTCACACATGAATACTATGGGAATATGTTATTTTCATCCCCTTTTACTCAGTCCCATCCTCCTCTTTTCCACACTGAAAATCTTCTTCCCAACTAGTCTCCCTCTGACTTTTATGTCTTTTTCTGTGTGTGGCCCACCAAGGTTCATCTGAGTTGCTTTTCCTGGCATGTGTCTTGAGCACTGGCTGGATCGTGGGTGATATATCAGTAGGTTTACTACTGAGGAAAGTAGACCCCCTCTTCCCTCATCCACTATTAACCCTCAACAGTCTCTTAGGGAGGCATGGAGCCTCATGAGATCTTCCTTCTCCTGTGGCAGAAGGCTGATGGTTGGAGTCTTGCACTGGTCTTGTGGAAGGAGGAAGACCTCAGGAAGCACAACCCTTCCTTCAGGAACTGCTGAGGGCTCTGCCGGCTGTGAGAAGGGTAGCTGCTTTCCTCACTAGTACACTGACATACCACCCACCCTCCAGCAAGTGCCCAGGCACATGCCAGTGCAGGTGATTCTGATGCAACCTGGTGGGCTACACACACACACAAAAGTCCATGAAAGGAGGAGGGAGACATTCTGGGAAGAAGAACGTCTGCGGTGGGGAAAAGAGGGGGGTGGTACTAGATAATATGGGGTGAAAATGACTTAAATCATTGTATTCACATCTGGAACCACCAAAGAATAAAAATTTAAAAAGAGCAACAAGACAATATAAAATAGCAGGAAATATTTATATACATTATACATCTAATAAATATCCAATAAACAAATTATTTATATTTCATATATCTAATGAGGGATCAACATCCGGAATATATAAAAGAGAGCTTCTAACTCAAAAGCAAAAAAATAAAACTCCCAATTTGAAAACAAGCAAAGATCTGTAATAAAACTTTCCCAAAGAATACACACTCAGTAAGCATGTGGAAAGATGCTTAGCCGTTAGGCAAACACAAGCCAAAACCATAAGATATCACTTTACAATATAGTAACCATTGAAAATGGAAAACAAGTGCTGACAAAGACGTGGAGAAACTGGAACTCTTGTGTCCTCGTGATGGCAATATGAAGGACCAGACGTGTCTCCTAAAGTTAACATAGGTTTCCTATGCAATTCAGCAATTCTCACTGTACATACTCTAAAGAACTGAAAGTAAGGATTCAGATCATATGAGTACATTCGTGCTCACAGCAGAAATGATCAGAAACGAAAAGGTAGAAACACCCCAAACTTCCTTTAACAGATGGATGGATAAACAAAACATGCTATATACATGCTATGAAATATGGTTCTACCTTAAAAAAAAAAAAGAACAAAATTTAGGCACATTCCTCAACATAGATGAACCTCAAAAGTGTAGTCAGTTAAATCTTTAGTGCTCCATTGCTCCATTTATATGACACATTAATAAAGTCAGGTAGTAGATTAGAGGAAAAGAGCAGGTTGGAGTGTGTTGTAGTTACCTTTCTTTCTGTTGTTGTGAGACAATAAAACCAGCTTCAGGGAGAAAGGGGAGATTTATTTGACTTACGTTTCCCTAAGAGAAAGAGTACATTACTGATGCAGGAACAGTCTTTCCTCTGTTCAAATGTCCCTTCTGGGTGACCAAATCTTATAGGATAGACCCATCTGGGTCGCCAAATGATGCGGGAACAGTCTCTCCAAATATTACAGAGGCCAAATATTGCCAAAAATGACCATCCCAATGTTGCAGGGTTCTTGTGTTCTGGAGTTGAAGATTGAAACCAGAACACATGTAGAGGGGTAAGGTAGAGTTTATTAGAGGAGAGAAAGATTGGAACTCGTGGACTCCAGACGTGGAGTGCCATGAGGGGTTAGGGTGCCATGGAATCCATTTCTGGCTCCATGAGAAGCAAGCAGCTGGAAAAGAATTCATGGCACTCCAAGTGCTTAAGGGGCTAAGGCACTGGGGAACTCACAGAATCCGGCATGGAATCCATGAGAAGCAGACAAGGAACAGACTCATGGCACTAATGCCATGTGGGGTTAGAGCTCCCCAGAGAACTTATAGAATCCACGAGAGGCAAGAAGCTAGAAAGAACTCACGACACTCCAAGTGCTACAAGGGGCTAGGGCGCCAAAGATGGCTGCCAGGGCCAGGCATATTTATACACCTAGGCAAGCCCTGGAAACTGGCTTTTTCTCATTGGTTAGCTCCTATTGGGGACCAACCCAGTTGCTCCTAGGCCCACATGGGCTAGAGGTCAAGTTGTTTGTTGGCTCATCTCCATAATCCCCTCATAGGGAAGTTGGCCATCTTATCTCTGGGAAGATTGGAGTCAGTTCCTCAGTAGAGGTGTTCCTTCAGGGTGATTCCAGCAGTGGAGGATGTCCTTCAGGAATTCCAGAGACCTTAGAGACCCTGGAAACCTATCCCAGCGTAGTTGCTCTAATCCTGCCTCATTATGACAGAAAAGCATGTCAGGCAGCAAGAGCTGGAGGTGGTTCAGGTCACAAGACCTGAAGGCAGAGCAAGCGAACGTAACTGCTAGCAGGAAGCAGGGTGGGCTACCCAACCTCAAGGCCCACCTCCTGTGACTTGCCTTCCGCTAGCAAGACTCCACCTACTAAAGGTGCCACAACCTTTCCAAACATAAATATGAACTAAAGATTCAAACACAGGAGCCTGTGGGGGATGGGGGAGGGGTGGGCAACTCCCACTCAAACCATGACAGAGTAGACAGGGGGCAATGGACAGCTAGGGCTTCATGCAGGTAGAATTTCTGTTTGAGATCATTTTAAAAGTCTTAGAAACGCGTAGTGATGATGCTTGTTCATTGTGAACCACAAATGACCATTGAATTCTAGACCTATGACTGACTCAAAAGGTAAATTTTCCATGACAGATAATGTTCTCCAGTACATACATACATGCACACACACACACACAAACACACTCACACCATGGGTTGCTAGCTCCCAGAGATTCTGGACTACAGATCTGTGTTGCAGCCCAAGAATTTACTTTCCTGACCAGTGCTCAAGCCATGCTCAGACAGCTGGTCTAGAACCCACTTAAGAAACCCACCCGTAGCTGACAGTCCTCTTCTAGGAAGAGAAAGTCAAAAGAGGGCCAGAAACACAAGATCCCAAGGCGGCCAGCTCTGAGATCTCCCATGCTCAGCATGGATAAGGGACTGTGCAGTCCTGTCCGGGCCAGGATGGAGGTCCTGCACCAGGGTGGTGGGGACAGGGAATCCTGGGGCAGCGCACGCTTCAGCAGCCGCCTGAGATAAGCCCATGGTCTGTATCCTGTTCTAATGGAATCTGATGGTCTCCTATTTGCTCTTGAATTTAGGGTCATATGGAAATGTCTTAGATGTAAAGCTTCTGTAAGAGTTAAGTCAATATGACTCAGCAAGGGTGAGTTGCTGTGCTTGTATATGTTTGACTGGCAGGTGAGTTGATGTGCTTGTATATGTTTGACTGGCAGGCATTAGACCTGGGCTAAGTCTAATGGTTGCCATGCTTGTATATGTTTGTGGGGGATGTGTGAAAGGAGAGCAGAGGTGAGGTGAGAATTGGAGCCAAGAGAGGAAAGTATAGGGAGAAAGCTGACAAAAAGAATCAAGCAAAATTGGCAGGGGAGATGGTTCAGTGGTTAAGACTTTGCTTCAGAAACGAAAGGACCTGAGTTCAGATCCCTGGATTCCCAAGGGCGGAAATGGCAGCAGCTTCCAGCCTTGAAAGGCAGAGCCTGAGAAACTCCAAAGCGAAACAATCAGGAGGTAGAGCAATCCAGAATGATTCCTGATGTCAGCTTTGGGATTCCACAGGTAGGTGCACATGCACATTAATGCCCTCTTGTACACACATGTATATACACCCACATGCAAAATGCACAGAAGAAGAAGAAATAATCAAATGAAGTGCAGGAGTCAGAAAAGTATCTGCAAAGATACATATACAGTGTTCAGGTCAAAGCAGACCAAAGCCTGAGGATTGGGTGGAAGGTTGATGACCACAGGAGTCAGGGGCCGGCCAGGCATTCTCGGAGACCAGCCCAGCACTGGCTCGGAATGTCCCAGGCATGGTTTTCCTCAGGCTGGCCGTTCTAGGAACCTGGGTGGCATGTGGAATTCCAGAACTTTCCATGTTTCCAGCAGCGCCCGGAGGACACATGTGGTCTGCAGGCTGTGTTTTCTGCCACCCACAGCTCTGGGCCTCATTTGGAGGATCCAGTGACAGAGTCAGTCTGCTGAGTCAGAGTAAAGTTCAACACTTTGAAAATGTTGTCCAAAGAAGCAACTGTACGTGTCACCAGATTAAGCACACGAGCGGTCCCGTTAATAATAAACTACTTAACATAAAAGGCATGTATGTCACAAGTTGCCTTTTCAGTTATAAATAGAAGAATAAGCAGCTGGAAGCATGAAGTCTCAAGTCCCGAGTGCTGGTATGGGCCTAGACACAGGCCTGAAAATGGACACTCAACTCTCAGTTTTTCTGAACTCACATATGCAGGGGCATTTAAATGAATGGCACGTAAGAGCAAATCTAGGTTGGAGGGATGGCTAAGATGTTAAAGTGCTTGCTGCGCAAGAAAAAGGACTAGGATTCAGATCCACAGATTCGATGAGTGGATGTGTTGACCCATGTATAATTCCAGCCTCAGAAGACAGAGACTGGGAATCCCCAGATCAAGGTAGCTAGCCAAATTAGTCGTATCGGTCATTGAGGAGGTTTGATCAGAGACCGGCCCAGTAGAACAAAGTGGAAGAAAGATTGAAGATGATTCCAAAAATCAACCTCAGCTTCTACATACACCCATGCATACATGTGCATGTGCATCTGTCCACATATTGTGCCCATACACCTGCCAACATACATATATATACACATATGCTCCTGTGCCCCCATGTGAAAATAGAAAAAAAAAAGATTAAGTCTTTGTCTTGAAAGTTCTCAATAGCTGTATGATAAAGATCCATCACTGAAGCAAGACAAGTTACACAAGATCAAGTTACACAAGGCAAACAAAACAGCAAGAGAGATTTCCCTTTCTCCACTTTTCCAGGGTTCTAGAACATTCCTGACTCGTCCAGCTTCCAATGTGCAGGAGGCAATTGATGAATGACTGGGTGAGTGAACTAAATTTAGCCCAGGTCTAATGACCTGCCAGTCAATAACCTGCTCTCCAATGTAGATTTATTTTTTAACTTGCATAATTACAACCAGACAGAAGTAAAGCAACTTTGATGCGATCGACTAAATAAAAAAAGAGGTTACAGATATGGCACAATGATCGAACTCTTCCCCATCATTCAAGGTCTAGTCCCCAACCCTGAACATAACCTTAAAGAGAGGGATTTAGAGGCTAGTGAGAGAGTTTAGCGGGTAAGGCGCTGCTTGCCCTGGTGATCTGAGTTTGATCCTTGGAAGCACACATGGTGGAAGGAGAGAACTGACTTCTGAAAGTTATTCTCTGACCTCTACCCATACCTCATGGCATGCATGTGCATTCTCTCTCTCTCTCTCTCTCTCTGTCTCTCTCTCTCTGTCTCTCTCAATCTCTCTCTCTCTCTCTCACACACACAAATAAAAATAAAGTATTAAAAAAGAAAGGGACTGAATTAGAACAGGAGGGCTGAGAATATGGTTCAGTGGATAAAGGAATTTGCAAAGCCTGATGACTTGAGTTCAATCCCCAGAATCTACGTGACAATGAAAGGAGAGAATTGACCTTGTCTTCTGACCTCCATGTGCACTGTGACGCATGCACCCACATATAATAATAGCAAATAAAAAAAAACTTTAACTGGAAGAGGATATTGAAAGAGTCATAACTACCCATCTATAAAAGACCCAGGTAGAAATGGAGGAAATGATTTATTTCTGAAACTCCTGTGTGTTTCTACCAGAGGGACAGAGAAAAAAAAAATTCTCACAAGGAGCCTGTTATAAGTCTGAAGAACCAAAGTTCATGGGTCAACTGCCAAGTTTCTCTTAGCATCCAATTCACATCACATATACATCCCATTTTTTGCAGGAGTCTGAGATGAAATGCTCCTGATATCTGAAGGGCTTTTATTTTGTAGGCTGGAGAGTGATTCCTGCCGATACAGCTTACATGCTTGGCAGGACAGAGCATATGTTGCAAAGGATACCAAGCTGCTTGGAATTTCTTGGCATTTGAAAAACAATTTTTAAAAGACGCAGTTTCAAGGCAGAGGTCTCAAAAGTTAAAAGATTCTGAATGGATTATGGCATTTTTTTGAAAGGACAGAATTCTAAACTGGTTAATTTGTGTTCTACCAAAGAATGCAATGACTATGGTTTGTGCATCCTACTATGTAAAGCTACTCTTACTAATTACGTAAGCAAACATGAGAATGGGTCTAGTGGAACAGACTAGCAAAGAATAACGCATGGCAGCAAACCAGACCCTGGGGCGGAATATCAGCCTATAACGCTGCTGCGACAGAGGAGGTCATCGTCACCTGCTTCATGGTCCTTACAAGATCACGATCATTTCCCGATTGTGAGCAAAGAATCAGTAGAACATCTAAGTAACTCACATAAACATATGTGTTTCATGTATCAATACGACTGCATATCACATAGCCTGCCGATTCTAAGGCACTGGCACCCAAACTTAAGAAGTCTGCCTAGTTTCTCCAACTTCCATTTCGGTATCACTTTGTATTCACAGCTTGGAACAGACCACGGGAACTGGACAGATGTGTCAGCTCTGGTCTGTTCTGTGTGTTGGTGCCATTCACCTGTTGACTAGCATAGTGGTGGTATGGGAAATCAGACAGGGGAGGAGTCAGGCAGGGAAAGAATGGCAGGCATCTAATTAAGGACCTTACTGAGCTTGGGGCCCCCGGAATTGAACTGGAGAGGGTATCTGTGAAGAGCCTCTGCTATGTTACAGGACACACTGCAGAGCTAACACGCCTGGCTGGCAGAAGGAGCTGGGGCGTATCGACATCAACTGTAGTCAGTTTCTCAAAGGATGCTGGGGTGTGGAGGGTTGATTCTCCAGGACTTCTGCTGCAGTGGATGAGGAGCGTGAGCTTGCCTGTCCTCAACAGGGAGATGAGTGTGTGTGCGTATGTGTGTGCATGTATGTGTACCGTTTGGTCTTACATTAAACCTTGGAGATGATAAGATGAGTCATCTCGAAGTAATGTAACCACATCAGCTTCACTGGCATCCCAGGCTGAGGCTTGTCAGAGCCTAAGCAAATGGAAATGGACAATTAAAGTAGTGGGTGGGAAAGGTCCCATCTTTTGCTGAAGGGTGGCTTATGGGGTATGGAGGAAGCGAGAGCTCACAGATGGCCTTTGACAAGATGGGAGAGTGTGGGGTGACAAGGGGGTGGGTTCTAGGTAGCCAGGAGAGATTTCTATCCTGAACACACAGTGAATCTGCCTATAAATGAGAAGTCTGCTGGCCAAGTTTTTTTCTCAAAGAGCTCAAGAGCCTACATTGTTCAGGGGTCTCAGACTTTGGTGCTATATGCCATGTCCAAAATAGCTGCTAGAAATGATAGATTTAAGCACTTGCACTTGCTCTGATTGGGCGCATGCGTGTCCTCCGGAAATGAATAGTGTGGAGTCTTAGCCCCGCGGAAGTGAGGGATGCAAAGCCTCGCTATGCTAATTGACTTTTTTCTTAGCAAACTTGTCGTAATGCATTCAGCCAATAATGTTAATTATTTGAAAGGAGTGAAGAAATGAGGGAATGAACGAATGCTGGTCTCTGCTGAGAACCAGGGAACCAGGGGACCCCTCCATTCAAAAAAAGAAGAGAATAATCCAAAGGGCATCCCCACTTCTATAGCATTAAGCCCTGTTCTAGTGTCATATCCCATTGTTATAATGAGGGGGAACAAGGGGGTTTTACTGGCTCGGGATTCCAGGTTGTAGTCCATCCAGGAGAGGTCACATGGGCAGCTGTGGGAACTGGCCACACCATGGTCACACCTGCAGCTGTGGGAACTGGCCACACCATGGCCATAGCCAGAGCAGAGAACAAGGACCAGTGCTGAAGACTCGCTTGCCAGCTTGCCAAAGTGCTACCCCAGCTCTCTCCACTTTATCTGCCTACCTGGGGAAATGGACCTACTCTCTCTGGGTTGGGCTTTGCCACATCAATTATGAAATCAGGACAATCTCCTGATTGCCCAAAGCCTGTCTTACCTAGATAATTCCTCATAGATGTTCTCAGAGCCGCCAAGTTGTCATGGCTTCATTTCCCAAAAGTTTCCACAATAAATAGTCTCCCATTGGGTTTGGTCAATGAGAGACACTGCTTATACATTGGGAGCTGTCTTGGTCCATTTTTGGTTTTTGAAGCAATATGCCTTTAAAAGATGTGTTTAGCTCATGATTCCAGTGGATTGGAGGGTTCAAAGAGCATGGCACTAGTATCCTGATGTGGACCCCTGCTTAGGTCATAGCATGGTGGAAAGAGAACTGATCACAAGCACAAAAGTCCAAACAGCCTGCTACAAAGAAATGACCCACTCCTATGAGCCATTCATGAGAAGGAAGATCCACAAGGCGGTCCTGCTTTTAGAGACTCCATGGCTGCTCAAATCACCCCACTAGAGATCAAGGTCTGGGCACGCATCTCATCCACAGCAGCGGAACATTCCTCCTCCCCACTTTCCACCCTGCAAAAGTGTGATAACGCCACGTCCTTTCCGTATCTTTAGGGTAACATTGCTTCCAACCATGGCTAACATCTGGATTTCCCTCACTGCCTTCTTTGTCCTTTCAACTCTGCCCACAGCTTTGTAACTAGAGTGCTATTCTCACCGTTGAATGTATCCTTTGTCCTAGCTATACCCAGAAAGGAAGGCTTTCCACATTAGAGTTCACATCAAAGGCAGTTTATCAAAAGATAATTAACAAAATGTGTCCATTTAAGTCATGTATTATCATCATCATCATTATTACAATTACTATGTTGCAGTGACTATTCCGGAATTCTCCAGATACACCAAGCAGGTCTCAAACTCATGGGTAATTCTCCTGTCTCTCCCTCCTCAAATACTGAAATGATAGACACATGCCACCATGCCCAGTTTACTTTGATAATTCTACTCATGACTAGCAAATATTTAGATCATAAAGACTTGGTTCATTACTGATTGTTTAGAATTTCTGCATGCCAATAAGAGAGAGCAGATCTGCTAACAGGATGTGAACAGTGCTCTTTCATTTTCTAGGCCCAGTGCACCCCCTCACTGCTCACCCCAGAGCTGAACACTCTTATCTCTCTGCCTTTGAGAAGGTCCCGAGGCGGGTGCAACCATGAATGCTATGCTGAAGGTGGGGGAGGCTTGTGTTTGCTTTTCATTTTCGGTGCAGTGGAAAGTCATTAGAAGGTAGGAACCAGGAAAGTAACATAATCTGAATTTCCTAATGAAACCATTCTGGCAAAAATGGAAGTGGAAAGCCTAGAGAGACTTGGTGAAGGGTCCAGGTGATGCAGGGAGGCTGGGAGCATGAGAGAAGCACCGGGGAGAGAGATCGCGGGACTACCTTCTAGAGGGAAACTTGACAAGAAGGGCTGCAAACCTGGAGCTCAGCAGAGAGGTTTGGCCACTTGGGGGTCACTGGCACAGGAGTCAGATTGCACATGGCTCATGTGATGGGGTGAAGGGAGGGTGGAGCTCGTTGTGTTTAGAGGCCAACAGGGAGAGAGGAGCCAGCAAGGAGGATATGGGAGCCCATGTGTAAGAATAATGAAGAGGACAAGGAGGACAGGCTGCTGGTCCTCAGTGGATGACCTCAGAAGCACTGTCTGCGCCTTGGTGGTCCTGAAGCCCGGGGCGGGGGTGGGGGGTGGATGGTGACAGGATATAAGGAGTATGACAAATGGAAAATTCCTCTGAAGTATTTTGCTGCAGAACAGAAACTGGAGGATTATACAGCACCTTCTTTTCCTTTCTTCCAACACAAGTGAACTGG
>JALPQD010000628.1:614618-804618 GCA_023101885.1 Typhlomys cinereus | reverse complement strand
ATAGCCCCACAACATACTACTTTTCAAAAAAGCAAAACAAAATAGAAGTTACTTGGTGTTCTAACTTGAAATGACTTCTACCAGCCATTGATTTAGAAATGCCATTAAGCCATGTAATGCAAATGACTTTATAGAACAGAGCATGGAA
Source organism: Typhlomys cinereus (assembly GCA_023101885.1). Classification (NCBI taxonomy): domain Eukaryota; kingdom Metazoa; phylum Chordata; class Mammalia; order Rodentia; family Platacanthomyidae; genus Typhlomys; species Typhlomys cinereus. Next base: position 804,470 of record JALPQD010000628.1, on the reverse strand, counting down.
TTATTATGTCAAGAGCAGCCTTTAATGATCTTACATGAGTCAGAAAGACTGGTTTAGCTTTGTAACTTTAGATAAAAGAGTGTATTGGTTGTTTGGCCTGAGAAGCTCTAATGGAAATGACATGGCGCTTCCACAGAATGAGATGAGAGTTGATAGAAAGTGAAGGGTTAAAACACTGCTTTTGTAGTTAAGATACTCCATGGCATAAATTGCTTATCTATTTATATCATCCGGGCAAACTGCTGGGCTCTCTCTCTGTGACTGCCCCAATTCAATGGCAATAGACTCCCCAGCATTATGTTTCGCTCATGATTCAGTGGGTCTAGGATTCGGAAAAGGCTCAGGAGGGACGGCTGATGTCTGCTCCATGGTGGTCTGGACCTTGCTTTGGAGGACTAAACAGCTAGGTCTGGGGAGTCACATCTAAGACGGCTGTGGGGCTGGTCTGTCTGATCAAGTTGGCCACCTCCAAAGTATGTGACTTGGGCTTCTCAAGGCACAGCATACAGGATCCAAGAGGAAACATCCTTAGCTGTTTGAGCACTCTGTGAGCCGAGGAAGTAGCGCTTGGGAAGTGGAGAGGAGATCCTAGCTAGCCTAGCAGATTGATGCGCTCTCGGTTCAATTGAAAGATGCTGCCTTAATGATCAGAGTGGACAGCAATTGAAGAAAGACACCCAATGTCATCTTTAGAACCAAGCGCAATTTTTTTTTAAATCTCATAAAAACCATAACAGGAGTGCTTTCCAAATATAAGGAAACATCCTTGGAGTCTCCTCTCGGCGACTCTACATCCTCCTGTCTATATGGAATGCAACTGCTTGGATCAATAAGCATGATGGGAGTCCACACAATTTCCGAGGCTGCATCAGCCTAAGCCACGGAGCTTCCATCTGGTTCTCTCTCTCTCTCTCTCTCTCTCTCTCTCTCTCTCTCTCTCTCTCTCTCTCTCGTGTAGGTGCACATGTACACATGTGCTCATGCCTTTGAATATTTGGTCCCTAGAGACTAGTGGCTGTGGGTACCGGACCTTTTGGAGGTAGAGCCTTGCAGAAGGAAGCATGTTGCTGGGGACAGACCTTGAGGTCTGGTAACTGGCCCCACTTCCTGTCTCTGGGTCTCTCTGCCTCCTAAGGGCTGCTGTGGCAAGTGCCAACCTCCTGCTTCAGTCACCATGCCTGCCACCATACGTTTCCTGCCATCAAGTATGAAAGGCCAATAATAAACCTTTTCTCCTTAACTTACTTGGATAAGAGTATTTTCTCATAGCAGCAGAAGAGAAAGGGCAATACAATTGCAAATTCATTTACAATACAATTGCAAATGGTCTCTATTGTAGGAGAAGTGAAATGCCAGATTCCTATGCGTGCTCACAAGGCCATCCCGCCCGCCTTAGCCCTTCTCAGACCTGGCCACTTGCTTTGCTGTCCCTTAAAGCAAGCCAAGCCTAAGATGGTGCTCACAGTAACCCAGGGCTCTGAACCAAGAAGGGTCTCATATTTGTTTCCGTGCTTTGCTGTTGTCATTTTAAAGTTTTGATAATATCTAGACACAGGACCTTACATGTTAACTTCATTTGCCTTTTGAACCAGGCCTTGTGGGTTCTAACTCCAGCCACACCGGATTCCAGCCAGTTTGCAAAAGGCTAGGGTCACTGCCACTCCTACTGTGCATCTCAGACAGTTGCTCCTCTTTCTCTCTGCCAAGAAAGCTTGTCAGTTAAAGGGCTGTATGAGCTTGGCTCAGGGTCCGCTACTCCCAGTGATGAACTCTCTTCTGTAGCAACCAAGATGGAATCAGTGCCCCTTCTCCCCACAAGCACAACCTCTTCCCCTGATTCCTAGAACATTCCTTCTTCAAAGCACCTGCCTCGGTCTGGCTTGATGTTCTGCAGACACTCCTTGACTCAGATGAAGTTTTGTCCCCTTGCACACAGGGTAAGTAGCAAATTAGATCTAGTGCCAAAAATGAGTGTCGTTCCTCTAAGCTAAACTGTCATAACCTCGCCTCTGTATATATGCTCAAAACTTGTGTTTACCTCATGTGGGGGTAAAGTCATCTAACATAATTCCAAAACTAGAATGCTTTGATATCCTGGATTTTGGCCTTGCCAAATCCCAAGCATGGGTAGTCACTCCTTGAACCAGTATGTATCTTACTGCTGTGCTTTGAAACACACACACACACACACACACACACACACACACACACACACACCTCTCTGTCTCTCTGTCTCTGTTTCTCTGCCTCTGTCTCTGTCTCTGTCTCTGTCTCTGTCTCTGTCTCTGTCTCTCTCTCTTTCTCTCTCTCAAATATATGGTATTCCCTTATGTGCTCCCAAGGTTTGGTTGTTTTAGAAATGTACAGAGGTAGGATGCTGTGGGTCGTTCTGTTTTTGTCTCTGCTAGGATTAACCCCTCTGCTTCAGCTGGTGCAAAAGACAGCCCCAGACTGTCACTCGCATCTGGCCCTGACATGACCCAGCCACACGGAAAGGACCGCCTTCCCCTCCGCCCTCCGCAAGGGAGCCGATAGCGCGGGAACACACCCCGTCTTCCTGGCTTTGCTTTTCCTCGTGCGACCCACCTGTGCTCCCAGCAGAGCTTCCAGCCACCCACTTCGCCAGGCCGCTCTGGCTCCCCCACCTGTGCAAACACAGAGCTTCCTGTCACCACGTGGCCCCGCACTGCAAGGCTGCGGATGGGGAGCTTCGAGTTTTTAATTTCCTAACGAGAATGATTGTAGACCTGGAAAACAGCTGTTATCCCCAGGGCCACGACGCAGCGTAATTCACTTGCCCCGTTATGATTTCTGTCTTGTCCTTTGTAATTTCTCCCAAACCTGAAACAGGTTTTATGGCCCCCTTTCCATCATGCACAAGCATACAGGGAGACTCTTGCAGCACAAAATGCTTTCTCTCCCCTAACCCCAGCCGGAAATAATAGGATATGAAGGCTTCCTGAAACTGTGATAGAACAGAAAGACTCTGGTAACTAGGGTTACCCACCCTGGGCAGGGCCCCTGCTGCACACACTTGCATTGCAATTGCTAACTGTTTTTAAATGCAAGATTACGGTAAGGTGTCACCGTGGAAAGGGTATGGATTTTGGAAAAAGCATTCAAATCCTGTCTCCATCATTCATTCATCCTTTGTATGACCCAGGGTTTCTGGGTAAGACACAGCCAGGTGGCTGCTTCATTGAACATAGGGAAGGGAACTGAGGCATAGCACAGAATGACACAGCTCACACAGCCTGTAACCGGGCACATGCAGCTCAGATGTGCATTACTTGCCGTTACTGGCAGCCTTCGGCCAGGCTCTTATTTTCTCTCCCCCAGACTACCGGAGCCTCCCAGGCTCCCAGCACCCCCTTACCCCTCTGCCCTCTGATCCATCGGCAGCCGCATCTGTCTGCATCACATCTCCCTAACCGAACCCACACAACCCTAAAATACAACAGAAACCATCTGTGGTTTCCCAATGCCTTCAAGATGTCCAAAGCCCCGAAGTTGGCATTTAAGCTTGACCACGATTTAGAAGCAATTTCCCCCTCCCCCCACTATCCACCCACACACAGTGGTTTTTTTATTGCTCCAACATCCTGAGCTCTAGGCCAACTCATTGCTCTTTAAAGGTACCTGGTTCGTGCCAGGGCCTCTCCTAGGTGGCCCAAGTGCAGTGTTGTTCTTACGTGGCCTGTTTGCTCCCTTCTTCCTACTGCATTCGTTCAATCCTATCTTTTTTTTTTTTTAGAAAATTTTTTTAATTATTATTTATTCAACTGTGCGCATGTACATGTGTATGTGCCCGCGTGTGTGTGTGTGTGTGTGTGTGTGTGTGTGTGTGTGTCTGTGTGTGTGTAGAACCACGGACGAATTCGTGAACCACCGCCTCCACCTCCTTCTGCCCCGGGATTCACAGGCTCCGCCCTACCAGGACCAGAAGCGCAGGCCGCCCCCGCTTCCGCCTGGCGTCTATACGTGGGATCTGGGATCCGTCGTTCAATCCTATCTTTGAGAGGTGGGTAGAGTCCTTTCCATGAGCTGTCGCTAGTCTTTTGCGTCCATGGCAGCCAGCAACTAGTACTTGCAGAATACATTCAGAAAAGCACGTGGTATTGACTGCAGATATCAAAGCACACATCTCAAAAATGTTTCCAGCTAGAAATGCTCTTAGGAGATTGAGATTCAACTCAGGACAGCTTCCCTCCATGTCGTAGTTAGGCACGGGCGTCAACTTGACAGTGGAACTCTGGGCACATTTGTAGAGCATTAATGGTTGAATTAAGCCCAGTGCAAACCTGCAGGAGATTGTCTAGCTGATCGGGAAGATCTAGCCTATGGTGGGTGGGATTAGGTCTTGGAATAAATACAGAGGGTTGGTTGAGAGAGTTGGCATCCTTGTGGATAGTTGGCCAGACATGCTGATCTGGCAAGTAAGGATCGTCCCTCTTTCTGCCATTATGTGGTGATAGTATGGCCAGTTCCCTCAGCCCTGTTGTTGGGGTGAACTCTCCCATCAAGCTGGACTATGAAAAAAAAAAGCTGGACTATGAACTGTAACTGTAACTATCATAAGAAAATAAACCCCTTGTTTGCTTAAGCTGTTTGATGATGATTTATCAGCAACCATGCAGGCGAACTGCAATACTCCATAAATCCTAAAATGTCAATAACCTACTGAAATACTCAAACATAGAGTCTTCATGCTGCTGTGGAGATGCATGTGTGCATGCATGCGAGTGTGCATGCATGTGAGTGTGCATGCCCTAGGGAGCTGCATTCAGTGGTTCGAATCTCTTTAGCCCCAATTATTTTCACTCTGTGGCAGTTACTTTTCTTTCTGTAACTATGAGACAACAATTAGACAGAACTTAAGAGGAGAAAAGGAGATTTATTTGGCTTACAGTACCCGAGGAAAGATGTGGTCCATTATGGCTACAAAGACATGGCAAGGAGTGGAAGTTGGAGGTGGCTCAGATCACAGTAGTCATAATGGAGGCCGAGGTAGGACGAGTAAACTGCAAGCAGGACTGGGACTATCCAATCTCAAGCCCCACCCTCCCCTGTCACATGCCTTCCTCTAGCAAGGCTCCATCTCCTAAAGTTGCCACAACCTTCCCCAACATTGACATCAGCTAAGGATGCAGACACCTGACCCTGTAGGGGACAACAGGACAACTCACATTCAAAAGATGACACACTTCTTCTTGGCCTACCCTCAGCTGACAAACTGTCATCAGGCTTGGTTTCTCAAGCGCGGAAAATGATAACAGAATTTAAAAATGATCGTTGGAGAGAAAATGAGCCTGAACAGTTCTTGACCCTTTTCCTCCCTTAGACTTTCTCTAGGACACTCTACCCAGTTAAGTCTTGCAGTGAAATATCCAAGGAAAGGTTGCTTTCCCAGAAGTCCCTGTCCGATGAGGAGTGGAGGACGTGCGTGTTGGCTCTCTTGGCATTAAGGGACCCTGGGGTAGGAGCTTTGGAGTAGAGGCTCCGCTTAAGCTGTAAGCGCGCCTGTTTAGAATCCAGGCGTTCTCATGAAGGCTTAACCTAAACCAGTACATGAATGAAGACCAAAAGATATGCATTAGTACCATACATGAAAGATTGCAGGTTTCTGTCCAGTTGAAGTCTGGCCAGGACTCACGCATAGTGACAAAATCTGAGCAGCGTTGAGCTTGAGGTAGCTGAACAGCAGCACACTGAGCTTATGTTCTTGAGGATGCTGCTGCTTGCTGTTCATCGTTCTGCCTGATGGGAGGTGCTTTTTAAATCTAAACTCTGAGAAGGCGGAAACTTGCCCAGCTTGACGAATCTCAGTCTCTTCACTGGGCAGAAGGTTGCCAAGGGTCCTCAGGACCAAGGAGAGCATGTCCATGTGTGGCCCTCTCAGGAGAGACCAAAAAAAATGTGTGCTGTCACAGAGCCCAAGCAGCCCCTACAGCCATGGAAATGAGGAAGCCTTACATAGTCAGAAGATAGGACGGACAACGGGACTGGCAAGATGGCTCAGGGCATCAAAGCACTTGCCCAAAACAAGAAACAGACAAGCAAAGCAGACGCGGCAGTTCACATCTGTAGTCCCAGTCGATACTGGTATGGTGAGGTAAGGGAGGCGGGGACAGATGATGTGCTTGGAAGATTGGGAATCAGCTACCCTGGAAAATGCAAAGCAGTAGAAACTCACCTACACAAGCTGGAAGAAGAGAACTCACTTCTGAAAGTTGTCCTCAGACCTCCACATACATGACGTGGCATTCATGCACCTGGTGTTTGCTGTATGCACCTGTATTCACACATACATACACAGACACTGAATGATTTTTTAAATTATTTATTCAATTGTGTGTGTGTGCGTATGTATGCGTGTGTGCACGCGCGCGTGTGTCTGTGTATATAGAATCACGGATGAATTCGCGAACCACCATGGACGCCTCCATCTCCTTCTGAGCCGGGATTCACAGGCTCCGCCCTACCAGGACCAGAAGGACAGGCCACCCCCGCTTCCGCCTGGCCTCTATACGTGGGATCTGGGATCCGAACTCAGGACCTTCCACCTGCAAGACAGAGGCTTAACCCCTGAGCCACCTCTCCAGCCCTGAATGATTTTTTTAAATGCACAACTGGTATGATATCTGTCTAAAGATGGTAGATGAAACACACACACACACACACACACGATTTATCAAGCAGAAAATCCAGGAAGAGGTCTTCAAGCAGACAATGGTGATCACCCTCTCCCTTACAAGTATGTGTGTGTGTGTGTGTGTGTGTGTGTGTGTGTGTGTGTGTGTGTGTGTGTCCATAGGAAGGTAGGGAGAGGAGATCCCACAATAGGAAGAAGGTTTCTGCATCATACTGAGCAGATCTGACTTCTGGGCGGTTCATGCTGTGTGGGCTACACAGATATGGCAAGAGCCAAATCACAGCATAAATACTTTGGAGGATGGAGGATAGGCAGCAGGAGCACCCAGACCTGGTTAGGATGAGAGACAAGGCAAGAGTGGGTAGCCTTATTCCAAATTGGGAAGCAATAAAGCCTCAATGGGAACTCTCAGAGAGAGAGGTATATTATATATCTTCCGAAGAAAGGTGACTACAAGAAACATGCAGGGAAATGCAAAAGACCTTCAGTATCCACCAGGAATTGGCTCCAGAGTCCCACAGGCATGCCAAAATCTCTAGATGTTCTAGATCCTTGCAGAAAATTGTACAATATTTCAATAAAGCAAAAATAATTCTTCTCATATACCTTAAAATCTGTAGATGACTTATAATACTTAATACAAAGTAGATGCTTTGTAAATAGTTAACATGTTCAAAGAGATCCAAGTTTTTTTCAAATATGTTTGATCTGTGGTTTGTTGACTCTGTGTTGCAGGTCAATAAGAAAATTCCCAAATCCAGACACTCAAATGGAATAGATGGACCCTTCTCTTGTTTGATGTGGCCGCCCAGAGACACGTGATGTCATATGGAAGGTCGTCCTGATGACTTGCAAAATATGGATCCCATTTCTGTGATCCACTCAGCCTTCCTAGCTCTTATCATCCCAGGCCAAGGAAAGAGGGACCAAGTCAAGTAGAAACAGGTAAATACCTGACCAAATAAGTCCCCTGTAAGATGATATCCATTGGTCAGAATACAGACACGTGGGTCACAGCTGCAAGGGAAGTTACGTTTGAATGTGACTGTTGACTGTGTGGGAGTCTTGATGCTGAAGTCTTCCTACTACAGATGAGAATAGACACCCAGGTTTGAGCAGCAGCCTCTGCACGAAAGGAGATTTTTTTTTCAACTGGATCCACTTTCATGACATCCGTAGTTGAAAGCAGAGAGCATGAATGCATGCCGTTGCTTAGCTGCCCTTCTCCGCTTGTACAGTTCAGGATCCCAGACAAGGAATAGTACTACCCATGGTGAGTGGGTCTTCCTACCTCAGTTATGCAGCCAAGATAATGTCACATAGGCATACCCAGAGGCCTGCTTCCCAGGAGTCTAGATTATGTCAAGGGTATTGTTTATTGTATCAGTCAGCCTGCATGGCTGCTGATAAATCACCATCAAACAGTTTAAGGGAACAAGGGGTTTATTTTCTCTTAAGATTCCTGGTAATAGTTGCTTATCCATCTTAGTAGGAGAGCTCACACCAGCACCAGGGCCTAGGAAACTGACCACACACACATACACATCTCTGTATTTTATTCAGGGCCTAATCCCATCCGCCATGGACTGGGCCTTCCCTATCAGCTAGACAATCTCCTGCAAGTTTGCTCTGGGATTATTAACTCAACCACTAATTCTCTACAAATGTGCTCAGAGCTCAAACCCTCAACTGTCAAGTTGATATCTGTGCCTAACTATGACACTTACTTTAGTTGATGCAATGAAAATTTTTCCTTGGAGAAGGAGAAATGAGTGATGTTATGACTGTAACTGACCAGACAGAACTTTTGCTGTGACCCCCCCCCTTTAATCTGGCAAACCCAGCGACTGAACACCTTCAAGTGATGACCTGTGGGAGGGATTCTGCCTGGGGTCCCCCACTTAGGAAAACAGCAGAAAAGGGGCAGTGGTCACCTGACTATTTTTGTCTTTATGAGCTAATAAGTATTTCTGAGCATGTGGAAGAATTTGTCCTGAGACTTTCCTCTATTTAGACATAGGTTCAGAGATAGGGTGAGACCACAAAGATAATTCAGTGGGTAAGATAGCTACTTGCAAACTTGGCAATCTGAGTTCAATCCCCACATAACAGAAGGAGAAAAGTAACTTTAAAAGTTGTCCTCCGACCTCCACCTGTGCACCATGGAATTCTCTATCTGTCTCCGTCTCTCTTTTTTTTTCTCTCTCTCCTGTCTCATAAATAAATAAAAAAATAAACATAGGTTCATAAGCAAAGGTTATAAGGCAAATGGTAAATAGCAATCTACCACTAACTACTAGAGGCTGCTAATATTTTTCTAAAGCTATTGATAACTGTGAATAGTTACATCGGCGCAGAAGCTCAGAAGGTGAATGATGCTTTAATTTATTGTAGCTAATGTTCCAACAGTCGGTGAAAACTAATGATGCCTTTAAAAAAAAGTGTATGCTTACCAATATGCTGATTTAGTATAATAATAATTCATCATAAAAATAAACTATGCTGAATTTCAAATTCATCATTTCAGATACGATACTGATGAAACTAGTGGGGTTAAGGAGGGTAGAAAAAAGTAGCGAATAGCTGCTGGGAGAGAAGAGCCTCTGGTCGGTGTGAAGAGGACTCAGCGGTGGAGCTGGGTGTGAGCTGTGCAGAAACCTCCGGGGTTGCACCTTTCATGCGGCTCAGCCAGGCTGGGGCGGGCTTCTCCATAAGGGAGATGCCGCTGAGTCGTCCCTGCTCTGTAAGTAGCCCTCACCATACTCCCCTAAGTAACTGGGGTTACTCATTAGTAACTCACTCTGACTTTGGCAGCAATCATTACTTTGGTCTATTGGTTTCCTCTGTGGGCTGAATGGATATCTGTGTGAATGGGATCTTCCTGGGAGAAGTGTCACACAACTGTCACTAACATGGAGTCGGCTAATGGGCTTGGCCTTGGGTTGGGGAATATATGGCTTAAGACTTTAATGTACCTAATGAACTGTGGCAGGGCTGCAGAAGACTCTGGACTTAATGATTAGGTTCCAATGGCGAAATATGCGAAGATGTAAATCCAGTGCCTTGCTTTGGTAGCTGTCATAGGTAGTGTAGCAGCATGTACAATGCAATCAGATAAAAATCAAACCAAGTGCTACATGTCAGAGCAAAATTGAAGCTAGAAACCTGACAATTTTAAGCATGATTACGTGATGTTCTGTCACACAAACCCTCCACTGGGCCAGTCTATTTACCCCTTGCTACCAAGGACTTGTCCACAGATTTTCATCTTGGCACTTGAAAACTTGGTTGCCTTTCTCTGTTCAAAATTGTTCTTCAGCTGGGGAGACGCCTCAGGGGTTAAAGGCTTTGCAAGCACAAGGACCTGAGATCAGATTCCAGAGCTCACGTGAAAAATGCTGCGTGGAAATGTGGTGGCCGTAATTCTAGTTCTGGAAGGCAGAGCCTGGGAAACCACAGAGCAAAGCAATAAGGAAGAGCAATCCAGGATGACTCCCAATGTATACTTGTCTGTGTGTCTCTGTGTATGTGAGCATGTGCCTGGGTATGTGTGTGTGTATACCTGTGTGTGTGTGTGCCTGTGTATGTGTTTACATGTGTACTTACCTGTGTGTGTGTGTGCATGCACCTGGATATGCATATATACCCGTGTGTGAGTGTGCTTGTGTGCGTGTGTATCTGTATACACTCCTGTGTGTGCTTCCATGTGTGTGAGGATATGTTGTGTGTTGTGCCTCTGAGTGAACATATGTGTATGTGCCTGTGTCTATGAATATGTGTGCCTGTGTATGTGTGTAGGGCTGTGTTTCTGTGTGTGCATGTCCCTGTGTATGTTTATAAATATGTGTCCATGTGTGTCTGTACATGTGATTATGTGTTTGTATGTGTGCCTGCATGTGTGTATATGTATGTGTGTGTATGTATGTGTACATGCGTTGATCCAAATGGACATGTCTGGTCCCCTGCACTCAGTTTTGTTCTGCTCTGGGAAATGTCAAAGCGGAACCGAGTGAAGTCTTCTATGGCACACACTGGAGCATTGCGCGATGCCGGCACATGGCACTGGGTTCACTGGAATGTTCCCATTCAGGACACACACCGCGCCGTTGCCTGACATTGCCTGTCTTGGCTGCAGAGCAGCAAGAGCTCACTAATCTCTCTGCCTGCCGCCGCCCGCCCACCCACCTGTCTATGGAGTTGACAGTGTGCACCTGGGCACCAGAGCAGGTGGGATCAGCCAAGGTCGTGCTTCTTGACTGGCGGTCAGCCGGGCCTGGCACCTGCTTGTCTGTTCTTCTAGTGCCATAGTTTAACCTCTCTACTATTTTTCAATGTCTCTTCTACTTTGCCACCACGATTGTCCATGATAGGAAAACAGCAACAAACCTAGAAAGAGCAGAATTGTCCCCTTAGTACTGTCTTGGTTTGGCCAGCTTGACATGGTGCCAGACCCTCTCCCAAACATTCATGTTTATGCTCAGAGGCATGCACCACCTTTGACCTTGATGAGAGAAGGTTCTCTCTTTCCAGTGGTTGCGGTCAATGCAGAAACCCACGGCTGCCCAAGGTGCTGAGAATGAATGACAGAGCTCAGCCCTGCACCAGACGTTCATGCCACACCCCTGTGAGGCTCAGGAACATTGCGGAAAGAATGCCAGAGCAGGAAGCCAGGAGGAGGGCTGTGAGATGACATCCTCTGGGCAAGACCAGCCATTGTTGCCAGGAGCTCTTGGCAGCCGTGGATGCCCGCTCTGGTCTGTAGAGGAGTGGGTCTGCCAGCAGCTGGGCATGGATGCAGGACAGCTCAGGGGACCCCAGCCCTCACTACAGAACTATCTGTCACAGAGTCGGAGAGAGGGGAGTCACTGCCTTCCTTCAGACCTGCTCCCGCTGGTGACCCACCAGACTCCAGGGGACAGTTCCAATCCAGTGGTCACACAGATGGCCCTGGCTAAACTCAATGGGTCCCAAACAAAATCCAAAGCCGTGAATCTGGAAAATGGACTGTTGAGGGAAGAGGGGTTGATGGGGAAGTAAGGGAGGGCAAGAGAAGGAAAGAAACAGGACAGAATAACCAGATGCATGGTTACATGTCTGAAATTGTCAAAGGACAAACTTAATAAAGAAGTGCAAAACCCAACATGAATGGACCCCGCCTTCTCTCACCTGCTCAGTGTCTCTCTGCACATGCTCTCGATTGGAAGTCCAGCAATCTATACCTTGGAGGGCAAAGTCCCAACCTCCCCCAGGGAACCAGGAAAAAACTAAGCAGAGCAGGAAAACACAGTCAGGCAGCCTGGAGTCATTCCTGTGGACCACTCGGCTCAGTGACCCTAAGGTCGCTATGTCTCAGATGCTAGCTTCTGACCAGCATGAACATCTTCTCAACTCTTTGCCCTTGGACTGGAAACTCCTTGAGGCCAGGGATGGGTTGAGAGTGACTTGTTCAGAGTCTGTGATAAATACCGTCATGCTCCTGTGAGGGCATTTTATGCAGCTGTCATTGCCAGCAAATGACATCAGACAGCTGGGGAAAAGTAAAGCAGTATATCAGATCCACAAATACAATACATTAATCTTCAAAAAGAGGGTTAAAAGGGTATCATGGAGTATTTAAAACTTTGGTTAAAATGTTTGTGTGTGTGTGTGTGTGTGAATGCATGTGCTCATCTGCCACAGCACACATGTGGAGGTCAGAGGACAACTTGTGGGAGTCAGTTCTTTCCTCATCCATTTAGGCTCAGGGCATGTCATAATTAAGCACAGGTGTCAACCTGACTGTCGAGGGTTTGAGCTCTGGGCACAGTTGTAGAGAGTTGATGGCTGAGTTAAGCCCAGAGCGAACCTGAAGGAGATTGTCTAGCTGATGGGGAAGACCCAGCCCATGGTGGGTGGGATTAGGCCCTGGATAAATCACAGAGGGCTGGCTGAGAGAGTTGGCATCCTTCTGTTCACTTGGCCAGACATGCTGGTCTGGCAAGTAAGGATTGTACATCTCTCAACCGTTATGTGGTGATGGTGTGGCCAGTTACTTCGGCCCTGGTGTGGTGTGTGCTCTCCCATCAAGCTGGACTGTGAACTGTAACTGGATTGTTGTAAGGAAATAAACCCCTTGTTCCCTAAACCATTTGATGGTCATTTATCAGCAACCATGCAGTCTGACTGCTATAGGGCATCAAACTCAAGTTGTCAGAACTTTACCCACTGAGTCACTCGCCTGACTTTGAACATGGAGGTAGAGATACCTCCCCTAAGCAGGAAATGAATCTCTAATGGAAAGCATGCTGGATTCCAAGCACAGTGGCTCCTTTTCCCAGACCTGTGCTTTTTCTCCCAGACCCTAGCTTCCATAAATGATACACAGTCTTATCTCTCATGACTAAACATTTACAAAATGGGTATTTTCAGTCTCTTCTCCTTACAACTTGCTTCTTCTCCAAGCATGCTTTCATTGGACCACCGGCAGCAAATGCCTGCTGATTTTATAAGCATGTGACACTGCTGTCAGTACCTTTAGCAAGGCACTGATCCATCTGTCAGTGGAGAGACTGGAAGTTCTCTCCCATGAGTCACTGAGGAGCAACTGCCAAAACCAACCACACTAGTGCCAAATCTGACACGCCCCCAAAGACTTTCAGCAATTTACAATGTTTTTACTGGGAAAGGGAAATGAGAGAGAGAGAGAGAGAGAGAGAGAGAGAGAGAGAGAGAGATCCACATAGTATTTTCTCTTTCTTTCTCCTTTTCTTTTTATCTGATGATAAACTTCAGCAATTATAATCGCCGAGACTAAAGGATGCTGATCACTGCTGTTTCTTCTAAAGTTTCTCTCACTTTGCTCCAGATAAGAACATTAGGGGTTCTAGTGGTTGCTTTTGTCCATACCTATACTACATTATCTCAGTGCTCCTAAGGTGGAAGTGACCATCGAAAAACAAAGGAAAGAAACAAGAGACACTGTGGGGGCTGGTGAGAAAGCACAATAAGTCAAGTGATTGCCTTTGAGTTCCAGAACCCATTTTTTAAAATCAGGTATAGGGATACAACCCTGTAATCCCAGAGCTGGGAGGGGGTAGGGAATAGAACGGGAAATGGCAGATTTCTGGGACACACTGGCCAACCAGCCTTGTCTAGCCTTAGTGAATTCCAGATCAGTGAGAGAAGTTGTCTCAAACACAAAGTGACCAGTGCCTGAGGAATGACATCACACACATGCGCACACACACACACACACACACACACACACACACACTGGTCATAAGTGGAACAGGCAATAAGATAAACTAGCTGCATATTTCTGCACATCAAACAGCCCTGGGATAGGGAATACAGTTAAAGCAAAGGCCTGGGGTAGATGTAGGATACCTTCCTGTAAGTTGTTGATCAGGGATCTCCAAATGGCCCCAAAGCAACACCAACAACTGCCATTGCTCTTGGTTGTCCATTAGTACTTCATGGTAAAACCCCATTGCCGCACACTTTGGAAAATTGAGCTGGTACTGAAATGGAAGCTTCCTCTCTGTAGCTAGCTTCTATAGTGCTGGAAGGTTCTCTGAAGGCTACTGGGGAAGAGAATCATCACCAGTGTTTCCCAGATTCGATTATGACCTACCTGCCAGACAAGATGTGCTCTCTTGTGTAATACTGGCATGAATGTTACAGGAGTAACCCACTACTTTCCGCTTGGATTTGAGGCCTGCTCCACAGGGAGAAATTCCCACCTAGTTCTGGGAACATTTACTAAATAGTCGTTTTTGTTAACTGCTTTTTAAATGTTAACATTCATACTCATAGATTAGTGCCATGCTCAGCCTTCTTCTGAGAAGCTTCTTATCACAGGCTTAGGCAGTTAATGCAGAAACCCATGACTGGCAAAGTGCCAAGTGTAAGTGATAGCGAAGTGCTTGGCTCTAAATGGGACAGCTATGTGTCCCACTGTAGGGCTGAAGAAGGTGCAGATAGAATGGGAGAACAAGAAGATTGGGAGATGTGCAGACAAAAGCTGCATTCTGATTATGATGCAGCTGCTGGGACCTGAGCCTGTCTTCGGCAGGGCTGGTTTGGTTGAAGTCATAAGCTACCTTAGTTTACACTTATCTTGAAATGCCTTTATTTTCTAATAATCAAAAAGACAGCTTTGTTGGATATAGCAATCTTGATTGGCAGTGTTGGCTTTCCTAATTTTTAGACTCTCCCATGAGAGATGGGATGCTATCCTGAGGTGTTTCCTTTTGTGGGCGATTGATATTTTTCCCCCTATATCTTTGAATAGTGATGTTTTTCTTTACTTTGTCTACTCTATGTTGGATTTGTCCATTTTGTTGCTAGACTTGGGGACTTTGCTGTTATGATTTCACTGAATAGAGTTTGTCTTTACTCTCACTTTTGCTCCTTTGTCTATCATGTGGATTCTTGGATTTCATTTCTTGACTATGTTGATCATGTCCAGAGTTCTTGGACATTCCGTTTATGCTTGTTATTTATATTTATGTTATTTTTTCTTGTTAACATTCGAAGACACCGTTTCTCCAGCCTGTCCTCCATCACTGATAATTCTGCTCAGTTGAGCTTTTTGGTGATGTTTTTGACTTCTGTAATGAACTTAATTTAAAATTTAAAGTAAGTTTAATTAAAATAAGTTTAATTCACTAAATTTTTTTAACAACATTTGAATGTTTTCATTCAATGTGTGTGTGTGTTTGCATGTAGGTGGATATACATGTATGTGGGTGTATATACATGAGTGTACTTGAGTTCATGTTCCTATGGAAGTCCAGTGGTGATTTTAGGAATAATCCTTGATTGCTTTTCTACTTTATTGTGAGCCTGGATCTTTAATAAACCTAGAGCATGCCAATAGGGCTAGTCTGGATAATCAGCTTGCTGTGGGTTTTCCCAGATTCTTTCAGGGTTGGAATTACAGGCAGACAGGCATCTGTTGTTTTTATGTTGGGTCTAGGAATCTGAACTCAGGTCCCTTTGCTTTTGAGGAAAAGACTTTAACCACCAAGCCATATTCTCAGCCCCCTCTTTTTTTTTTTCTTTCGAAATATCAGTTTCCTTGTTGGATTTTCTTACGTGTTGCTGGGCCTTTCGTTGACGTTGCTGATGTCCTGGTTGGTCTTGCTGACTACCCCCTCTGGGCATCATCACCCCTTGTGCCAAGTGAATCGAAGATGCTTATTCCCACAAACGGGGAGACCATGTATGACAAGAACCAACCCTTCTCCCCTGCCAGTCTCCTTCCTATTTTCAAGTCTTTTCTCGTGTGTAACTCACCGAGTTTCATCTGGTTTGCCTTTGATGGCATGTGTACTTCCCAGAGTACGAATCATATAACAGTGGGTAGACCATTGAGGATAACATCTTCCTTTTCTTCCCTGTCAGTATTAATCCTCGTCGGTCTCTCAGAGAGGTGTGGAGCCTCTTGAGACCTTCCTCCTCTATGGTGAGATGTAGATAGGACAATTTCCATGCAGAGCTTGTGGAAATAACATATCTTTCAGCGAATTCATGGATACCACAGCCCTGGGGAGCGAGGGGGGGAGAAAATCTGTCTCATCAGATGAGGGTGCTTCAGAATGTGGGCCTAAACTGGGCTGTCCCCTTCGTTCTGCCCCAGCATTAAAAACTCACTGAAATACCAGCAGCTGATCCGAGGCTGGTCCCCTATGTGGGGACCTTTTGCTCAGCAGAAGAGGCATTATGGGCCCACCGGCCAGAGCATCCTTGTCCACCTATCTCTCCATGAAAATCCTTTGAGCCTGTTTAGGCTCCAGCTAAATCACAACAGCACTTTAGCTAGCCACTGAAGGAGGATCTGGCTCTAGAATCTAGCGCCACACATTCCATGTTGTGTTTATTTCATGCATGCTGAAACCCACAGCTGACTTCAGCTGGCCCAGGCCTAGCTATCATCTAGCACTTCTACGTCTCTATTTGAACCAATTCTCCAAAGAAACACATTCAAGCCGCTGTCCACAAACTAAAAACCTAGACCAGTGTCAGGAACATCATGATGATCTTGGGCTGTCTTCGATGCCTACCTTTCAAGTTCATCAGAGCAAGCTATTCTCCTCACAAAGCTGAGAACAAAGGGGAAACATCGAGAAATAAAGCTGTTAAATTTCCCTGGGAAGGGTTAAATGCTGTGGGACTGTTCTGTTGAGTCTGAGAAATTTTGTAGATGATGAAACTCCTATTGGGTTTGAGTTTTTACTTGAAATATTCTCTTCCATTATGAGAATGGGTCTACTCAAGAAGGTACCCTAGAGGAAGTAAATTGAGCTTGCTTTATGGCTAGGTACTAGCAATGAACTAGGAAGGCTCCAAATAAATACCCTTGAGAAGTTAGGAAAGGAGGTTGGCAAGATGGTTCAGTGGGTGCAGGCTCTTTGCTGCCAAGTCTGAGGACCAGCGCCAGTCCCCAGAACCTGCATGATGGAGGGAGAGATGCTATTTCTGCAAGTTGTCCTCTGACTTCTACATACGTGCTGTGGTATTTACATGTCCCCCAACATATACACAAATACGCATGAGAAATAAAGAAGCAAAATTGTAAAAATACATACGTAAATAAAAAAAAGACCCCATCTCCACCTCCACTTCCAAAGGGATTTGAAAAAAACTAACAGAATTACAGCATGTGATTCACAGATATTTATTAACAAAACTATCATTTCAAGGCAGAACAATTTAATTCCAATCTGAGAAAAATATCATCTTCCTGGATGCTAATGTCTGTTTATAGCAAAGAAAAAGATAACACTTTTTCATGAAAACTAAAAAAAAAAGATTGCTCATTTTTACGCATGATTTCATTTTAGTTTTATGACAATCCCACAAGGTAGGAATTGCACCAGCCACAGTTGACAGATGAGGAAGGCTGATATGGAGGATGGTGAGCTCATGAACGCATAACTCCAACAGGAGCTTTTACATGGATGTTGGGGGAGGTCCAAGCTCAGGTGTCTAACTGGCATGCCAGGCACTTTACCCACTGAGCTATCTACTCAGCCGAGGGTATAAGGTTCCTGTTGCAGCTTCTCACTGGTAGGCAGTATTGCTGTGAGAAATACTCACCCTGCAGGATACCAGGGTCATGCTGCTCCAATAGAGGGGGCAGCGCATGTAACTCCTGGCTGTGCTTGAAGGGTCTTGGACTTTCATACTGGTTTCTTTTATCCCAGCAACAAGCAGGCCTCTTATTCCTGCTTCCTGACACCTTGTTTCCAGGCATCATAAAACACACAGGCTCTCCTCCCTCAAGGCTTTTCAACAGGTTCCAGAACCCTAAGTAACACCACTGTTTCTAAGACACCTCGAAGCAGCCAAAGGTTCCGCCTTCTCGGTGTGGGCTCTCCTTCACTTTCTCTGTGGCTGAACATCTGACAGTCATTTGGTGGAGTAAGCGAATGGATTAGAAAAAATGTAACACAGCCTTCTGTTGACTTTTCTGCTGATCCGTTGGAAATACAGCTAGGTCCGCAAAAGCATGTTCATTCTTACTTGAATATCCAATATATATACAATTGCTGAAGAAGCCAGGCTCTATTTCGGAGGTCATGGATGAGTGTGGCCACAGGAATCCTGAAGGGCCTCCTCATTTGCTCGTGTCTTTGCCCTGTTCCACTTTGAAGTTATCTCAGTGTTCTGGAGACCAGAGAGAGAGAGAGAGAGAGAGAGAGAGAGAGGTCAACTTGACAATTGAAGGCGCAAGCTCGGGGCACAGTAATTGTGCAGGCCCTGAGCAAGCCTGCACTAAATTGTCTGATTGAGGGTGTGTGTGCTGTTTGAATGTAGATTGTTCTCTGCAGGCTCATGTGCTTGAATTCTTAGTTGATGTTTGGAAAGGTTGTGGCGACTTCAGAAGGTAGAGATTTGGTGGAGGAAGGCGGGTCACAAGGGTGGGCCTTGACGTTAGTTAGCCCCACCCTGGGCCTTGATGTTAGCCCCCCCCCACACTTCTGCTAGCAGTCTGCTCTAGAAGTTTGCAGCTTAGCTTCCTCGGCCTCCATGTTGTCTGCAGTGGCTTAAGCCACTTCTAGCTTCTGCCAGCCGGCCAGCCGTGCCTTTTCTGCCTTCATGGACCATATCTCCCCTCTGGAACTCTAAGCCAAATAACTCTCTCTTTCTTTTTTCTCACTTATTTTTTTAAAAATATTTTATTTTTTTTTTATTTATTCAATTGTGCGTGTGTGCATATGTATGTGCACGTGCCTGTGTGTCTGTGTGTGTGTGTAGAACCACGGACAAATTCGGGAATCACCACGGACGCCTCCACTTCCTCCACCCCGGGATTCACAGGCTCCGCCCTACCAGGACCAGAAACGCAGGCTGCCCCCGCCTCCACCTGGCGTCTATACGTGGAATCTAGGATCCGAACTCAGGACCTTCCACCTGCAAGGCAGAGGCTTATCCCCTGAGCCACCTCTCCAGCCTCTCTCTCTTTCTTTTTTAAGTTGTTTATATGAGTGTTGTCTCATAGCAGCTGGAAGAGGGACCCAGGCCATGGTGGGCAGAACTTTCCCTCAGGACAGATGGATAAAATGGAGGGACCTCTCTCAGAGAGTTACCTTCCAAAGATCCATTGGAAATACAGCTAGGTCCGCAAAAGCATGTTCATTCTTACATGAATGAACATTCTGAAGAAGGCCTTGATGTGCATGTAGTTCAAAAGAGGTGCAGTAGACAATACTTCTGAGATTTAATCTTTGGCAGGACCCATCAGCTCCTGAGCTCTCAGACCCTGAAGGCTGGTGGCTGGTGAGGGACAGGAGAGAAATCAGGCCACAGTCTCATGTTTCAGTTGATAAACCTAAGACCCAGTTGTTGAGTGAGTAAGGCTATTAGTTAGCTTTCCATCGCCATGAACAATACCTAAGAAAAACTGTAAAGAAAAGAAACTCCTTCTGGCTCGTGGTTTTGGGTGTTTCAAACCATGATTGATTGACTCTCTTGCTTTGGGTTCGTGATGAGATAGCATATCATGGTAGGAATGTGTGGCAGAGAAATTGCTCATCTTATAGCTAATGGGGGAGAGAAAGAGAGACAGTGAGAGATGGGAGAGAGAGGAAAGAGAAAGGAAAGAGAGAGGGAGAGAGGAAAAGAGAAGGGAAGGGAGGGGAGGGGAAGGGAAGAAAGGGAAGGAGAAGGAAGGAAGAAGGAAGAAGGAAGGGAAGAAGAGGGAGAGGAGAAGAAGAAAGAGACCTGGCTTCAATAGTCCCTCTGAGTGCACACGTCCAATAACTCAATGACCTCCCTCTAGTGTCCCCTTCTTAGAGGCTCACCACCTCCTGAAGCACCTAGCTGGGGCCCGAGCCATGACCACATGGGCCCCTGGAAGATATCTGTGATCCTCACCACTACAGCAGGGGAGGGAGGCTGGGTCCCAGCTCTCTGGTTCCCTTCCTTTCTGGCTTCTAGAAGTAAGTTTCACAGGCTGCATGCTACCTGCAGGGATGGAGGCAGGAGCTCTGAAATAACAGACTCTGTGGCCCCGATACCTCAAACTTGGAGGGAAGGGGCCCCTCCTGTGACCTGCCTTCTCCCCCCGCCCCAACCACCTGCATGCTTACGGTGAAGACATTTGCGGCATTAGCTGTGAGAGCAGAGGTGGGCCAAGCAGTAAGTGTCCAGGCATCTCCTTTTCAGTCCTCGCAAGATGGTAGCCACAATTCCAGCCACAACCTACACAAAGAAGAAAACAAAGAGGTATCGGGAAGGAAGTATGTTCTATGTACTCTCCCTGCATCCTTCCAAAACTCTGGAAGTCCCTATGAACCATGAAGCTGAGTCATATATAGAAGTCACTCAAGAAATATGATTATTCATTCCCTGCTCTGGATTGATCCACTCTCTCTCAAATGGTATCACAGTTTTAATGGCAAAAAGGCAATAGAAGGGTTGGCGCGCTGTCTTAGTGGGTAAAGGTGCTTGCTGTTCAAGACTGACTCCTGAATTCAATCTCCAAAGCCCACATAAAGTAAATAGAGAGAGCTGACTTCACACACGTGTGCCCCGCATCATGCAATTTTAAAAGCTATTGTGAGGTAGCTAGGAGATAAGGTGCCTGCTCATAAACTTGGCCCCCTGAGTTCATTCCCTGAAGTCCATATGGTAGAAGGAGAGAAATTACTACTGCGAGTTATCCTTGGCCCCCGACCCTTGCACCATGTTATGGATGTGTGCATCACATCTCTCTCTCTCTCTCTCTCTCTCTCTCTCTCTCTCTCGCTCTCTTGCTCTCTTGCTGTCTCTCAAATAAATAAAATAAATAAATAAAAAAGTTAAAAAGAGTATAAGCGCCATGCAATAGGGTAACTGTAGTTTGCAAGTTATTATATATTTCAAAAAGAACTAAAAGGGAAAAAAAAGTCACAGGTTTCTGACACAAAGAAATAGTCACTATTTAGTGAGATAGAGCTGCTAAAATCTGACTTGGTAGCTATATGTGATATGCATGAATGTTATATTCGTTAGACTAGCTTACTCTACTCCGCAGATATTTAGGATATACTTTTTAATATTTTATTTATTTATTTGTTCATTCATTCATTCATTCATTTATTTATGAGAGAGACAGAGAGAGAGGGAGAGAGAGGGGGAGAGAGAGAGAGAGAATGTACATACGTGCCGTAGAGCACAGGTAGAGGTCAGAGGGCAACTTTCAGAAGTCAGTTTTTTCCTTCTACCATGTGGGCTTTGGGAGATCAACTCAGGTCGCCAGGTTTGCAAGCAGGAGCCTCACCCACTGAGCCATCTTGCCAACTCCTATATGGGATGAATTAAAAAAAAAAAACTTTAGAAGGAGGAAGCACAGTTTGAAACCACTGGCAGGGTCTACCATGACAAATCTCTTTAGTTGGGACTCCTGAAAGTCAGGGATAGCAGGGATAGTGAGGAGGGGCTGCCAGTTGGCTCACTGCACCCCTCTATTGCCCAGCCTCCCGTGAGACTCGAGCTCTGTGGTACACACACTGGGAAAGACTGTCTCATAGACCCTCTCGGCCTTGCTTCGCCTTACCTCACTTTCAGGCCAGACATAAACCTTCCCTTTGGCTCTGAGCAAATATGATTTTCATCCATTCCTGTCTTTTGATGTTTTTGTAAGTCTCTCCCTGTCCAAATCAAACCTGGATTCAGAGTTACAATTTTTTTTCTACCCTACCAAAAAAAAAAAAAAAACAAAAAACCTTACCATTTAGACATTCAACCTCCAATATATTCAAAAGTCAAAGTTAAATAAACAAACAAATAAATAAATAAATAAAGCAAGATGAGGTCTTGATTGTGAAATTCTATCAGCTGGCCTGAAATGTCTGATCAATTTCATAGATCCTTAGACATTGTTCTGGGTGTTTCTGCTCTCTCTCTCTCTCTCCCTATCTCTCTCTCTCTCTGTCTCTCTCTCTTCCTCACTAGATGCTCAATCTTCTTTCTTTCCAGTAGCCTGAGTGTGGCCTACACTCAGAAATGGCTGCAGAGGAAATCTTTTCCTGGCACCAGATCTGCAAAAATCTTCCGGTCTCCATCACTTTGGGAACCTGGAAACATACAATGTCTCAGCCCGCTCTGTCTCCATCCTGACACAAAGATGCAAGCCAGCCATCACCTCAATTTTGCAGGTGAGAATTCTGAGTTTAGGGGACTGAACCCGGGGAGCACAGTGCTCCCACTTACTACGAAAATAAGGGTATGTCCATGCAGCTGTTCCGAGCATCTCCTGTAGCATCTCCTGTGCTCGTTGGGTCTGTTTCTCCCATTCTTGCAATCGGCATGAAAGCCGGGGAAATCAGGTCAGTGAGGAAAGCTAACCCTAACGCCCAGTCCCCATCATGCACTCACTGGATACATTTTCTGAGTTGCTGGATGACAAGGCAGAAACCTATCTTTTTCAAAAGGTACTCTGGGCTCAGCAGCTCCCCAGTGAAGTCGTCACCCCGTGTTTGCCCGGTGTTACAGATTTCTGTTTTTTAAACTCTGAACAGGATGCACAGTGCGAAGGTGTAAATCCAGGGCTCTCTTAAGTATTCAAGGTCTCTGCGTGGTGTCTGGAGGCAAAAGGGGAAGAGAAACATAAATCGAGTTTTCTCTTGCAGGTTAAAATTGGCTTTCGACTCACTGCCAGGGCATTCTTCAAAGAAGGGAGCGTGTCAGAAAGAGCAACTTGTCTGCGGAGGACAGCACAAGAGCACATGCTCTTACTAAAAAGGAAGGATACCTGCCGTGGTTCCGAGCGTCTCCTGAGTGGGAAGATGGACTGCTTGCATGCCTGGCTGGGTCTGTTTCTCCTGTTCTTGCAGTCGTCCTGAAAGCCGAGGATTTCTGCTCTAACCTTGTAAGCCAAGAAACCAAAGTTTTAAGTGGTCTATTGAGGAAAGCTAAGCCATGGGGCTGGGGATATGGCTCAGGAGTTAAGTCTTTGCCTTGCGAACAAAAGGATGTGTGAGTTCAGATGACCAGATCCCATGAAAAAATGCTGGGCAGATATGCTAAGAGCTTCAGTGCCAGCTCCGGAGGGTGGAGCATGCGAAAGCAAAGCAACAAGAAGGTAGAGCAATCCAGGATGATGTCACCCTTGGGCCTCCACAGAAACATACACTCACACACATACTATTAAAAAAAAATAATAAAATGGAAAAAAAAAGACAATGCTACACCTGGTGGCAAACGCCGAGCTCAGCCACAGTGACAGCATGCAGGCAGAGGAATCTTGTCCGAGATCTGGAATGTTCCCAGTAAAGCCACCACCTTGTCCTGCCAGAGCTGTCCACTGCACTGAGATCCAGAACACCCTTGATCCCCATTGTTGTCCATTCAGGCCGGGAGGTGGAAACTTCTAGAATATCCTGGGAACGTTATTTGCCCCAGTCAAAAAGAAGCGTGGTGGGTGTTTCCCATTCAGCCAGAGATAAGATGCACAACACAGAGGCGCTGCAGCATATGAGGACACAATGCATGTAAATTCAGTAATACAAGGTACCAGAGGGAGAGATGGACTATTAATGTGGTGTGGACGATCTCGTGGTCCATTCTATCACATGCCCAGAGAAGCAGGGAGGTGTAGCAATCACCATTCAGAAAAGCATCTCCTCTCTGTCCCCAACCAACGTTCCCTTCGCCATCACTTTCCCTTTCACTATTCAGTCTGTATGACTGAAACACAGTCTGAAACACCAGCTGAAATCAGAAGATCCTTTTTGCTGGATCTTTTCAAATGCAATTGTTAGAGGAGCCTCCGGTCCGGGGCACAGATTCTCTTTAAAAATAATAAACAAATAAATAAATAAAAAGAAGAAGAAGAAGGAGCAGCAGCAGGAAAGAAACACAAAAGAAAGCAAATGCAGATGGTGGAATGAAAGAACTGCTCTTCAGAGTGTCACATGACCATGCATAGGCTTGACCGATTCTGAGATGTTTCAAAGGATTTTCTTTCTTGTTTTTCCCCCCTTGCTTCCCAAAGTACCTTCTTTGTCTGGGGGTCCCCACTTGCCCTCCAGTCTTTTCTACAGTGTCATTCACCCCCATGCCAGAGACCTCAGAGAAGCACACACAGGGATAGTGAGCTGTGTTACCTGAAGCAAAAAGCCACCTGCGAGCATTCAGAGAGGCCCGGCCCACTCGTCTCGTGTGTCCTGCCAGCTCCTACCAAGGGTGTTGGGAGGAAGAGACAGCGCTCAGCTCCCTTACCCCCGAACACCCCTCCCCCCAACTCTCCTCATGCCTCCAAACCGATGTACTCTGAGACCAGGAGAAAGGGGCACATGAAGCAACCTTGTGGTCCTTACTGATTCAGTCCTTTCCCACTCTAGAGAGACCCCTAAGGAGCTGCAGGGCCATGCACTCACACTGACTCTCGATAAAGCCAGGAAAGTACTGTTTAGGCCACAGCCACAGGACAGAGGTGCTAGGTGACCCCCGAAGTCCTACATCACCTCCCCTACTTGCTCTGTATAACCAAAAAGTTTAAAACAATACAAATTGCTCAAAATGTTCCCAAAAGGCAAAGCCCATTTAGCGTTAACTAAGTCTGTCAACCCCCCACCCCATTTTTTTTTTATTGCCAACAACTACCTTCGTTTTGCTTCCTAACTCTTTCCCTTCCCCATTCACTCTTTTCTTCATGTCGGGCTCAACACTGCAGAAAAAGAAGTTTGGGACTCGGGGCAGAAAATCCTACATAAGGCCTATACATCCTACGTACGATTTTAACCACTGTTTCAAAGACAGGAAGCAAGGAAGGGGTAGCGTGGAAGTCTCCGCACAATTCAGAAACCACCCTTGGGGAGGGATGAGCTCCCCAAATGCTGATCAGAGTATGAAGGAAAGAAATGGCTACTGCTGACGTGGAATAAGTGAGCAAACTCTTTGCAGAAGCAGGGTTGCTTCTGAGAGCCCCCGAGAGAGCGAACCGTGTAGCTCCCTGGCTTCTGATCTGGCCAAGCGTGAGACACACCTGTGAGGGGTTTGTGCCAGGAGCAGAGGCAGGTGGTCCGAGCTGAGTGGTGGCGTGCCAGCGTTAGCAGACATCACTGCGGAAGAGGATACCCTGCCGCTCGGGTCCGCTGGCCCACAGCCAGGGTTCTTAGTTACAGGATCAGTGAAAGAGCTCCTAATCAGAGAGGTCAGCCTCGAGCCACCCCAGAGATGGTGTATCAGCAAGGCCCTGTTACAGCATTCATCGGAAACCAAACCTAGAGCGGATCAGTGTCCGTGTCTAGAGCCATTATGGTGTCTGATTCACAATCGGGCATTTAAGATTAGTTGAATGAATGAATTGCTTCAAACATGACCACAGAGTACGAGGATGTGTGTGTGTGTGTGTGTGTGTGTGTGTGTGTGTGTGTGTGTGTGTAGGGGGTGTCCTTTATCATTCTATAAGCTATGACTGCCATATTCTAAATGGCACAGAACAAAAGAGAGAGACCGTGGGAGACAGGAAGGAAACCTTTCAAAACTATTGACAGCAGTGTTGTGTTTAATTCCTCCTGCTGGGGAAGAGGAGTGCTTGCCCAGGCAATCAAGTTGGTGGGCCAAAAGGATATTCTCCTAGTCGGCACCAAATCAGTGCAGACCTTGAGACCCAGGAAGGGGAGGGCCTGCATCACAGTTCTGTAATCCTCACTACTTGGGAGACTGAAGCAGAAGGATCACAAGTTCAAGACTGTCTGGGCAACAGTGAAACCTTGTCCAAAAAAAAAAAAAAAAAAAAAAAACAGGCAACAACAACAAAGAGGCTAAGGATGGCTCAGTGTGAAGTCCTAAGTTCAACCCCCAAAACCCCTTAAAAAAAAAAAAAAAAGCCTACAGCCTGACAGAAGCTGGAAAAGAAAAGGCTAAAAGGCAAAACACAGGAGGTAAAGAAAATAAAAATATGGAGAATTACAGGGGTTTGGGGATGAAATTTGAACAGATGAGCAAAATCAGATACTCAGGCAGATTTGTAGTGGATCATAAAAACAAGGAAGATCTGGCTTTTATTCTTCCCAATCTGATTTCTCCTGATGGTTTATTAGAAACATTTTCAAACAAGTAGGTAAGAAATCACGAAGCGATACGCACCTAGATATCACAATAACCATTCACTACATGCTGTTTTTCTTGTAGTTCTTCATCATCCCTTGAGTGGGACGTGTCCCCCACATTCTCAGGTGATGATGCTGTGTGGGGAGGTCGGGAACCTTCAGGAGGTGGAGCCTTCCTGGGGAATGACCTTGCTTGAGGCAGCCTTGATTCAGTGATACAGCTCCATCCCTCCGTCCTCTGCCTTCTGATGGCTAGTGCTGTGAGTCAGCTTCCTGCTTCCATCCCAAGTTGCCACCACGTGTTTCCCTCCATATAGGACTTGGTACTCTCAAGGACTGTAAGTTAAATAGTAGGTCCTTTTTCCCTTAAGTATCTGTCACAGCAACAGAAAGGTTAACTGTAACTCACAGCATCCAAAAAGAAGCTAGGACTTCCCTTGCTATCCATCCTTAAATATTTTTTACTGGTATTGTCTTAGTTCTAATGCCAATGCTTATCATTTTAGTCATTATTTATACGTGCATCAGGGATGACTAATTGTTCTTAGTCCATATTCTTTTTTTTTCTTACATAGTAATGGATCTGTGTGCATACAGAAATTTATTGTGAAGACTACATTTCCCAGCCTCCATTGCTGCTGGTATGGTCACGTGAGTAAGTTCTGATCACAAGACCCCAAGAAGAGGTTCATGGGAGTGCTTCCAGGGCCCTATCCTAAGAGATAAGCACGCTGTGGCCTGGGATCAGTTTGCTTTTTCTTTCATTCCTTCCTCCTCTCTTTTCCTCCCCTTCTCCATTCTGTTGCTTAGAACACAGATCCCATTGTTCCAAATCACAAAAACGAGGACCACAAGTACAAGGATAGCATTAGGGAGCTGTGAGCTAGAGACGGGATCGTTATGGATGCTCTAGGTAGATATTTTAGTTTCATAACTCATTACTGTAATAAGTACCTGACCCAAACATCAGATGACAGCAAGGGTTTCACTGGTTCACAACTCCAGGTTGTAGCCCATGGTGGCAGGAGAGTCCCCAGCAGGAAAACCTGAGGGAACTAGTTATATCACATCCACAGCAAGAGCAGAAGGCAAGGGGGCCCTGCAGGATAGATCAGCAAGTGAGGTGCCTGCTTGCAAACCTGGTGACCTGAGTTCGATCCCTGGAAGCCTACGTGGTGGGAGGAGAGAACTGACTTCTGAAAGCTTTCCTCCGATCTCTACCCATGCACCATGGCGTACTGCGTGTGCCCTCTCTCTCTCTTTTTCTCTTTCTCTCTCAAACGAATAGATAAAATAATGTATAGAATCCCCACCCTTTAGCTGGTCACAAACTGAGCACTGAGACTACATTTTCTACATTTTCCTTGCTAACTGTGGTCATGCGACAAGTTATAGTGGGCACGTCCCTCATTTTTACCTCTTGTTCTTACAGGGAATGGCTGAGCTGTCCATCACCCTTTCCTTCTTCCTTCTGGCTGGGATGCTAGACCATTAGCCCAGTCAGGGAGCCAAATGGACCAGAGGACCATCAAAAGTTCTGAGAGGGAGTACTGAGGATGGAGGCTGGCTTCCAGGCACAGTCAAGCTGGCACTGTAGAGACCCAGATCACCTACTTAGTCCTAAACACGCTTGTAGAACCAGAACCAGACCTCAAGACCAGAGACCCCACTGGGTAGATCTGAGATCTGGAGCAGAAACCTCACCAAGAATGTTAAGTATCTGATAAGGAAAACAGACAACTGGTCAGACCCCTAGATATTCTGGGAGGAACTAACAGGTAAAACTGAAATTCCTTCCCTCTGCACTCCAGCTGCTAAAGGCTTGCACCCCTGACTCCAAATCAGTGTAATTTCCATCTCAAAGGGGGAAATTGCTGCTCCCTCGCTGGAGTTTTGGAGGAGCTTTCTGACTAAATTTCAGTCTTTGTGGATGAAGCTTGGGCTCATGTTCTATATCCTTTACCTTTCTTTCTTCTTTTTTTTTTGTAATAACGCTCGTCTGTTTGCTGCTGAGATGTGTCACTCCATTCCACACCATCCTTTACCATGCTTGTCACCAACTCCAAATGCCTTGTGCCTGGCGCCTCCCCTCTCCCCCCTCCTGCCGAACCTCTGCTCTGCCTGCCTCCACCATGTTCATTTCCTTTGCATGCACCAGAGGTTCTCAGCGCTAGAGTGGTGAGTAAGGTCAGGTCAGGCTGTAAGCTCTTCATTGAAGGGAACCCCAAATATATTTGGGAGAAATAACCCCTCAGTCAATTCTTACCTGAAATAACCCTGGTCACAAAAGACAGATTAGCCAAGGGAACACAAGTAGTTTAGAGACAGTTGTACTTCACAAAGGAGACACCAGAGAATGAGGACTGCTTAAGGACATAATTTTAGGAAAAGAGTACTTGTCATAGCAGGAGTAAGGTTCTGAGTTCAATCCCCTTCAAAAAAAGAAAAGAAAGAAAAAAAGAAAAGAGAGAAAGGAAAAAAAGACAAGATAAGAGGGAAAGGTATTTGAGTCTGTCTGGGTGGCAACTTGGGGGAAGACAACAGAAGCTAGTCAGTAAGGTTGTTAGCCTGGGTTTCTCTTGCCACCTCTCTTCAAGGATAGGGCTTAGTGTTTGTGTGGAGTGCACGTGGTGGGGGGCAGGGCACCTTGGACGTCTATGTTCTGCTTTCAGGCAGAATAAAAGGAACTGAAATCTACCTGCATTTGATTCTTCTTCATTGCCTTCAACTCAGTAATCATCCTTATTTGGGGACAGTCCAATCTCATAACCTTCTTCAGACTTCTAGAAGGCATTCAATAAATGCTTGTAAATGATGCGTCATCCATAGAAAGTCCCTCCCCTAAATGCAAAGGAACTCACTAACGGGATTATCTCCCTCAAGTTCTTCTGCGTGTGTAGGGGGGCTATAGGTAGGGCTGTATGTATGTGTATGTAGAGATCAGAGGTGAAAGTCAGATCCTAGCCCTTGGGTACCATTCAACTTGTTCCTTTGAGATGAGTTCTCTCTTAAGTCTGGAGCTTACCAATTAGGCGAGGCTGACTCACCACTGAGACCCAGAGATCTATCTGTCTCTGCCTCCCCAGAGCTAGAATTATCGACAAGGACCTAGATGCTTTTCTTGTCCATATGGAAGCCTGATTATCCTCAATGACTTTTCCACTCTATTTAAAAAAATTTTTAATTTAACTTTTGCATGTATGTATGAAGTGTAGACATGAGTGGATGCATATTTTGCGCAAGGGCAGGAGCATGTGCATACATGTGGGTGCTATCGGGAAATCATCTTCGATCATTCTTCGCCTTATTGTTTTGAGCTTGAGTTTCTACGGTGAACCATTCTGGCTAGTCTGGCTGGCCGGCTTGTTCTTTGGGTTCCCAGGCTCCACCTTTCAAGTCTGGAGGGTCTCCATCCCCGCCCCACATTTTATCTGGGATCTGAGAATCTGAGCTTTGTCCTTTGCTTGGGCAGCAAGGGTTTTTAACCGCTGAGCCATCTCCAGAGGGTGATGCATAAATACTCAACTAGCATATGTGCCTTTAAGTCACACGAGAAACCTGTGAGTCAGTGAGTTGACTGGGCCGCTAAGATGCATATGCACAAGCCTGGTTCTGCCCACCTGGTGGGAGGAGAGAAATAACTTCTGAATGTTGTCCTTTGACTTCCACACCTGCTCCATGGCACATGCACAACTGTGCTTTCTCTCGCTCTCTCTCTCTCTCAGAAATAAATATTTTTAAAAGAACCCCATGGAGTATATATTATTATTTTACCTACTTTACAGATGAAGAAACCAGATTCAGAGAAGCCTGATCTAAAAAAAAAAAAAAGGCAGAGCTGGGATGGAGCGATATCAGCGTGGTTAGAATTCCACCTGCCTCCTTAACCCTCCTGCCTCCTTTAAGGCTGAACCTTGTGATGGTTTAAGACAAGAACAGGGAAATGTAGAACAACTTTGGCTTGCTGCACAGAGAAGCCCTCCAAACCCGAGCTGCTCAGAAAACAGAAGTCTAGATATCCAGGTTTCCAGACTTTTGGGGGGAACTGCTTCGGAAGGGGGCAATAACACATCTGCGTAACAGTTTATGATGAAGAAAAATGCCTCCTGAAATGTTCGCCCTTTGGGTTCACAAAAATACCCTGTGAGGAGGTCGGGCCTCTTCCCATTCTCTTGCAGAGCAAACTGTGGGTGTGCTGAGAAACAGCTTGGTAGAGCCAGGGCACAGGGGTGTCTATCTCCTTTGAACCCCAAGCTCTTAGTCAAGTGTCGCCTTTCTTTTGTCTCTCCCCTACTTGCTTCCCAAAACAGTCTGTGGAGACCGCGCTGTGTCAGCCTTTACGAAGGGAGAAATAGTGTTGGAGTCTAAAGTACCGTTTTGATTTTTTTAAGGTCTCTCATCTTATCAGCTAGTAAAGCTAAAAAAAAAAAAAAGTGTGATTTTTTTTTCCAAGTTATTTGAAATCATCTGAGGCTGGGGAAAATGGTAAGCGATTGATATCTTTCTAGTCACTTCAGGAGTTTGCCAGTATCACAGCTGAGCAGTCACAAGGGGCCGGAGAAATCTGCCCAGCCATGGCATCAGAGCAAAAGGCTGTGGGCTGAGACGAAGGTGCCTCAGAGCAGGGTCAGGCTTGCAGTGACATCAGCGGGGACCCCATCATGCACTGGCAGGATGCGGGGCTTCCCTGCTGCCAGATGTGCCCACGCGTGTCCGTGTCTCCTCTGGAATCAAACAGGCTGGACGCAGAGACCACGCACTTGGACACTGAACTCAGGCCAGGTAGGAACAGGGAGATTTTTGTCTTGGGTTTCCCCACACACGTGGGAGGCCACAGGATGTGGGTGGTGGAGTGGGGGCGGGAGACCACACCGGCAATTGAAAGATTTTTGCAGCCCTTCACCTTCCAGAATATTCCAGCCAAGTCTCGTTCTGGGAAGTACTGAGTCGCTTAGGGAGATCTTATGATGGGAAGTTATAACCAAACAGCGCTCCTAGACAGCCCAGTAAGGAGGGAAAAGAGACCAGAGCGTGCAGCCCAGAGCAAGGAAGCGGATGGCTGGGGCTGTGTGCACTGCCTGTTTACCTGGGCGGATTGGGTCGCAGGCATGGAAAAGCAGACCTGTCTCAACCTTGGCCAGCAGAGCACCCCATAAAACCAGACTTCTCTAAAACAAGTAAATCAAAGGGCTGTGTCTGGAGCCCTAGGCCAGGGCAGGACAAGGTGAGGATGTGTGTGTGTGTGTGTGAGAGAGAGAGAGAGAGAGAGAGAGAGAGAGAGAGAGAGAGAGGTGAAGTAGTTGACAGGCCTTGTAAAATTCAGGCATTAATCCTGTTCCCACCTAGTGGCCAGACCTGGCCTCCCCATTCTCTCCCCTGCCCCCCTTCCTAACCCCCCCACTTCTCCCCACCCACGGCCAGCTGCAGCAGTCACCTCTCAGTTCTCAGAGCACTTGGAGAGGGCTAGGATCCTTTAGACAGCCTTTTGGTCACCTTCCAAAAAAACGAGGCGCAGGAAAAGAAAGAGGGTTTGTTAAGAGACCTTTTCGCAAGGCGAGAGCTCCCCGGCCTTTTCCGACCCCACCAGGAAGCTCCTTGGAGTCATCACAGCCCCCTCTGTCCCCTATCTGTCCCCCCCTGGGTTGGGCAGGCTGTCGGTGGCTAATAAGGAGCTAGGCTTGGAAAGCCTACAGGCATTGGGAACACAGAGCATTCACCCAGAGGAGGCCACACACGGCGGTGGCATGAACATACACACACACACACACACACACACACACACACACACACACACACAGAGCATTCACCCAGAGGAGGCCACACACGGCGGTGGCATGAACATACACACACACACACACACACACACACACACACACATACACACACACACACACACCAAGGCAGGGAGAAAGGGAACTGGGTTTTAAATGAACCTGAAGCCCAAGAGATGGTGAACAGAATCCTTACAAGAAAGAAAGAAAACAGCCCCCCCCAAAAAAAAACTTGATATCATGCTGACATAAAAGCAAACCATCCTAAATAGAGGTGGGAACATGTTCGACAGCAGCCAGGCTCTAATAAAAGTACAAAGACTCAGCAGGAAACACACACGCAGTGGCGGGATGGCTTTCTGGGGGACTGGCTCTCAGATTCACAGTTCTTTGGGAGACTTGTGGAAAGGTGGATTCTGATCCCATAAGGGGGTGGGGTGTGTCTGGAGAGGAAGGGACATGGCTGTATGCCATCCAACTGCTGGCACAAGGGAAATCATTTCTTCTTTAGGCCTTCTGGGATTTTTTTTTTACAATCTTCTGTAATGAACTTATTACTATTTGGGATAATCATGCAAGTGCATGTGGATTAGGCTTGGGGCTGGTTTTGCCTAGGCTTTGGGGAGTCGGGGTGACATCTATCAACAGGAAAGGCAATTCAGAGCTTTGATTCTCAGTCTACAGGGGGGTTGCCGGAATTCTTGGGAAGTTTGACAAAGCACTTGTCCCTCCCCACCACACACACACTTGTCAGAATCTGGGGGAGGGGCGGTGTAATTGGAGCGCTCCGGGGACCACACACCACGCCAGCTGCCTGGGCCCGGGGCTTTACCGTACTCTTTCCTCCACAGAGCTGTCACTTGGCCTGATGGGGGCCTACCCTGAGGCTATCACTTAGGGAAGTTGAGAAACAGGCAAAGCCGGGGTTTCTGCATGCAAGTCTCCAGTGAAACGGGTCTAGTTTGCCGCTTTCAGTGTCTGAAGACACAGCTCACCTATCTATCAGTGACTGAGAAGCCCCGAGCAGAGGACTAGAGCAGGTGACAATCCTGATAGTTCTTGACAAGACACGGCGCTTGTGGATGCTAGGATCCCCCAGGTCTTCTCAGCTATCATGTATGGAGTCTTGCCGTGGCACCAAGAGTCTAACCACTGGAAATGCCTGCTTTAGGCATTTATCTTGTTGCTTATCTTGTGACAAAATATAAAGAAGCAACTTAAGGAGCTGTTGAGAGAGCTCAGGGTAAGGTGCCCTCTTGCAAACCTGGTACCTGCGTTCAGTCCCCAGAGGCCCACATGACTCTCTCTCTCTCTGTCTCTCTCTGTCTCTCTGTCTCTCTCTCTTTCTGAAATAATTTTTTTTAAAGAAGCAACTTAGAGAGAATGAGTTTTAGCTGGTTCATTATTCAATTGGAAGTCATAATAGGGATCCTTCCAGAACAAAGAAAAAGCTATGTGCTAAGAAAGGGGCAACCAGAAAGCTACTTGCCAGGAAAGGCCACCATGTCACCCGGAAGGGACGATTTGGTTTAATCAACATCTAAGTACCTGTGAGACTTCCACAGTGTGCAGAGACCAAGATGTCAAAGAGGGTATTTAAGGCAAAACCCAGCTCAGTCTTTTAGATGTGAAGCCATGGGCCATACTGATATAAAACAAAACTGCATCCTGAAGAAAGTCTCAGCTAACCCCACTTCTGTACGAAGACACCTCACATCTTCCATTGTGGGGAAGTCACGGTGCATGTGGTCCGTGGTCAAGAGCACAGAGCAACGAACCCAGGCATGCACGCTCGCGGGCTAGTATTCGCCTCTCTGTCTCCTGTTTTAGAGAATCTTGGATCCCTCCCCTAGGCAATGGTCCCACCCATGTTTCACCTCACCTCTGATGACGCAATCAAGACAGTCTTCTCTAGGTGTGTCCAGAGGCCTGCCTCCTAGGTGCGAGGTTGACAATGAACTAGGATTCGGCCATCATCCTAAACCCGAGATCCCCGGAGTGAAGGGCTCCTCTTCCGCAGCATTAAGTCAATCACAATGCCACTAGAGATAACACAGTGCTAAATCTTCAATACCGTGGAAATTTCATTATTTTTTGTTGCCTTGAATCAAAGACAAACTCCAGGGCCAGAATTACAGATTGCAGCCATTTCTGCTCAGGCTTTTTACATGGTTTCTGGGATCTGAACTCAGGTTCTTCTGCTTTCAAGGCGGACTTTAACCCCTGAGCCATCTCCCCAGTCCTGGGTATGGTGGGGGAGAGGAGGTGTGGGGGATGATGTTCTTTATATGAGAAACTGATCCCAGCGGTGAAAATAAACCTGGATCATCTGTGTGCAAGGGTCTCATATGCCACAGTTTTAAGCACATTTATGCCATGCCACTTATCAAAGCTTATCCCTTTCTACCAGGATGTGTCTGAATACAAATAACCCACACAAGGGTAGAAGTGCTGGGAGTACACTGAAGAAAAAACAAATTGTTTTCAAGAGGTTTCCCAAGTCACTGAGCTGTCTCTACGCTTCTATACCTCTGTAGCGACAACCAGTTAAAAGGAAAACTCATGGGGGTTGGCAACATCTGTGGGCAAGGTGCCTGCCTGACTGCTCACAAACCTAGAGACCTGGTTTCAATCCCTCAGGCCACGTGATGGAAGGAGAGAACTGACTTCTGAAAGTCACCCTCTGACTTCTACTATATGCCTATGTGCGCATGCTCCCCCCATCTCTTTTATAAGTGAATAATTTTTGCCTCTTTCAAAAGTGAATGAATTATGCATTCATCACAAATGAATCAATAAGATAATGAAGAAGGAAGAGAGTGGTGGTGGAAGCAGGGAAGGGGATTTAATCAGTGCATCTTGGAATTGGGAGCAGAGAAGGATCCAGTGATTCTCTAAGTTCACATTCAGGCCGCTGACGCAAGCTTCAATAGAGGCACCATTGTGGTCAGTGAGGAGGGATATGTATAATTAGATGGTTTTGGTCAGGGTGTGGGTCTGCCATCATCGGTCTTGCAAGGTGGCCCCATGTGTGGTTGAGCACTGTCATCTCCCAAGGGGACCAATCTGGTTCCACAGGGTGGTCGCTGGGAGGGAGAGAGGTTGTCTTTCCATGAATGATCTCCTCCTCGTGGTCACCCCACAGTGACTGCAGGTTGAGGACAATGATTTGTCTGTCTGTGTGACTACAGCCTTGAAGAGGGATGAGCTAGGCAAGGGAGATGCTTCACAAGAGATGAACAGGCCCATGAAGAGTCTAGCAGGAATTCAAACCCAAGCCAAGAAGACAGACACAAGATACAGGCAGAGGCGGCAACCCCACACTGTGCTTTTAAGTGACCTTGGAGAGCCTAGGTTGGGGGGGGCTGTCAATGCTTTCTTTTAACAGCAGCTTCTAAGCGGCTATCAGGTGTGCTCGGATGGGTCAGACCTGGTCAGGTGCTCAACACGATTCAGCCTCCGAGGACATGTAGCATCAGAGGATGGCTGGAGAGGTCCTCAGCCCAAACCCGAGGAGGTGGTGGGATTTTTTTAAAGCAGGGAAGAGAGAGTTGTTCTGGAAACCATGAAGTCTGTGATTAGAAAGAAGGCAGCAAACGCTTGAGTCTCATTCAGTACCTAATTATCAGCTGGCTAATGGACTAATTTCACAAACAGTCTTTGTGAACCTAACAATTAAGGTTGATTAGCTGGGCCGGTGACTTCCTGGTCACCTTGGATTCCAGGAACTGCAAGGCCTGGCAGGCGGTTCAGACCACCCCCAAGATGAGAGCATCTGTGGGTAGGGTAGGGTACCCACTGGAGCAGAGCCCCTTTTACAGAAACCTAAAATTATCATGTGTGTGGGCATCCTAGGCGTGAGTGGGGTGGCGCAGGATCCTCGCACAGGCTGTCTTCATCCTCCGAGCCTGCTGGGCTGAGTATTTTGCAAATAACAGGAATTTATTTCTCACAGTTCTGCAGGCAGAAATCCAAGATCAAGGATGCCAACAGTGTCTGGTTCACAGACCAGCCAAACTTCTTGATATAGCCTCGCGTGATGGAAGGGGCAAAAGTGTTCTACTGAGTGAGCCTTTCTCTTTCTCCTCGCTCTCTTTTAAAGGACACTGTCTCATGTAGCCCAGGTTGGCCTCAAAAACTCACTCTGTAGCAGAGGTTGGCCTTGATCTCCTGATCCTCCTGCCTTCACTTCCCAAGTTCTGAAACCATGCCCCACCACGCCCTACTTGCTGTTGCATTTGCAAGGGCTGTTGCAATTTGTCTGCGTGTTGATGATAAATACACGACCAAACAACTTAGGGGGAACGAGGAAGTTTTTTTCTTGTTTACAATTCTGGCTACGGTTCATAGTCCCGCTTGGCAAAAGAATTCGTAAAACCATCATCAGGAGTCAAGGGAACTGGCCACACATATGCACAGGGATTGCTGAGAGAGGGACAAACTTCCCCAGCTGCCAGACTTAGAGTCTGCTAAAGTTTACCAAATTATGGAAGCAGCTCCTTCCAATTTATTCACCTGCCCAGATAATAGTCCCACCCACCATGGGCCAGGTCTTCCCTCATTATTTAGATAATCTCCTGCAGGCTTCTTTAGAGCTTTTCTTAATTACCAATTCTTCACAGATGTGCCCACAACTCAGCCTTTAAGCCATCAAGTTCATATCTGTATCTAACTGGCATAAGGGCACTACTAACTCAATTCTGATCTAATCCCTTCTTATATTCTTCACACTGGGACTTAGATGTAAACAGCAGATACTAATTGACTAGGACCTAAAGTCAATGTGTCAGCTGAGTATACAGCTCTGTCAGGA
Source organism: Typhlomys cinereus (assembly GCA_023101885.1). Taxonomy (NCBI): domain Eukaryota; kingdom Metazoa; phylum Chordata; class Mammalia; order Rodentia; family Platacanthomyidae; genus Typhlomys; species Typhlomys cinereus. The sequence goes on along the minus strand of JALPQD010000628.1, from coordinate 767,708 downwards.
CATAGTACCCCAGATTGAGGCCTACATTTAATAAAAAAGAAAAATGGGGATCTTTTAAGTGTTATCACATTATACTGTCCAGACTGGTTTTGAACTCATGATCCTTCTGCCTTAGTTTCTCTAGTGCTACTGGGCCCATCCATAAGGGAATTTCTTGATCAGGTTATTTGAAGTGGGAAGACCCACCCTAGATGGGGCAGCACCTTTAGGGTGGCAGCCAGATGATAGGAGATTCTAGGGGAAACGCTGCTTTCGGGGCCTCATTTGATTTTGCTCTTCTCCAGCAAGTCTATCCACCCTGTTACTGTCCTCATCTCCACTGCTGCATCCCTTCCCTGGTATGAGCATCCAGTTTCTTTGCATTTCCACTGTGGACTGAAGACCGGTGTCTTTTCAGGAATCTTCTAGGCCTTTGGAGCCATGGTGGGGACTGAGTCACCAACCTTGTGGACCGAGTAACTCCTGGTCTCTCAGTCTCTCCCGTGTGCAGAGAGCCATTGTTGAATTACCCCGTAAGTCTATTAAATCTCCTTTGAGAGAGAGAGAGAGATAGGGAGATACAGAGATTCATCTATTGGTTCTGTTCCTCTGTAGAACCCCGACTTTGTGCAATATTTCCTTATTATCTGAAGTGATCTAATTTATTGCCTCAGTTTCCCCCTTGTCATTGACTATCAAAACCCGGCCATTCGTGACCTTCTTCCAAAGGATGTACCCATTTCTAGAGCAACAGGCAGTGACCCCACTAGCAATTTCAGGCAGGCAGAAGGCATCCTTGCCCTTCCCTTCCCTGCCCCACCAGACACCTGGGGAAGGCTAACGTAAACTTCCCAAGTATTTCCTTCCATCAGCCCGTTATTTCCTGCGGCCAGTAATGCTGGCTTAGAATAACACAATAGGGCTCGAAGGTCAGCTTTACACTGAACCTGAGTCTGTTGTTCCATGTCTTTTGCCCAGCACTAATAGACAGACACATGCCTTGGCTTCAGGACTTTTTCTTACAGAAAGGGTGATCTCCTGGGCTTCGCTCTGACCCCGAAAGTCTGGGTTAAAAATCTACTCAGGCATGCAGAGCTGTTTACACACTTGCTCTGGCCAAGCGCTCTTTGGAAATTAGAGGCCTGGGACATGAGCATGTGTCCCCTCAAGTGAGTGCTGCCAAGCTTGGTCCTCGCTTGAGTTGTCCTGGGATGAGATCTGTCAGATGAAAGAAAAATCCTTCTTTGGACTTCCCAGACTTTAGGACGTGCGTCTCAGCTTACCAGCTCGGGAGCTTTAACTAAGATTTCTCATGCCCCTTCTGGAGATTCCTGACTCCACAGGTCCAGAGTGGAGCTTCATTTTTAAAAAATTCTGTGTTTATTTGGGAGAGAGAGAGAGAAAGAGAAAGAGAGAATGCATGTCATGGTACATGGGTGGAAGTCAGAAGACAACTTTCAGAAGGCAGTTCTCCCCTTCTATCACATGGGCTTCTGAGAATCGAACTCAGGTCTCCAGGTTTGTGAGCAGACCCCTCACCTGCTGAGCTATCTCACTGGCTCCCCCCCCCAATCTTCATTTTAGAGCAAGTGTTCCAGATGATTCTGATGAGATTCAAGACACATGACCACCAGGTAAAGTGCCCCAGTATTTGATGTGGAAGGTAAGTATGCTGACGGCAATGAACGCTGTACTACAAAACAGCAGCAAGACAGTAGTTTGGATACTCTGACATTAACATTTCCCTTTTTTATTTCATGAACAGTTTTGTATATAAATATAATTTTTTTTCATTTTTCCACGTATTACTCTTCCTTGTCCTACGTCCTTCTCCCACTGAGAAGCTTCTTGATCCCAACAAATTTCCCTCCAACTTTTATGTCTTTTGTAAAACATGTGTGACCTACTGAGTTTAATAAGGCTGTGCCTGGACGTTGCCGTAGCATGGGTCATATAACATCACTAAAACAAGTGGGCCCCTTTAACCCAGCCGGCATTAGCTGTCAATCAATATCACACAGGAAGGGGTGGGGCCTCATGAGTCCCCATCTACGATGTATTGTTGGTTGGCCCAGTTTTGTGCAGATGAAGGTGAACTGGGCTGCAGTGAGTTCACGGATTCAGTGAGCTTACGTCCTGGAGACCCTGTCTGCAAGCACTCTTCCCCATCCTCTGGCTCTCGAATTCTTTCTGTCCCCTCTGCCGCAATGTTCCCTGATCCTTGGCCTGTTTAGGGCTGAGCACTCCACAGTCACTTGCTCTTTACACTTGGCCAGTTGTAATTCTCCATTACTCAGCATCCAATGAGTAAAGAGGTTTCTCAGAAGAAGGCTGGGAATTCACAGGTGACCTTTCCATGTTGGGCCTGTACGCCACTGACTCGTTATCACAGTGAGAACTCACACGTCTCAACTCCAGAAATGAACATGTGCCTGCTGCCACCCACCTCATCATTTCCCTGACCAGCAATGCATCTTGCAGGAGACCGTCCAAAGAATGAAGCCAGCAGCCAACTGTGTAGAGAGTTTCAGGGATGTGACTTCTGTAAGCTGCACCCAGGCTGGGGTGAGCTTTTTAACGATATATAGCTGCCTTTGAGCCGTCCCTGTTCTGTAAATAACTCTCACCCATACTCCTGTAATTAACCCAAATAACCTCATTAGTTTGTTAAGTTGTACTTTGACATAATCATTACTTTAGGCATCCCTAGTAAATCCTAGTAAAATTTACTTTAGTAAATCCCTGTCTGGGGTGAACCAGACATTTGTATGGCATCGTCTAAGGAAAAGTGTCATACAGTCAGAGGATAACTTTGTGGAGTCTTCTCCCACTGTGTAGATTCTGGGAATCGAACTCAGGTCATTGGATTTGGAGGCAAGCATTTTCATCTGCTAAGCCATCTTGCAACCTAATACTTTTATGTTTTAACAAAAACATATCGAACTGAGTAACCTTTATATAGGTTGCAAAATGGTACCTTGCCAGCACCCTTAAATAATCCTTCCTCCTTGGAAACTTTGATCTCTTCCCAAAGGGCCCCATAGCTTCGACTCTTATGGAAATCATTGTCTTGTATGTTCTTTTGCCTGTTTGGGGATTTGATACAGACAGAGAGCCATGTATGGTGGTGTTTTTGTACCTCAGTCTTTTCATTCGATTCTGTGATTCATGCATGATGCTTCGAGTATAAATTTTGAGTGGAAATTTTGACAGAGCATTCATATTCACTGTTGTACAGTATTTCAGAACTCACTTTTACCACAGTGAACATGAAGATGGATTGTAGTTTAGAATGATCATGCATAATGTCATTTCCAGGCAGGTGAGTATCAAGGACTACCAGCAATGCTATTGGGAAAAGGGGAACCGAAGCAGGTCGTGCTTCTTTTGCAGATAGGTGGCCACATTTAAATTATCATCTTCCTTTTATTTTAATCTTAACACATTTAAATAAAAGAATTCAAAGAACATCTGAGCTGGAGAGTTCCTCAATCATTATGGTCTGGATTTTCTTGGCTTCTGTTTGTTTAAGAAACAATGCCTATTACTGCTACAAATAGGTTCCTCAGTTCCACCTTATTTCTCCCTGGGTTGGGAAATTTGTGTCTCCACATTACCATGTTGACCTTGCATGACTTCTTTTTCCAGGTATTTCTTCCTGAATTAGAGGCCCTCGTCTTTCTGTGACCACCATCTAGAGAAAGTTCTGCCGTTTGGATTGGATTCGGAAGCACAGGCAACGTAGAAAACTAACATCTTTGTGTTTCTCGCCATCCTTCTTGCTTTGCACTGGGATTTCCCAGGCTCCGCCTTCAGGGCTGGAATTTGCAGGCCCCCACCGTATCTGCCTGGCCTTTTTTTTTTTTTACATGGATCTGGGGTTCTGAACTCAGGTCCTTTTGCTTGTGAGGCAAAGGCTTTGACCCCTGAGCCATCTTCCTAGCTGGCAGGCTCGCTTTGTCCCCAGCCCCGTGCTGCGTGCGGTCCATGCACGCCAATCTAAAACCAAGGAATCCTTTAAGGAGTCTTAGCTTTGGGAGGTTTTTGTTATTGTTGTTGTTTTTCATCTTCGACCTTAAAGGGAAAAAGCTGGTGCTCAAGCTGGGGCTTGGGGGAATCCAGGGCAGCCACCACTGTCTTCAGCCCTCATCAAGAATGCAGCCCCAGGGCTGCACGGAACCCGCCAGCCCCAACCAGCCAGCCGCAAACAGCCATTTGGATGCCCTGTAACCTGACACACATACTTTCAAGCAAATGACAGTCAGCTACACAAATAATTTGCCCCCAAATGTTTATCAGCTCCCTCGCCATGGCCACTTCCATTTATAGCTTATAAATGGTTGTTAACTGGCTCTTTCACATCTGATAACCGGCCCCAGAACAGGTGGCCACGAAGGGTGGGTGATTAGCGGCCTCCTGGGAGGCGCTGTGTGTTTGCCTGTGGGTGGTCTTCCTGCTGGAGGCCGGTGCCCACAAGAAAGACATCATGGAAAGCCTCCAATTTAGGAGATAGCAGTCTGTTGTCTGTGGAAAGCATTGTCCAAGTTACAGCTGGCTTGGCTTTCTGGCCCCCAACACTGCCAAGAGGGTCTGAAAGCTCGCATACTCAGCACCCTCCCACCCCTGACCCCACCCCCCAAAAAAGCCCTCCACATTCCCTTCCCCCTTCTGGGAAGAGGCAAGCACACCTGACTACTCTAGCTAGCTCCATGGGTTCTTCTGGAGGTCTGAAGAGAGCTGGAATATTTATCTACATGCACCTCTGCAAAATCCCAACCAGAACCCACCAGTCAGAAGGACAGGGTGACTTGAGGGATCTGATTATTTATTTATTTGTTTATTTGTTTATTTGCTACATTAAGTCACGCAGGTCCCCCGCAGCTTGTTCTTCTGAGAAACAGTTCTGAGTGCGACAGACCGTAGAGACGTCCATCCTCAGCCTCCTTGGCATCTCTTGGGCATAGATCCTAGAAGGACAGATGTTAGAACAGGGGTTTCTGGGCTTGGGCGCCACAGACATTGCAAAGGAGAAGGCCTAACAGCTTGTCCTTCGCCCTAGACAATGGTGGCAACCAACCCCTGCGCAGTTACAGGGAAAGCATGTCTCTAGGTCCTGCTGGCGCGAGGCCATCTGATGGGAAGAAGACTGTGCTAAAAGTCTGCAAGGAAACCGAGTGGGGAATTCACCGGCAAACACTGGTCGATGGCCAGCAGCCTTCTGAACTGGTTGTATCTTGAGCAAAGTGATAGTGAGCCAAGGAGGGCGGCAATCCTAGGACTTGGGGTGGGGGCAGGGGCTGTGAAGCAAGAGATGGCCAGGTCATAACTGCATAGTGAGTTCCAGGCAGCCTGACTGCAAGCTAAGACCGGAGAGGGAGAGAGAGAAAGACAGAGAGAGAGAGAGAGAGAAGGAAAGGGGAGAAAAAGATGAGGGAGGTAGGAAGGAAAGAGAAAGAAAGAAGGAAGGAAAAGAAAAATAGAGGGAGAAGGAATAAAAGAAAAGAAAAAGAAAGAGAGAAAGGGAAGGAGGAGAAATGCAAGGAAGAGGGAGAGAAGGAAAGAAGGAATAAGGAAAGAAAAAAGAAGAAGAAAAAAAGAAAAAGACATGGTAATCAAAGGAACCAAAACCTAGGTGATTCCTTATCATAAAAGTAAAGAAAAAATTAAAAAGATTTAGCTAGCGTGGTGTGTGTGTGTGTGTGTGTGTGTGTGTGTGTATGCGCACGCACATAGAATGTGTGATACACACATTGTGTATGTGTGGACATACTTGTGTGTGAGGATACACATGTATGTATGTGCGAATGTCAAGGCTCAAAACTGATGTCAGGTGACCTAGAGACAAACATCTTAAAAACAGCAGACGAAAAGATAATTTGTAGTCATCTTTCATCTTTGGGAAGCAAATCCCATTCAAACCACAGTACAGATGTGGGAAAACAGCTGTTATTGTTTTATTGCCGCTATAGGTTTTTTGTGTTGTTTTTGTTTCTTTGCCTGTTTTTAATTGTTTAATTGTTGTTGTTGTTTTCTGGTCAGGGCCTCATTTTACAGCCCAGATTCCCAGATTGGCCTGGACTGCATTATATAGCCCGGGCTGTCCTCAAACTCATGGCAATCCTCCTGCCTCCACTTTCCAGGTGCTGGGATTGCAGGTGTTGAGCTACCATTCTATCGTGGTTCGATGTGAGCTGTCCTTCTCCCCCACAGGCCCATGCGTTGGGGTGTTAATGTCTGGGAAGGTTGTGGCACCTTGAAGGGGTGGAGCCTTGGTGGAGGAAGGTCCCACACAGGGAACAGACCTAGTTTAGTAGCCCTGCCCTGCTCTGTCTCACTTTGTTCTTGCTCTCTCTGCCTCTCGAGGGCCTCAGTGACCTGAACCAGCCTCCTGCTTCTGCCTTTAGCCACGCCTTCTGCTATGCAATTTCCACCACAATCGCCTCTGGAACTATAAGCCAAATAGATCTCCCTTCTCCCCATGAGTGTTTCCTCACAACAATAAAGGAAAAGTAGCTATTGCACACTCCTGACTCCATTCGTGCTCTTCGGAAGGCTTATTTTTAGTTTTTCTGCCTTAAAGGGAAGGTCTCTTGACTGCTAGTGTTCTTTGAGTACGAAACATCACGGCTACCATCAGCTCTTGGGCACTGAGCTCGGTGGGTTCAACCTGGACAGGTCAGCCCAACACTGAGACCCTCCCAAGGTTTCACGACGTGTTTTCTCCGTGAAGTGACCCACTGAGGGCTTCCACGCTCTCTGGAAACTCAAGGGTGAACCCAACGCAGCTGCTTCCTTCAGAAAGCTGGGCTTTCTCAGCCACTTTGTGGATTTGAAGCTGTGCCTTCGAAAGGATTAGGGAAGGTGGGTGCTCAGTGCATACCAGGCCCTGGGTTGAATTCCCAGTGTTCACTGAAAATTCAGAAATGCTTTTATTGGAAATGCCAGGTTCTCTCTCATTCTCACTTGCTTTTGCTGTTTTCCTTCCTTTCTTTCTGACAGGGTCTCATGCTAGCCTCAAACCTACTGTGTAGCCTAGGATCACCTTGAACTCCTGATCCTCCTGCCACCCAAGTGCTGGGATTACAGGCTTGTGCCACTTGAACGTAGTGTTGGGGACAGAGCCCCGGGGCTTCGTGCATTTTAGATAACCATGCAACCCACCGAGCTACATCTCCAGCCTCATTAGCATCATTACCATCATCATCGTCACTATTATTATTATTTTGAGACAAGGTGTCACTATGTAGCCAGGCAGGAGTCTCCTTTCATTTTCAATAATCATTGTGCCTCAACTTCTTGGGAACTGGGATTACAGGTACAAACTACCATGACCTACTTTAGAATATTAGTTCTTAAACTTGGGAATGTGACCAAAATGATCTTGAATTTAACATAATTCCAAATAACAAATGCAGATCTTACAAACCTTGTGAGTTTAAGACTAGACCTGAAGGTTTAGTGGGTGGGCACGATTTGATCATGTCATTTATTTATTCATTTATAGTGCTTATTTTGGGAACTAGAGAGATGGTTCAGGGGTTAAGCCTCTGCCTTACAAGCAGAAGGTCCTGAGTTCAAATACCAGATCTCACATCAAAACACCAGGCAGAAATAGTGGCAAACTGTACCTCTGGCCCTGGAAGGCAGAGCCTGGGATATTCCAGAGGAAAGCAAAGAGGACGTAGCACAATCCAGGGTGGTTCCCAAAGTCACCCTCAGGCCTCCACAGGCACACACAGTTCCCTCTGATACACACAGGCACACAAACTCAGAAATACACACTGAGACACACAGGCAAAAGTAAATTAAAAATTTCAGAAATACTCATTTTTAGAACTAGTTTCCAGATGGGAGGGATAAAATCCAAGGATCCCCCATTCGCTGTGAGCTCTTTGCCACTCAGCCACGTTCCCAGTGTAAATCACATAGATGTGTTTGTGTGTCCTGTGGGTGTGTGTTTATGTGTGCACACATAGGTGTAGAGGACAGAGGTCAACCGTGGGTATCATTCTTCAGGAACCATCCACCTTGATTTTCTCTGAAACAGATTCTCTCACAGGCCTAAGGTATGCTGAGTAGGCGAGGCAGGCCAACGGTCAGCCCGGGACCCATCTGTCTCTACCTTCCCAAAATCTCCCAGGCTAAATTTTTAATTTTTAATTTTATTGTTTGTAATACTGGGGACCAAACCCAGGGTCTCTTGTATTCCCAACAAACACTCTACCGCTCACTGAGCCCTAGACTTATTTTTTTTCCTTTTTCATATATATGTGTATGGGGTATGTATATGCATGGGGGTGTCTGCGTGTGAGTGTGTGGGTGTATGTGTGTGGATGTATGTATGTAGGTGCTGTACTTGGGCACTTGCTTGTGCCTGTGGAAATCCAAGGGTGACCCTGGGAAACACCCTGGATCACTCTTTTACCTTATTGTGAGCCTGAGTCTGTAATTAAGTCCAGAGCATGTCATTAGGGCTGGTCTAGCCAGCCAGCTTTCTCTGGGGATTCCCAGGTATTTACCTTCCAGGGCTGAAATTATAGGGGGGGTCCCCATACCCGCCAGGCATCTTTACATGGGATCTGAACTCGGGTCCTTTTGCTTTCCAGGCGAATGCTTTACCACTGAGCCCTCTCCCCAGCCCACTAGACTTCTATTTTTAATGACAAATAATAGCTGTAACTGGGCTATGATGTGACATTTTGGTACATGTTAATGAGTGATCAAATCAAGTTAATTAACACTGTGCTCTCAGTCCTTTAAGTGAGCTCATTTAAAACTTACTCTTTCAGAAATTTGGGGAACATCCTTTAATTTCTTGGCACTTCACCCATTTGTTTCCCAAGCAGGCAATAATGCTCAGCTCACCAGCGTGAAAGGCTTGGTTGGGACCCAAATAAGACAATGTAACCGAATAGGCCATTAAAAAAAAAGTCACATAAATAAAAGTTTCTCTCTGTAAAATAAAAGGTTTTAAATAGCCCTTTGGGCTGGCTGGCAGGATGGGTGGGCTGCGGGTGGAGACATGCTCCAAGCTCAGCAGCTGCTGTGACTGCCAGAGATTACAGGGCTTCCCAGACAAGGAGAGAAGAAAAGCGTGGGATGCTGGGAGGTGGGGGGGGCGGCACCTCAAAAGTGTCAAGGATCACACAGAACTTCCAGAACAGCCAGGTCTGCTATGTTTTGGTCTTTCTGGACTGGCCTAGCAAACAACACCAGAGACCACCATTCCTGCTGGGGAAACAGTGTGTGTGTGTGTGTGTGTGTGTGTGTGTGTGTGTGTGTGCGCGCGCGCACGTGCGCGTGTGTGTCTTTACTTGATCCTTGAGTGTGTGTGTCTATGGAAACCCAAACATGACTTTGGGAATCATTCTGGATTGTTCTATCTCCTTATTGCTTTCCTGCTCTGGGGTTTCCCAGCCTCCACCTTCCAGGACTGGAATTACAGGCCACCACCATATCTTCCTGGCATTTTTACATGGAATCTGGAGATCTGAATTCAGTCCCTTCTGCTTGTAAGGCAAAGGTATTAGTCCTCAAGCAATCTCTCTAGCTCTGAGCTGACTTTAATTTTGACATTTCAGGTGATGATTATTTCAGGTGGGTTTTTTTTTTTTATTATTATTTCTTTTGGCTTTGACTTGTGAATTGTTCAGATTTGGATAGTGTTGGAGATTGAACCCCGGCCTTGCTCATGCTAGGCAATTGCTCTTCCACCAAACTACATCTTCATCCCTTGCCTGGAGATTTTATCTGTTTTTAAAACAAGACACAGCACAAACGGTAAAAACTGACTTTTCACTCAACATAGACTACATCCTGTGTGAAATATTGTACTGAATGTTGAGGCCTATTTTTCAGATGAAATTTTTTTTTGGTCTACTTTACAACTAAAGACTAAGTTAAGAAAACAATGATCTGGAATGTCATTACCGAAAAACAATAGTATCGTGTAGAGAAGAGTGTGTAGAGAAGTGTGATGAAAATGGATCTTGTTCTTAGGGCCTGGGAGCTGCAGCAGGGCCAACTGCAGGTGTTGGGCGAGGCGAATGTTCTACATCCTCTTCCTCTTCCTCCTCCACGTATCACACAAGCAGAAGAGAGTCTGTGGCAACCTAGCTCCAGAATCCTTTTCTCCCCCTTTGCTGGAGCCAAGCCAGCATCTTGTGTGCCCCGGGCTGGCTCTGGTTCTCATCCAGCAGGCTGTAAGCTTTCTCGATGCCCTGGGGAGCATCGAGCACCCTGCCCAGTGCCGTTGCTTCATGAAGGCTGAGCATGTTTCCATCAACCCTTGCTGGCTCTTCGTGTGTCCGTGAACCACCTGTTCACAATTTTACCGCTGTTCCTACTGAAGTGTCCGTGTCTCTTTCACACTGATTTGTAAGAGCTTTTAGGTAGCAGTGAGAGTGAATACTTATTGGTCAGAATTGCTGCAAATATCACTGCCACTTTTTGTTTGTAGAAACTTCTGTGGCACTTTATGACATGCAGAACTGTATATCTTTATGAAGTGAGAGCCAAGGTCTTTACTTTTATGATTCTTTCTTTACTTTTATGTGACTAGATGGATATGTACCTAGTTTTTTTTTTTCTAGTTCATTTAGGTTTTTGTTTTATACTCTTCAAACCATCTGGAATGGATTTTGCTGTGAGGTTGAAAATGTAGCTCTCCCCCTCTCCCCAATAGCTAACCAACAGTGTCAGCCATCAATTACAGAATAATCTGTCTTTATTGATTTGTTAAAAAGGTGGAGAAATTGATGCCCTAAAATGCTCCCATGGGCTTTTGTTTTGCTTTGTTTTCTTTTTGTTGTTGAAGAAAACAGCTGTCCATGTAAGAGCTCTGGGGGTTTTGTGCCCTGGGAGCTAGGGGTGAGCAAGAGGTGTGGAAATTCTAGATGTTCCAGGCACCCCTGAGGTGTAGCAAAAGGGAAAGTGGAAACAGAGTCCTCGGCCACCTGGATGACAGAGAAGAGAGCGAAGGCTTTGAAGATCATGGAGGGAGAGACTTTAAGCAAGCTGCGTGGGAGAGAAAAGCAGAAGCGCCTGGCAGCCACTCCGAGTCCTGAACTTTAGGATGGAGAACGCTTTCTAAAGAAGACACCAGGGCGATGGAAGATGCTTTCTTCAATGGGACACCCACTGACACACGATTCATGCTCCAGCAAGCGTTCAGGCACATGCTGCCAACGGCAACCCAGCTGAAACTCAGTGGGTCACACATGGGAAAAGACGGAAATAGGAAAGAAGAAAGGTTGTTATGAGAAAAGCAGGGGGGATGGGACTGGGGATTGAGGTGCAAACATCATAAATTCACCACATCCATGTATGAAACGCGAAAAGAATAAAAACAAAGATTTTGGAGAGTTTTTAAACATGAAATTCATTAAACGAACCCACAGTGCGGCTTCCATTATTCCGCAAAACTTATTGTGGGGGGTATGGTCACATATCAGGTGAGGAGACCATGTGGGAAACAGAGCCTCCCCCCCCCCCCGCCCCAGAAGGTCACACAGCTGGGAAACTTGCATCACTTAGTGACATGGTGTCATGACGTCATAGGATGCTTGTGGCAACGCTGGCCGAAGCAAAGTCGTGCTGCCAGTCACATTCTGTGCATATTTTGAACAGGATGTAATTATTAATGGTGATAATAAACCATGTATTCTGGGGTTTGCATTCACTACACTGTGTGTGTGTGTGTGTGTGTGTGTGTGTGTGTGTGTGTGTGTGTGTGTCCCTGAAGTTGATATCAGTTATCTTTCCTGATAGCTCTCCACTTTATTGATTGGCATAAGGTCTCTCAGTTGAGCCCAGAGCTCATCAATGGGTGAGGCTAGCTAGCCGGCTTGTCCCAGGCGGGCCCTGCATCTGACCCCAGTGCTGAGATCACAGGCCGGTTCCATGATTGCCTGGCTTTTGTGTGGAATGTGGGGATCCCAACCCCAATCATAGGCCTCACCCTTGCAACTGCCACTACTTTATCCATTGAGCCACCCTCAGTCCATATGTTTACTGTAGTTTTAGTCAGTTCTTAGAATATAGTTCTACTTATAAAAATGTTTACAGTAAACCATGTTTGCTATTATGTAGGCAGTGGTCTCGAGCGTATGTATTGAGTGAGTCTTTTTTTAAAGACAGGGGTCTCAGTACCCAGTCTGGCCTCCAGATTTCTGTACAGTTACAGTCGACCTTCAGCTCCTAATTCTCCCTCCTCTGCTTCTCGGGTGCTGGGATTATGGGCATGTGCCTGATGCCTGGTTAAATTAGAGAGACATTTCTTTCTTTTCTTTTTCCATTTTCATGTGTGTGTAGGTGTGCAGGCCTGCATGTGTGTATGTGCGTGTGCGCTGTGTGGGTCTGTGTGTGCACAGATGCACATGTGTGTGGAGGCCCCAGGGTTGATATCGGGAGTCATCCTTGACCGTTCTTCCATCTTATTATTTTCAAGACAGGCTTTCTAATCAAACCCAGAGTTCATTGATAGAGCTAGTTGAACTAGCCAGCTTGCTGTGGGGATTCGGCATCTTTGCCTTCAGAGGCCGGAATTATGGGTGGGCTGTCACACCCACTTGGCACTTTACAAGGAATCTGGGGAATCCGAACACTGGTGCTTTGCTTGGCCCACGAGTGCTTTAACCATTGAGCTATCTCACCAACACCTTTATTTTCTCAATGTAGGGATTTAACCCAAGGTGTTCTGAATGCTAGGTGAGGGCTTTATTACTGCTAAATATCCAGCCTCTTAGATAGGAGGGTCTTTCTGAGGTTTGTATGTTGCCCTGCGCTTGCCCTTGAATTCCTAACATTTAAACTTTTTATAACAATCCATCAAGGAACTATGTCAAGCATAAACGATCAGTCTAGACTATTATAGTACGTGTCAGATCTCCATTGCTATGGCAGTGTCTGAGCTAAGTCCGGTGGATCAAGGAAAAGTTTTATTTTTTATTCACAGTTCCAGATGTGTCTGGCAGGAGTGTGTGGCGGAAACTCATGCTTGCCTCATGATAATTTAGAAAGTAAAAGAGAGTAGAAAGGAAGATGCCAGGACCCTGCCATTCTTTTTAAGGTCCTACCTGCCCCCCACCATCAAACCTTCTCCCACTGGACCCTGCCTCCTGAAAGTTATGTCACCTTTCAATAGGATCACGAACGAGCTGGAGGCCTTCAGGGAACACTTTCAAACACAGCTGGAGATGGATATGTGGTTTTTCCAAGTTACTTTGCTACATGTGTTGCTGATAAATTCATGACCAAAGAGTTTAGGGGAACAAGGGGTTTTGCTCTTGTTGATGAGTCTCTATTACAGCGCATAGTCCAGCTTGACAAAAGAGTTGATATCAACACCAGGAGCCGAGGGCACTGGCCACACCACACCCACAGGGACTGCTGTGGCTGTAGTGATCATCATTTTATTGGCTCTTTTCTGTCTTATTGTACAGATACTCAGCAGCTTGCTGAGAATGTCCTTTAATTATGGGCCTTTGGCTTTTCCCTATTCTTTTAACATTTCAGACTAAACTAGATTGAACTTTTTTCATTTTCATGTTTGTTTGTGTGTATTATACTTGCCAGTGTGGGGGTGTACATTGGTAGGTGGGTGTATGTTCACATGTAGAAGCCTGAGCATGGCATCCGGAACCATCCTTGATCTCTATCTTATTCTCTTGAGTCCCAGTCTCTAATCAAACCCAGAGCTTGTTGATACAGCTAGTCTGATTAGCCAGCTTGCTCTAGGGATTCTTAGTCTCTGTCTTCCGAGACAGAAATTACAGGTGGACCATCTTATCTGTCCAGCATTCTTTGTGGATCTAGGGATCCAAATGCTGGTCCCTTTGCTTGGGGGCAGGTGCTGTAACCACTGAGTCATCTTCCCAGCCCTAGATTGAATTTCTACTTACATGTAGATTCACATCAATCAATTGCTTTAAAATGTTGGTTCAGGTTGAAAGATGCCTCTGTGGTCACAGCCTTTGTCTTGCAAACAAAAGGACCTGAGTTCAGATCACCAGATCCCACCTAAAAATGCTGAGCGGATATGGCAGTAGCCTGTAATTCCAGCCCTGGAAGGCAGAGTCTGGAAAACTCCAAAGCAAAGCAATTAAATGGAAGAACAATCCAGGATGATTCCTGATATTATTACACCTGGGACTCCACAGCAATATACACTCAAGTGTGCTCTTAAACACACACCCACATACATCTACTCATATGCAAATATGCATCCACCCCATTACAAATATATGAAAAAGAAAAAAAATACATAAATGGACAAATCACTAAAACATTAGCTCCTCTGTTGCTGTTGGCATCCATCTGGTATGTGGAGCCCTGCTTACTTCAGAGCACCCACTTAGCCAGCTCCTGCCTCATCCTTCCCATCCACTCAACTGCCTCTTCTTTGTAAAAATTTTTTGTGCCGTCCAATGGCATGTCTTTTCTCTGAGAAAGCAATCATTCCCCCACATCCATGAAAGCATGTCGTAATTATTTGGAGGACATGGTTGGTTTATCAATTGGAGTTAAAGTTCTGAGTATATTTTAGATCCTGTCATATACCCAGCTTCATACTTTCTTTCTGTTGCTGTGAGCCAACAAACGGCTTAATGGAGAAAGGGAGATCTATTCGGCTTACCTTTCTAGAGGGGAGAGATAGTCTATTATGGTAGAAAAGGCGTGGTGGGTGGCAGAAGCCAAAGGCAGCCTAGGTCATGTTCATCATCATGGAGGCCAAGAGAGCCAGAAACAGACAGAAAGAGCAGACACTAGTGGAAACAGAGTGAGGCTATCCATCCTCAAGGTCTGGCCCCCTCTGTGACATGCCTTCCTCCAGCAAGGATCCACCTTCTAAAGATGCCATGAGATTCCCAAACATTAATAATAGCTAAGGATTTGTCATAGTTAGGCGCAGGTATCAACTTGACAGTTGAGGGTTTGAGAGAATTTATTTTTTGAGAGAATAAATTTGCAGATAATTAGTGGTTGAGTTAAGCCCAGAGCAGACCTGCAAGAGATTGTCTAGCTGATGGGGAAGGCCCAGCCCATGGTGGAAGGGACTAGGCCCTGGAATAAAATACAGAGAGCTGATTGAGAAAGTTGGCATCCTAGTGTACACTTGGCCAGACATGCTGGTCTGGCAAGTGAGGATTGTCCCTCTCTCAGCCATTATGTAGAGATGGTGTGGCCAGTTCCCTCAGCCCTGGTGATGGTGTGAGCTCTCCTGCTAAGATGGACAAACAACTGTAACCAGGAATCATAAGAGAAAATAAACCCCTTGTTCCCTTAAGTTATTTGATAGTGATTTTATCAGCAACCATGCAGACAAACTGCAGCCGAATTCAAACATAGGAGCCCCTGTGCGGGACACTCATTCAAGTTCTGACATTTGGTGTCTCATACAGCATCTGACCTAGAAAGTTAGCTGCCTAATTAATGTCTTTGAGAGACTGTATGGCTAAATAATGGAATTGACGAATGCATGAAATACTGCCTCCCTTCTGATCTTTAACTTAAGTTTTCATTCTCTCTCAGTCTTACGACGATTCCATGCACCCTTTGAAATGGAAGTTGACTGTTACCCAAGAGTGAACAGAGCCGATAGGGTCATGGTGCTTCTCTGGGGAATTCCCTGGTCTCAGCCCCAGAACAATCTTCCTAGAGCTGCTCCAGGCACTAAAGATCATTCTCCACAGGCTTTGGTACAGATGGTCCAGGGCTGCCAGTCTAGAAGCCTGTACGGGAAAAGCTTGGGGGCTGTTAGCATTAGCACTGTGAGGCACAGATTTAGGACTGACAATGATTTTTGAGAAACTGGAAACCTGGAGTTCAATAAGGACTCTACGCCATCAACTTACAGATATCAACTTGACAACTGAAGATTGAGACTTTAGGCACACCTGTGAAGAATTATTTTGTGCTGGCAAGCCTGCAAGGCGATTATCTATTCGATGAGGAAAGGCCCAGTTCGTAGTGGGTGGGACCATTTCTTCCTGGACAGGTGGATGAGATAGACTTGGTTGCCTTTGGTAGACTGACAAACTAGAAAGTGTGTCCCTCTCTCTGTTCTTCCTGTGGCCTTTCCTCTGGGCTCTTGATATTGGATGATTCTCGTACTGTGACGATGAACTCACTATAACCTATAGCTGTGAGCAGACATTTAAAAAAAAAAAGAATCTTGTTTCCCCGTACAACATGAGACATGTGCTCACAGAGACTAGGGCAAATCCAGAGTCCCAGAGGAGCACCCTAGACGCCACCCCATCAAGGTCAAGTCTTCATGGTCGAAACTGGCCTGCAAATAGAAGATCCCCCGCCTCCCCCGTGTTCCTAACATTTTTACAGTGATCCACAAAAAGGATTCTTGTCTTCACACCACCAATCACCGCGAGAATCAGCATAACCGAAACAGTTCTCAGGTTTACTTCCTTGTGCGGCCGAGCCTGACATTCTCGATTCTAGTCGCCTGCATTGCCTTTCCAGCACTGGACATGGCCCTGCATCCGTTTCACAGTCTGCAGCGTGAGGATCACAGACCAAGAGTAACTGAAGAAAGATCAGCGTCTGGGTTCATGAGGGTTGGAGAGGAATAGTCAGCTGGCGCGCCCCGGTAGCATCCAGGACGACTCTAGGGGTCCCCACCATCACTTTTGGTGATGGGGAATTTTTGGTTCTTAGGAAAATGCCAATCATATAACCTGCTGAGTGGTGTGTGTGTGTGTGTGTGTGTGTGTGTGTGTGTGTGTGTGTGTGTTTAGGAAGAGGGAAACCTTTTTCAAACTTCTGTCCCTTTGTTCTGGGGTTTTCACAAATAAAGCGGCTGATAGGCATCATCAGGAAAACATAACATAGAAGATCCAGCAAAGGTCCACGACATGACTCAGTGGGGAACGGGCCCTGCGTGCAAACTTGGTGACCTGAGTTCTTATCCCAGATGGAAGTTATGTAAAGACTTCCAAAAGTTGTCCTCTGTCCATTTGAATGCCTGTGTTCTGTCCGTCTGTCTGTCTGTCTGATTCTCTCTCTCTCTCTCTGTCTCTCTGTCTCTCTCAAATAAATAGATAAAATACATTTTTAAAAGGTTCCCCAAATATCAAGAGTTTGGGAAAGCATCTCTCTCTTCCAGACGGCAAAGTCAAATCCGCTACCCTCCATGAGTTACTCTGGTGAGACGTTCCAAGCTCTTTTTCGTTCTGGAGAACGAGGGGACGGGACTGGAGGTGAGTCCTCAGCGTTCAGCACGAGCGTTTTCATAGCCTGAGTTCACAAATATTTTTTCTCCCACTCTTGGGGAAATAGAAGGAAATAAATGAGAAGCCCATGCCAGGACCTTCGACCTCCCCGCCTCCCACCAACTTCTGGAACAACTAAACACTAAGCATCCCTTAGCGGCTTCCTCTTTGTGCGAACATGCTTGAGCGATGGGAAAGAGATATACTCGGGGCCAGTACATTTTTAACTCGCTGGGAGGTTTTTTTTTTTTTTTTCTTTAATCTAAACAGGCCTTCACTTGGGCCTTCAAAGATGAAATACAGCTACAGCTTCCCCCAAGTGCCATATCTTGTTCTAGCCTCAACTTTTTATAGCCTGAAGTACTATGTCAATTAACACCTTCTAACTTTGGGCAAGAATTCTCCTCCTTTGGGAGAAACCTCTGTCCTAAAGGAAATGCAGGTAGGTAGGAGGAAGGCCAAAGCTGAACCACAGTTCTGAATGCAAGCAGTCGTAGCCCTCCAAAAGAGAGCAATAGTAGATTCTGTGGGTACAGAATGTACCCTTCCCAGAGGCAGGGGTGGCAAACTGCAGCCATGGGGCGGGGGAGAAGAGATGGGAAGGAGGGAACATTGTTATTTCTGTTCAAACAGTCTCTCTCATTGTATGTCAGAAGCTTAACTTTGTCAGTTCAGGATAAATTCATTATTTTTTTTAATGTGTGTGTGTGTGTGTGCGTGTGTGTGTGTGTGTGTGTGTGTGTGTGTGTGTGTGTGTGTGTGTGTGTGTGTGCTTTTGAAGGCTCAAGGGTGGCATTGGGAAACGTCTTGGATCCTTCTACCTCCTCATTTATTGCATTGCTCTGGGGTTTCCTAGGCTCTACCTTCCAGGGCCAGAAATACAGATCACCAACGTATCTGCCCAGTATTTTTACATCTGCAATCTGAACTCAGTTCCTTTTGTTTGCAAGGCAAAGTCTTTAACTAACCCCTGAGCCATATCCGTGGCCCAAATTCACTCGTTTTAAATGTCAACTTGGCAATAGAGCACTAAGCCTTTGAGCACACCTATGAAGAATTATTTAGTAAAGGCCAGCCTTTAAGTAATCCTGTAGAAGACTGTTTAACGGATGCAGGAAGACGCAGCCAATATTGAGTGGGACCATTCCCCAGGGGCTGTGACAGAGGGAGCTGGTTGGAATTCAGTTAAGGAGCTTTAGAAAGTTTGCCCCTCTCACCTCTTTCTGTGGCTGTGGTGTGGCCGGTTCCCTCTCCTCGGGGTGTTGTTGTGTTCTTTTCTGCGATCACGATGAATCTAGAAACACGAGAACAAATAAACACCCCTTGTTCCCTTACAGTGCTTGGGTTATATGTCTATCCCAGCATCCGAAGACCACTAATGCAGCCTGTCAGTTACTCTTCTCTGTTGCTCTGAGACAACACTCAAGCACCCACTTAAGGGAGAAAAGGGAGATTTTATTTGGCTTATGGTTTCAGAGAGAAGAGAATCCGTTATGGTGGGAAAGGCATGGCGGGCGGCAGAAGCTGGAGGCAGCTTAGGTCACGTCCATCACCATGGAGGCTGGGCGTGAGCAAGCCACAGACTATAGGAGCAGACTACTAGGAGATGTGGGGCACAGCTGTCCAACCTGAGGTCCCCCCACCCCGTGATGGCCTTCTTCCAGCATAGCTCCACCCTTCCAGAACATTAATGTCATCTCAGGATGTAAATACATGAACCCGTAAGGGACAACTCACATTCAAACCATGACGCAGCTCCTATCCCATTCAGCCTTTATGTGCCCTGGCAATGTCTTCTCAAGCTGGTCTTTGGTCCATCTTTCCTTCCCCATCTCTGTCTTCTCAGTGACAGGGGAATATCCCAGAGAATCTCAGGAGACTCCAAGCAAACAATTGAAGTTCTCTGATAGCCTGATTTCTGTGTGCTCTAAAATACATTAACTTACCAACTGGGTTATTTTATATTGTTTACACCTATCAGATATATCGGGCCACATAAATACAAATGGAATATGTCCATTAAACATGGAGTACACCAAATGTTCTCATGAGCAAATAGCCCAGTTCTTGGGTTCTACATCTGTGTGATTGCCTTGGGTAAAAGTACGTCTTGGAGGAGGTAAGTTAGGGTGTGGGGTATCCTTGGCTACCCCTCCTGAGTCCCTCAGTCTTCACTACTGGTTGGGAACCCTGGAAGCTGGCCTCTGGGGAATACCTCCTTCCAGTGCCCTGGCCTTTGGCTCTATTTGTGTGTGGGGAGACACTGGGGTGCTAGTGGGGGACCAGAGAGTGGGAGAAGGGAGTGGAGCTGCTGATTCTCTGAGCTCCTTCCAGGAGATAGGGCAGCAAAGGCTACATTGCTGTTTTAGGGGAATACACGTGCCCTATCTCCTGTGGACACTCTGCAGGAGTCTCTCTCTCTGTCTCTCTGTCTGTCTGTCTCTCTCTCCTGCTTCTCTTTCTCTCCTTCTATGACCTTCAGGAACCAATGTTTACCTGGTCATGGTTCTACAGTGTCTTTGGTCTCAAAGTATGGCACCGTCCTTGACTGGCTTCCCTTAACTCCACCCAGGCTTCTGCAAATACTGCCTTTGCTTAGAGTCCTTGCCAGCCTCCTGCCATCCTTCGGTGCCATCTGCTCCTGTGTCCGGGATCTGACTTAATCAACTACCACAAACACTAACTCCCGAGAGCGTCCTCCCTGCCGCTAGCTGTAGAGCATCTTCTCTGATCATGAATGCTGGGGCTCTGAGGAGGATGAGGAGACTGTACCCCGACCTGTGGCCCTGCACCGTCTCATGGTCCCCATCACTGCTGTGCTTGCGGCTCTCTCATTCCCTGCAGAGCAGCAGCTGAGGGGTCTGCTTCGCTCCCTGCGTGTCTCTGCCCTACCCAGGCCTTTTGTCCCTTGATGTCTGTGTTCCTGAAGCAGCTTAGGCGCTCCAAAGACTCACGAGGAGGGGTTGCCATGGAGGAGTCTGCCGTGGGAAAACTGACTAGAGGGAAAGCCATGAGCAGACGCACATCCTCCTGCAAGGCCGGTCACAGGACACCTTTAGATCTGAGAGCGGGAATCAGCAGGACGAGGCTCTGATGGAGCCGCAGGAAGAAGTCACGAATAGCTGGGGTGGTTGCAGGTGACTTAGTAACTTATAAAAATCCCTTGGGAGCAGAGGAGATTAGGTGCCCCCTTTACCGTTGGCCTCCAACACTTTTGTGCAGGGCAAGAACACTGTTGTGACTTAGCCACCAGGTCTGTTTAGAATGTCCCAGAAGATAGCGACGGGCATCAGAGTTGGCTGTGGGTGTGGTCCCTGAGAACCCCACATTCCTTTTGCTCCTGCAGCCCTGGTCCTGTCTGAACAGGGATCCCCGTCCCTGGAGTCCTGGGAAGTTGCCCAACAGGGTCGTTAGGAACGTGGTCTCGGGAGCCAGACTGTCTGGGCGTCCAGATTCCCCGCTTCTTAGCCATGTGGCCTCTGGGCAGACTCCTAACCTCACAGTCTCTGTTTTCTCATCTGTAAAATGAGGGTGGTAATTGCACCTCTCTGCCAGAGTCTTCTCATGGAAGCACTAAATGAGTTAATACATGGGACATGATTGACATATGGTCTTTCTTGAGAGCTTGATAACCCATCTTACCGCCCTTGCTCATTTTAAGGCAATGTGGAAGGGGACACATGACATCAGTGTCTGGCCATTTGGAATCACCTTCCTTAGCCCCTTACAAAGTGTGTGACTTGGCAGTTGACCTTATTTTCAGTTTCCCTACCTGCAGGATGGGAACGGAGAAGACTACCTTATAATTGCTGGAGGAACTGATGGATCACACACTGGGAAAGGTCAACAGAACCCGGGCAGAGTCAACAGCGGGCAAAGCTGAGGCTTGTAAGCTGAAGTGTCCACTAATTAGACTGCTTTCCTTTAGTCTAAAACAGGATTTTGTTTCCATTCATATCACACAGCCCCTCATCCGAAGGAGCAGCCTTGATCTTTGCAGTAGTTGTAAGGGAAGTTCCTCCAGTGTGGAAGACATATATAAATCATTGGAGATTTAAGTTGTCCCATGTTTCCTAAAGAAAAAGAAATACGGCTTGATGATTCCTTAGCTAAAATGCTTAGGATCATGTGCTTGAGATTTTGTATTTTTTATTTCAGAATATTCATATATACATAATGAGATATTTTAGGGATGGAACATAAGTCTTATTGCAGTATTCATGTATGCTTTGCATACACCTGAAATTAATTATATATATATTTTTTCCTACTAGTCTTATATATGAGAATAGTTTTACAGTACAGAAACTGACACTCAATGGAATCATGTCAACACTAAAAAAAAGTCTTCAGGGATTGGGGAGATGGCTTAGGAGTTACACCGTTGCCTTAAATGCAGAGGGAACTGAGTTCTGATCCCCGGATCTGATGTAACAAACACTAGGTGGAAATGGCAGCAGCCTGCACTTCCAGCTGTGGAGGCACAGCATGGGAAACCCCAATGCAAAGCAATTCCTGATGTCACCCTTGGACCTCCACAGGCACACAAAACGCCCTCATTTAAACGCACACACACACACTCACGCACACACACACTCACGCACACACACACACACACACACACACACACACACACAGATTTGGTAGCATTTTGGATTTGGGATCATGAGCTTCTCAGACCCTGGAGTCGAATGCAGATACTTCCTTTCTGCTCCGGATGTCCTGTTGCCCTGGATCTGGAAACTCATTTTGCACAGTTATTCCTGCCCACGAACAGTTTACGTCTGATTTGAGCACTCAAAGTACACAGCTTCCTGGCAAGGTGGCTGTCTCCGAGAGAGAAACTCCCAAGGGGCGGGGGTAACCCAGAGGAAGATCCACCCTTGCAATCTTCATGCAGAGACGGGCAAAGCTTCAGGGGAAGCTAAGTTAGACAACAGTACATTTGAACTGGGCCTTAATGAAGCATAGGAATTCTTCAGGCTTGGTCTTAGCCCAAAAGTCCAAAAGCAGTTGCATGGGCAACCTCCTCCAAACAAGTGAATCCACAGACCTGGAACTCTGAGGATAAAGGAAGAGGTGTAAGATGAGGGTAAGGAGGGAGGGAAATAGGGGGTAGGGAAGATCAGAGCCAAATCAAAGGTGGTCTCCTGGGGAACACAGAGAATTTTGGTGTTTACCCACAGGCAAATAGAGAAGCTTGGAAAGAGAAGGTGGGTAATTTTCCCCCCTCTGTTAGGACAATGGAGGTGTGGTCCAAACCGAGGAAGAAGATAAGGTGATGGAGCAAGTAGGAAAGGGCCATCCCAACACTCCAGCTGTGCTGCCTGCAGTGCTTCTGTGGCATCCTGCAGCGTCTCCCAAGCAAGCGCGCCCCCTGCACAGGTGCGGGAAGTGAGGAGGACAAGGGGGGAGAAGACAGTGTCTGGCTGCGGCTGTGCTGCTTCTCCTTTGCCTTCACTGCGTTCAGAGGAAGATGAGTCCAGCTCAAACTCAAAGACGCCGCCACGACAGCAGTACTTGGAGCAAACCCCGGCCCCCTTTCCCAGGGGTAGCCTGGGGACCTCCCAGCCCAGGCCTGTCTGCTGTTCCCTGAGGATGGTTTGCCAGCATTTCCAGGTTGCTGAAGGTCTGGGCAGAACTGGAATAGATGGAGGAAGAGCTCTGAATCAGTTGGCAAAGTGGGAAGGGAAGGGAAGGGGTTCAAGGGACCATGGGGAACAGCCAGGGGTGTCTACAGCTCAGCTCACGCTGTCCCTGGCTCCCAAGCCAGGACAGGGAAACTGTAGGAGTCTTCCAGAAACTTCTAGAAGAAAAAGTCCAAAATCCCAGAGGCTTCATTCAGTCTGTGGAGGGTGACTACTTCACACCAACAGGCTAACCTTGTTTGTTTTCTTCCTCCTCCTCCTCCTCCTCCTCTTCCTCCTCCTCCTCCTCCTTCTCCTCCTCCTCCTCCTCCTTCTCCTCCTCCTCTTTCTTTAGGGGTATTCATCTTTTTATCCTTACAATGGGTCTCTCACTGGCCTGGAGCCCTCGTCAAGTAGGCTGTGTTGCCTGGCTGGTGAGTCCTGAGGACCCTCCTGTCTCCACCATCCCAGCTTTGGGGCACATGGGCAAGCCATTGCCCTCCAACTTTTTTTTTTACATGGATTTTGGGGATGAAGCTCAGGACCTAATACTCATAAGGCAAGCCAAACCCTCACAGCCTTCCCCTCTCTATTCTTCTACTACACCACAGGAAACGTGAGTTTTTCAAAGGAAACTTACACAACCACAGTCCACTGGTAAAGTAATGTCTAGCATTGTGATGCATGATTTGAAAAACTAGACGCCGGGAGTTGTGGTTACCATGACAACCTAATTCTTACACATAGGGAGCCCCGTAGGACTCTGCGTGCATGTGCATGCATTTCTTTACCAGTTCTACATCTAAGACCCACTAGACTCTCAATTCCCATACCGCAAACAGCAATTTCAATTGAAAAGAGCTTGCCACTAGCAAGTCGGGGGTCTCCCATTTAGCTTTGGCGCTCTCACTGAAGGTTATGCGGGGTACCACACACACACACACATCTGTGTCCCCACATCACAGCTGCATCAACAGAAGCGCAGTTTAGGGACAGCTCCGGATCACCCAGCGAGTCCCTGTCCAGGCCAAAAATAAGATGTGGGGCCTCTAGACTCTTGATCCGGTTCCTGAATGCCCTCTGCTCTTATAAGGAATTAAAAAGTCCTTTTTCTCCTTAAAAAAAAGTGTGTGTGTGTGGGTTGGGGGAAGAAGGTGGTGGGAAGTGGGGGGAGAAAAGCGAAGGGGGCAAATTTATTTGAATGCCATTATTTTGCCCAAGTCTCAGAAGACTGTGGTTCTTTTATTCCTGTAGAATGAGTGGGGTACACAGAACACCTTTGTTTTTTAATTCATTAACTTCTCCCAGGGGGAAAAAAAGACCATCCTTTCAGTTTATTCTGAGGAGCCCTGACCATGTGTGTGGTGTAAATAGGAAGGGCCACCAATGGAGATCTGTCCCTTTTCATGAGAAAAAAAAAAGTCACTTCCTCAGGTGCCAGGAGAAGTTTCTAACCAGACGTCAGCTTCCAGTTTTCAGTAAGTAGGTAACGGAGCTGTGGTGTAAAAATTCCTCCCCTTTCATTTGGAGCGCCTCGGTGATTTCTGATGCACTGTTCCCGATTTTCATGACAAAGTCATCCGGAAGATGCGCTGAGGAAGAAAGACGTTCTCAGAGCACAGTGACCAGGGTTAGCGTGACTCAGTCACTGTGTTGGGCTCTGGGCTGGGGGTCAGCACTTGTCTTTCATGACACACAGACCCCGAGCAACTCTGTTGTTGCCATTGTAACACGTCATGTGGCTTGGGATCCGTCTGATGCAAGAAGAAATAGTCCGCAGAGCATATTGGCCAGAACTGAGAGAGGAATCCAGATATCAGGTCCAGACTCTACCGCTGATCCGTCTGTCTGTTTCTTTCTTCTCCGTGTTCCTGAGTGCTTCCACTCCAAGTGGCAATTTTTGGCGAGGTTTGCCATGAAGAAGACGGCCCCTGTTCATTTCTTCTATCTAGAACATTCCAAAAAATAAAGCTTAAGATCAACTCGTCTGTTGAGCCTGTGCCTGATCTGGTTGGCATGGTTTGATGACCAGGAAGTGAATGCCCGCTCGTGTCTGAAGCTTGTCATTTGCACGTGGGACTCATCAGTGACCTCCGAGGCACAGGCCAGGTTCTAGGGGTGGGGTGGAAGGACAACTCCTCCACAGGTGCACAAGTGTCCTCAGGTACCCACGTACACACACACACACACACACACACACACACACACACACACACACACATGAACACACACACATACCATGTCTGCCCCCCATTTCAATATCACCCTTGCTCAGCTCAAGTTTTGCCCTCATTGCCTCGGGCATCTCAAGTGACCAATCAATTGATGAATGTTCTTCCTGACTTCATGAAGTAGTGACACGACGAAAACATGGACTGAGACATTTGTCTCCTATTTGGAGATTCTTGACTTTCGTCTGACCAGGATGAAGTCTCAAGGGCACCGGAGATCTTGTCTCCTTTGGAAGGGAGAGATATCAGTGGGCTGACCTTCTCCCCAGGAGTTACGTTTCCTGGCCAGTAGGACTCAGTGTGGACTGTGCACTTCTTGAGCTCCATTCCCCCTACATGCATACTTTATAATCCAGATGTTTACTAACAAAATTCATGATTTTAACAGGATCCTGAATTCCTTGTCATCTGGTCCCTTCCTACCGTCACAGAACCAAATACCCTCAAGCTTGGGTACCTGATGTGCTTCTTCCCCTGTTGTCCCTCGACCCACTCCCCCTCCCCACCCTCTTCTATCAGGTGCCTGTTGAGAGTCATTCCTAAAGGTGGTATTTCTTAGATTCTCAGCTCCCTCCCTTCCTTATCCCCATTAACATCCAGACATCTGTCACTCTGGCAGTTTAGTTTTTTTTGCTTCTTAAACATCTCTTTCATGGGGCTGGAGAGGTGGCTCAGGGGTTAAGCCTCTGCCTTGCAGGCGGAGGGTCCTGAGTTTGGATCCTAGACCCCACATATAGACACCAGGCAGAAGCAGGGGCGGCCTGCATTTCTGGTCCTGGTAGGGCGGAGCCTGTGAATCTCCGGGCAGAGTAAACAAGGAGGAGGTGGAGGCATCCATGGTGATTCTCGAATTCATCTGTGGTTCTACATACACACGTACGTACATATATACACACATAATTGAATAAATAATAAATAATAAAAAAAAATTTAAAAAATCTCTTTCATGACACATCTTTCAAGTCACCATTATGAACTGAGCATCTTTAGTTCATAAACCTGAAGTGCTCAAAAATCTGAAAGTTTTATATAAATACATATATGTATAATCTTATTTATTTGAGAGAGAGGGAGAGAATATACATGCATCCAAGGCATATAGATGGAAGTCAGAGAGAAACTTTGGAAGTCAGTTCTCTCCTTCCACCACATGGGCTTCGAATTGGGGATTGAACTCAGGTTGCGAGATTTGCAAGCAGGCACCTTACCTACTAATTTAGTTCTTCATACCCTAAAATCTGAGCTTCTGAGTATTGATAAGATGCCATAGGTAGGAAATTCCACAGCCAACTTTGAGTGATAGGTCTCAGCCAAAATGCAGCAGCATTGAAAACATCCCATAAAACTAGCTTCAGGGGCTGGAGAGGTGGCTCAGGAGTTAAGCCTCCGCCTTGCAAGCGGAAGGTCCTGAGTTCGGTTCCCAGATCCCACGTATAGACGCCAGGCGGAAGCGGGGGCGGCCTGCGCTTCTGGTCCTGGTAGGGCGGAGCCTGTGAATCCCGGGCAGAAGGAGGTGGAGGCGTCCATGGTGGTTCGCGAATTCGTCCGTGGTTCTACACACACACAGACACACACATACACACGCACATGCGCACAGTTGATAAATAATAATAATAATAATAATAAAATTAAAAAAACTAGCTTCAGACTGTGTATAATAAGGTTTATATAAAATATGAATTTCAGCTGTGATAGGCTGCTCTGTGTTGAATATTTGTAGAAACAATGAATGCATTTCTATTTTATGTTGTTTGCTATTTATTTTCAATATTTTACATTGTGTATGTGTGTGTGAGTGTGTGTGAGTGTGTGTGTGTGTGTGTGTGTGTGTGTGTGTCCATATGCCATGGCATGCATACACAAGTCAGAAAACAACTTGTAAGAGTCAGTTCTCTCCTTCCACTATGTGGGCTCCAGGATCAAACTCAAGTGGTCAGCCTTGCAGCTAGGATCTTTCTTCACTGAATCGGCTCCCCTGGCCCTTCATCGATTCCTTTTGTGAGACATCTTTTCTTGTATCCCAGGCTAGTCTTGAACTTCCTGTGGAGTCAAGGAAGACCTTGAACTCCTGATCCTCCTACTGCTTCTACCTCCCTCTCAAGTGCTGAGATTGCAAGCATGCGCCACCATGCCCAGTTTAGGAAATGCTGGGAGATGCTAGGAGATGCTAGTGCTATTCTAGGTAAACTCTCTACCACTGGAGCAACATGTCCGAAAACACTTGGCCAGTCTTCTTTACCGTAAGCTGGGGCAGAGGTACCCCAGCAAGTCAACCTTCTGGTAGGACTTCAAGGCCTTTCCACAACTTCGTATACTCTTGTCAAAGCGCTCCTTTCTTTGTGTCAACATCTGCAATTTCTCCATCTAGCCTGCTTTGGGGTTAGGGTCTTAAATGGACCGAACTCCAGTTCAGCGATGGTCATGAGCTGTCTGTTATGTGTGGAGAGAGTCATCCGAATAGCCGTATCACGTGAACAGCGAATATGCAGGTTGGTCTCAGGTGAGTCACCATCCCTGAAGGATCTCAGGCACCAATGCATCCTTGGAGTGGGAAACCCATGTGCAGGGACGCCTCGAGCCTGTCTAAGGCACATTGGACGGGAAAAGAAGGCAAATATGAGCCTCTAAGGTCATCGCCTACCCGGACAGCGGTGAGAGGGAAAGCTCAACAGTAACAAGAAACTGATTTGTGATACCAATGCAAGTAGAGCCAGAGTGTTTGCAGGTCAGGACAGAGTGAGGTTACCCTAGAGATGCGCAGGCTATATGGGGTGTGGAGGTGTGTACAGGTCATCTCAGGGGTACACGGGTGACCCCCAGCCATGTGCAAGTTGCCCTACAGAGGTGTAGGTTACCTCATGGGTGTACAAATTACCACCAGGAGTGCAGGCTATGTCAGGAATGTCAGCTTGCTCAGGGGTATGCAGGTCACTCTGGGGACCCGCAAGCCTGAACCATGACCGAATCTTGTCAGGTGCCTGCGTCTGTGCCTTTCAGCTGCAGAAGTGGTTGCTGAAATCTCTCTGAAGGCTTCTGTTTAGATTCCTTTTGCATGCGTGTACCACAAGTGGGAGGCACGTGCGTGCACATGTGCAGTGAGGGCATATGTGTGCCATGGAGTGCCATGCGTGGAGGTCAGAAGACAACTTACTGAAGTCGCTTCCTTTCTTCGGCCTTATGGGGTCGGCTGACTTTTACAGCCAGCTCCTTTACTTGCTGAACCATCCCACCAGCCCACTGGTGGTATCTGTTGGCTGGTTTCTTGTGCAGCTTCATTTCCAGGAGCCTGTCTTGGTTCCCAGAGCACAACCTTGCCATCCCCCCCTCTTCTAAATGCCTGCTTTAGCTGCCATTGTGCCCAATTTCCCTCCCCCACTTCATCCCCACTTGCAGTAACCATTGCTGGGTGGAGGGTGGGGGGCTGACTTCATAGATGCCCTTGAGGGAAATGAGGAAACCAGAGTCATGCATCATTGGCGTTTAAGGATCCCTGGGATTATTGCTGTGTATATAAGAAAGGGATACTGAAAGTGATCACGAGAGTCATTAAGTGGTGGCCATGGCAAGCTTTCCACCCATTCATTTCCTTGTCCAGAAGACCCAGGTGATGGTGGGGGAGCGGTACATACTGACGCAGTCATTGAATCGTCTTCCTGGGTGAGCGCACACCCAAGCGCTCTGACTGCCAGACACATGCTCTTACTTCCATGTAGGGACTGTCCAGGCTCTTGTATATTTCTCCTGCCTGCAAATGATCATGCAGATTCCCCCACGATCCTCCATCGGTACTTCCAAAGCCTTTAGTTTAGCAGTTTTGCCTTTTAGAACTCTCCCAAGTTGAACCACGCATGGAAAGTGTGGGTAGCTATGCATAATCCAAGTTTCTCAGAGGAGCTTTGTTTTCATGTGATCTTTCGATGTGAATGACTAGGAACAACCCAGTTCTGCAGTGGCAGGGGATTAAGTTAGTCTGTTGTGGCATGTGTGAGATAGGTACCACCAGCATTTATACTGCAGGGAGCATCCTGTAGAGATACATTAGCATGTGTTGCCAGGGGAAAGCATCTGATTCTAAAGCAGAATTTCATAATCATAGGAAAACTATAAATAATTACAAAACACACATATACATATATACACTCATGAATACAAGTACACATGCATACATATATTTACACACGTATACATGCACAAACATATACATACACATGTATGTGCATACATACACACATATTTATGTATGCATATACATGCTTGCATGCACATATACACATACATCTATGTATACACATGCACAGAAATAAGCACATATATGCATAAACATATACATACACACGTATGCACATGCACATATACATGCATGAATACACATACATAAAGACACAAAAACAACCCCAGAAGATCATTGTACCATGTCACCATGGTACATAGCATGTTGTTAGCTATGTATTTGAAATGGCATTGTTTAAAATATGATGATTATTATTTTGTGTGTGTAACATAGGGTCATGCATGCGCTATTGTGTGCATGTGGAGGTCAGAAAACAACTTTTTTTTCCCTCTTTTTAATGTCTGAGGATATGCCACATTCTTTCATTCTTTTTTTTTTATTCAATTGTGTGTGTGTGTGTGTGTGTGTGTGTGTGTGTATGTGTGTGTGTGTAGAACCACGGACGAATTCGGGAACCACCATGGACCACCTCCACCTCCTTCTTGTTTACTCTGCCCCAGGGATTCACAGGTTCCGCCCTACCAGGACCAGAAACGCAGGCGCCCCCCCTCCCCCCC
The DNA here is from genome assembly GCA_023101885.1 of Typhlomys cinereus. Taxonomy (NCBI): domain Eukaryota; kingdom Metazoa; phylum Chordata; class Mammalia; order Rodentia; family Platacanthomyidae; genus Typhlomys; species Typhlomys cinereus. The sequence continues at coordinate 737,855 of JALPQD010000628.1, read as the reverse complement.
CCGCTTCCGCAGGCATCTATGCATGGGTTTAGGATCTGAACTCAGGACCTTCCGCCGGCAAGGCAGAGGCTTAACCCCTGAGCCGCCCCAGAAAATAACTTTATAGATGCTGTTTCTTGCTACTTTTACATGGGTTCAGGGGGATAGAACTCAGGTCATTTGAACTTCTATGTTGTGCAAATGTTCTGAATTACAATTAAAAAAGCTTGATGGGGTGGGATTTATGCGGACCTCTGTTCTCCAGCCTTTACCAATCATTCACTCTTATTTCTTTATAAGTGCGGAAGCAAAGGTCTGGATTTCACCTGGAAAATTGTCTTTTCCCCCCTCAATTCTGAAGAGAAGAAGAAAGAAAGAAAGAAAGAAGAAAGAAAGAAAGAAAAGAAGCAAGAAAGAAAGAAAGAAAGAAAGAAAGAAAGAAAGAGAGAAAGAAAAGAGAAAGAAAGAGAGAAAGAAGAGAGAAAGAAAGAGAGAGAGAAAGAGAGAAGAAAGAGAGAGAGAAGAGAGCGAGAAAGAGAGAGAAAGAGAGAGAGAAAGAGAGAGAAAGAGAGAGAGAGAAAGAAAGAGAGAGAAACGAAAGAAAGAGAGAGAAGAGAAGAGAGAAGAAAGAGAGAGAAGAGAAAAGAGAAAGAAAAAGAAAGAAAGAAAGAAAGAGAAAGAAAGAAAGAAAGAAAGAAAGAAAGAAAGAAAGAAAAGAAAGAGAAAGAAAAGAAAGAAACTGACTTCTCACTGGTTGAAGCTGCCTTGTGGATGACTTGAAGGATAAAGCCAACTGCATTCCTGCACCAGGCCAGTTCCCACTTCCACCAGCCCTGACCCTGACTAGCTCAGCAGGAGCTGATTACTCAGAACCAGCTTCACCTGTCCACAGTGCATGTCGGCAGAGAAGTGGCGCAGGAGAGTCGCCCTTTCCGTGCCCTCTGGTTCTCCCGGGCTTGCCGCATTCCTGAACCTCAGCAGGAAACCTCTGAGAGCAAGAGGTTGTGGGGAGTCCCTGGAGAAGGCTGGACTCAGAGTAGAACTGGCAGAAAAATGAGGGAGATGAGGGAAAACAGAAGCCAGAAGGAAAAGGAAAGGCAGGGGAGAGAGAAGGGGAGGGGAGGAAGTCCGGGGGGAAGGGAGAATGCAAGGAAAGAGAGGTGCCAAGCTGGAATCTTGCAGCATGGACTAACTTAACCAAGGTGGGCAACACTGTCTTGAGACCTTGAACTCTTCCAAAATAGCGTGTCTTCTAGCGCTTTGCCCTGCCCTCTCTGATCCCAGCAGGTTTGACGTCACCCGGAGCTTTGGGCAAATGTAAAGTCTCAGGCCAGCCCCAGCCTCCTGGATCAGAATCAGCAGGGAAACTCCGGGTTGCTGGTGTCCCGGCATGTTGTCCAAAGCCTATGGCTATGGCTTCTTGGAGTTATGTAGACCAAATCCAGTGTCTCCTATCTTTCTCTAGTGACCCCTAGTGGTAACAAGCCACTGTACAGTGGGATAAAGAAAAGTTTGATTCTCAGCCTGAACCCACAACTCCCAGACTCTCAGCTAGTTGAACTCACCGAGGATCAGCACGCTTGAGAGACCAGAGCCCGGTGGCCTCTGGTTTAGGGAACCTGGTGGGGTTCCAGCTGCGAGCTGGGGTCTTTCTGCACAAGGCTGCTATAGATTCAAAGACCACATTCCTGAACAGGATTGTCCTGTGCGTGTCTGCACATACTGACAGAAAGTGAACTCTGTATCTCTCAAATAGGAGCACATCCATCCTGTAGATTGCCTGTTGGATCAGCCCTTGGTCTGAGGCATTATTTAAAGAAAAGAAATTCTTCATGGATAAATCAATGTTCAACTGGGCCTTGGATTTGTATTAGGGTTTCAGTTTTAGGAGAGATGTGGGGAATTTGGAGTATCGAGATCATGAACAAGTTACTGGTATCATCTTTACTCAGAGCCTTTGGGAAATGAAGGAGTTTTGTACTGTCTCTCAAAGTAGTCTCTTGTAGACACACACACACACACACACACACACACACATACACACACACACACACACTTTCTAAACTCCTTGAAGAACCTCATCTGTGGATCTCAGAACTGGGTACTTCATCATTGGTCATTGTATGCAAAGAGGTGTCCACATGTCCCGATTCTTAATCTATTGCTTTTGAAGGAGGCATTTTTGTCTTTTATCTTCTCCTTTTCCTCCCTCTCCTCCTCTACTTCTTCTTCTTCCTCCTCCTCCTCTTTTTCTTTGTCCTTTTCCTCCCCCCTCTTCCTACTCTTCCCCTTCATCTTTCTCATCCCTCCTCTTTCTCCTTCTCCTCTCCTCCCCTCCTCCTCCTTTTCGCCTTCCTCTTGCTCTCTCTCCTTGCCCTGTTCCCCTCCCCTTCTTTTGATGGTTAGTATTAATTGCCACATTCACACCTGGGAGGCGGACCTCCAGGCCCATCTGAGACAGAGTCTCTAGATTAAGGTTGGCCTCTGGGCACACCTGCTAAGAGACTGTCTTGACTGAATTAAGTGATGTGGGCCGGGAGCATTCCCTGAGCAGGGGATCCATAGCTGGGCAAGGATGGAGAGAACAGAGCACGAGCGAGCATGGCTGCATTTATTCCTTCTCTGCTTTTTGAGTGCGGCTACGGCATGATCAACCACTTCAAGCTCCTGCCATCGCGACTTCTCCGCCATGATGGACCAGAACTTCAGATCATGAACCGATGAAATCCTCCCCTCGCTAAGCTGGCTGGGTCAGGTGTTTTGTTGCAGCAAGGAAGGAAGTTAAGGAAACTGAAACACTAAAACGTTCCTCTCCCTCTTCCTCCTTACTCTTTTTTTTTTTTTTTTTTTTTTTTTTTGTGAGACAGGGTGTTGCTCTGTAGTCCAGGCTAGCCTCAAATTCCTGATCCTCCTATCTCAGCCTCCCAAAAGCTGAGATTATAGCTTATGCTGCCATGCCCAGCTCTCTGTACTTATAACATGCTAGAGCCCAGATACTGTCTCTTATTCTCACCAACTCTGATTGTATTTGTCAATCCACCTACCAGTTTGTACTCTATAAATAAATACAGAAATGGAAAGGAAGAAATAAAAGAGAGGGGGGGAAATACAAGCAGAAGTTGCAATGAGAATGTTGCGTCATTTGGAAGTAAACAACCAGACAGAGGGCTGGAGATGTAGCTCCGATGCTGGAGTGCTTGCTTAACACGCATAAGGCCCTGGATTCCATCACCAGCATCGCCTAAAACCAAGCACAGTGGCACATGCCTGTAATCTAGCTCTTGGTAGGTAGACACAGGAAGATCCCAAGTTCAAAGTCATCCTTAGCTGTACAGTGAATTCCAGGCCAGTTTGGATTGACGCGCCTGTCTCGAAACATATAGAACAGCAACCACATAAAGACCAATGGAAAAAGCAGCCATTTTCTCTGATGCTTTCCTCCCCAAAGCCCCAAGCCACAGGGGCTGGTCACAGGGATGATTTGCGGCAGATCATTAAGGTCCTGGGACCCAGCGTCCAAATTGCTGACCCATTTCCTGAACTTACGAGCAGGCCTGCAGTCTCAGGTTCTGTCTAGAGACCTGCCCTGCTCTTCTGGGTGGGTTCTTGGAGACATACACATCTTCAAAGGACGTCTGTTCCCATAAGCACTTTGCAGGAGGACGTTGTCTGGCATGCATGCCTTTTACTTGAGCTTGTTTCCATTAGACTGTTTGGGATTTGCCACTGGGTGCTGGAATATTCTATTGTCAACGACATTGGCCGAAGTCTTTTCTTAGGTGGTCCCAACTTCCAAGTGGACTGTAAAAGACAAAAGGATGCTGTGGAAGATCCGGGAGACAGAAAAGTAACCACAGCCACTGTGTCCTGAAGGTCATTGTTGTACAAGCCATGAGAGGTACCACTCCTTACGCCACATCTACTGCCCTTCCTCACTATCAACTCTGTTGCCTGGGGGCAATGCCAGGCCCACACCGGGGAAGGCACTGTGGATTCACAGAGGCAAGGGCTTCAGAGAACCAAGGACCTATGGATTAGTGGCAGCGCCCTCAGTATCTCACCCCAGGGACCACAGAGTTTGAAGTCAGGATTTCCAAAGAAACTCAGACCAAGAACGTGAGGTGACTTTTCTCTCAGTCTTCAGGTTTCAAGCTGAGACCCTTGCTTCCCTGTCTCTGCTTGCAGTTATACAGGATATAACAGGGGCCTTTAATTCAGGAGAGGGGAAGGCTTTCTTTTTGGTTTTGAGACAAGATCTCATGCGCCCCAGGCTGGCTTCTAACTCTCTATCGTCACCAAGGTGGACCTTGAATTTCTCTTGATTCCAGTTCCTCAACATGCCCGCTGTAGGCATGTTTGAATCCAGATTTTCTGCAAACTGGTCAAGCATCTGGGACTCCAGGGATTAAATCCTCAGCTCCAAAATCTTCACAGTGGCTCAGCTCTCTGATCATTGATGGAGACACTCAAGGACTCGGACTGTCACGTTCTTCTCCGAATTTTTTTGTAAGCTTGCTTTACTATTATTTATCTATTTGTTGTTTGTTTATTGTATATATGTGCATCAGAGAGCACTGTATATACCTGTGGAGGACCAAGGGTGATTCTGAGGAATCATCCTAGATTGCTTCTTTTCTGCTTCACTCTGGGATTTCCCAGGCTCCCACCCACCAAGGCCAGAAGTGTAGGCCACCATTTCCGCTTGGCATTTTTTACATAGGGCCTGGGATCCAAACTCAGGGACTTCTAGACAATGTGCACTGTACACAATAATTTCAAGAGGGGGGATTATGGGATCTTTTACATGGGTAAACGCCACGAAGGTAGAGTTTAATGTAGAGGAAAAAACCCATAGCCAGCAAAATGATTCTTGTATTAGAGCGGTCAGGTTTCTACTCGGTTGTGTGTGCGTGTGTGGCTGTGTGTGTGTGTATGTGTGTGTGTGTGTGTGTGTGTGTGTGTGTGTGTGTGTGTGAGTGAGTGAGGGTGCACACGCCGTGGTGTGCATAGGAAGGTAGAAGACAGCCTTCAGGAAGTTGACAGTTTCTGGACACTCCCAGGTCTCCACCTCCCATTTTCCATAGGCACATGGGAATTACAGACGCTTTCATACTGTCCCCAGTATTTATGTGGGATCTGGAGGGTCCAACCTCTGGCCCTCATGCTCACAGTGGCAAGCACCTTACCTCCACCTCCCCAGCCCTCACATTCCTTTCCTATCACGTTCTTAGCCTTTTGGCGAAGATTAACTTCTCTTCTAAATCAGTCTTAACATCTGACTATAATGAGTTGCATACAGTTTTGACAGGTATGGAACCAAGAGTCGTGTTCACAACTTTTTGAAAAGTGTATGATATCCCCGGCCCAAGTGTTGGTGGATTCGTTCATTCTTGCTCTTTGGTATTTAGCATGCTAATGTAAACCGAGTTTGAAGTTTCTCTGCTTTGAAACAATTCCAATGGGCCCCTCCTTTGCTTTTCTTCTTACACATTCCAAACCACTGGGACCTCTTACTGCCTAGTCTGTCTCAATAAGTACTGCACCACACACCTGGACAGGTGAGCCACACCCTTGGGACATGGCGACCCACTCATTTTGACTTGCACTTGTCACATGAATGCAAAGCAGGAAACGCTCCTGGCCCAGGTGACACCCCACAGTCTCTCAGGTCTTCTTTTCAGCTACAGCGTTGAAGAGGATACCTGGGAGTAACAACTACACTAGGCAGAGCCAATAATGAAGACCTTATGGTAGTAAAACAAAAATGGGAAACCAATGAATCAAGCTCACAGCTACCTGGCAGCGCTACAGCTTCAGGACCACACAGAAATTCCTCCTGTGTTTTGTCTTTAGCAATCCACTCTGCACTCAGCTTTCTTATGAGTGAGCATTCTCTGCTCCTTTCCTTCCAAGGTTGGGGGGCCTCCATAGCACCTCGCATCCAGTTGCCCTGGGTTCTCTGCCTGTCTTCTGACCTTTAAGGTGACATGCTCTTTCCCTATATTCTGCACACACTCGTGCACACAGCACGCACACACACGCACACACATGGACATACACACTTTCCTCCTCCATGATCCTGCTCACACTTCAGACCCCGGCAGTGCTCCTTCAGGAAGTTTCTGCAGCCATCCAGGCCACAGCAGCCTCCCGTGTGACTCTCACGGAGCCCGGCCTTTTCCTTTCGAGTCCTCGTGTGTCGTTACTTCTCTCTCCCCCATTGTCAATAAAAATCTGGGATCATTGTGTCCCCCACTGTATCCCCAGCCTTGGCATCATGCCTGGTACACAGAAGGTGTTCCCGAATGAATTAACGAGGACTCAAAGCCCATTTGTTACGTGGATGAATAGAGGGCTGTTTGGTCCGTTCTCGGCCCCCAAAGCGAAAGAAGCTGGTGAAATCATGTGGCTCTGACTGACCATTAATGTCGGAATAAAAGATGCCATTCAAGTGTTGGGCAACGTTTTGTGCTGCTGAGTTGTGGGGCGCCTTTCTCATGCGTTCCTCGGGGTGGGGGGACTGGTAAAATGCTTGTGAGGACAATTTGCCAAAAGCATTAAAGATCACAAAAATTTTTCTATAAACCTTTTGGCCCAGTAATTCTACTTTGTGTAGGTTTGCACGTTCACTTGTGGCTTGGGTAGTAGTTAACTGCTGACATAACCTAAGCGTCCAGCGAAAGGAGATTGATTAAATAATGCAATGAAAATCCCAAGCATTGTGATATTCTGAAGCATCTGAAAAGAACTATGTCAACTTCTGTGTATTGAGATGAAAAAGATACTGTTAAACAGAAGAGAATGGCTAATGATGGATGGAAGAGTACATTTATGTACATTTATGTATCGTTATACATATATTGTTATACAAATGTCAACTTGATGACTGAGGATTCCAGCTCTGGACACATTTGCAAGGAATCAGAAGTTGAGTTAGGTTTTGAGTAAGCCTGCAGGGGATTGTTTAGTTAACGGGGAAGGTCCGGTTCATGGTGGTGGTCTCTAGACAGGTGAATAAGATGGGGGGAGCAAGTTAGGGAAGTTGGTATCCTTCTACATACTTGGCCAGACATTCTGCTCTGGTAAGTGAAGATTGTCCCTCTCAACAATCCTGTGGATTTGGAATGACCAGTTCCCTTGGCTCTTGGTGATGGTGTGGGCTCTTCTGTTAAACTGGACAAGGAATTGTAATGGGACAATTGTAAGTCAAAATAAAGCCCCTTGTTTCCTTGCATCATGTCATAATTAAGCACAGATGTCAACTTGACTCTTGAGGGTTTGAGCTCTGGGCACAGTTGTAGAGAGTTGATGGTTGAGTTAAGCCCAGAGCAAACCTGAAGGAGATTGTCTAGCTGCTGGGGAAGACCCAGCCCATGGTGGGTGGAATTAGGCCCTGGATAAATCACAGAGACCTGGTTGAGAGAGTTGGCATCCTTCTGTATACTTGGCCAGACATGCTGGTCTGGCAAGTAAGGATTGTCCATCTCTCAGCTGTTATGCAGTGATGGTGTGGCCAGTTCCCTTGACCTTGGTGTTGGTGCTGGACTAAGAACTGTAACCAGAAATCATAAGAGAATAAACCCCTTGTTCCCTTAAGCCGTTTGATGGTCATTTATCAGCAACCATGCAGGCTGACTGCACCACAGCATTTGGTCATGAATTTATTGGCAACATGCTGCGCAACTGCGACATGCATGCCCAGGACATCTCTGAAAGTGTCTATAAGAAACTGGTCCCCAGCGTTAGTTTGAGAAAGAGGAGGAGAAGTGACCTGAAAAACTGGGTAGGAAGGAGGAAGTTTCGTTCTACAAATCATTTTAAAGTTCTAATCTTGTACAATAATCTTGTCTTACCTGTTCTATGACTTAACAGATGGGAGTCTGAAAGTTGCAAAAAAAAATGAACAGAAATGTAAGTGTGTGTATGTGTGCATATCTACATGGGAATTCTTTCCGTGTCATAGTTTGTTTATGTTTCCTTGACCTTTTCCAGTCTGAATTTTCGCCCTTGTACTCTCAAGTTCTCATTAATTTCAGCAGTTGCTTTGGTCATACCTTCTTTCCTAATCCACACCAGGAATTTGTGTCTTTCCAACATCCCTAAAGTCTGTCTCCAGTAGAATGGAGGTGGGGGGGGGAGGAAGGAAGAGGCAGAAGGGACCCCTCCCAAGGGAGGTCCAGAAATAGGACCCAGACAGGGTGAAAGTCAAGCTCATAACATGCAATCTCAGCGCCCTCATGAAAACACCCGGGTGCCTCCAGATCTACGTAGTGATGTTGGCAGTACACGTCGCCGTCGCCATGCCAATCACGTCACTGAGAATAAGTTGAATGAGCAAGGGGCCAGTGTGCTCCAAGTGCTTTGTGATACGGTTAAGTGCAAAACCCGTAGATTTCATTATTTGCTTTGTGATAAACCCATTGTTTCTGTTGTTGGTGATCCAGGAAAAAAAAAAGGTCTCCTGCCACATGCCATGACCCAGACAGCAAGAAGTTCAATATGACTGTTTCATCAACTGGAGGAGAGATTGTGCTCACAACAATCATTTTTGACATGGTTTAAGAAATGATAAACTGCGCCCAATGAAAACAGAAAAGAAACTAAGTTTCATAGCAGGTAATTTGTAAAGAAAATAGCCATTCCTATCCTTGGCTGCGTATTAAAAAAACTAAATAAGCAGAAAAAAAGTGTGTGTGTGTGTGTGTGTGTGTGTGTGTGTGTGTAAAACTCAGGAATTACAAAAAAAAATATTTTTCCTCTTCTGATTGGAAACATTTCAGAAAGCACTTTTTCTATTCAAGATGGAGACTTTACATAGACTCCCCCCACCCCCATTCATCGTCTTGTCCCATAGGGAATTCCATCCATTTTCTGCTCATGCACCTCACTGTGATTTCAGTTCTCGAAAGTGACTTGATATCATGAAGCTGAAACACACATCAAGTTCACTAGACTCCCCAAATAGTCACCCCAACCAAAGTAACTGTCTTTGGCGATCCAGGACCTTGTATGAAGTGGTAACTTGGTCTACGAGTTCATAATAAAGTTAGACAGGTAGGGATAGGATGAAGAGAGGTGCAGGGGAATGCTGGGAGAAAAGAAAATGAAACGAGTCCTCATAAGACAGTAGCCAGGACCAGAAAGCCCCACTTGAGACCCCTGAAGAATGTGGAGACCGTCCTGATGTCCCACCTGCAGCATGTGGGACCCTCGGGGCTGTTAATTCCCCTGTGTTAACTGACTATTCTTGCACCTGGTAGCCCAGGGGACTAAACTTACAGAAAATCAAAATGAGGAAAAAAAGTTAAGGTAATGTGTCTAAGCCTCCCAGGATCTATGCGAGCCAACATGTGCCCCTCCTTTCCCCGTGGCCCCTGCTTCCTTCTGCCCAAGTTATAAACGTAGCAGCTGGAGGACTAGTCATGGATATGAACGAGGGTCTCATCTGAAACTGAGATGAGCAGAACCTAGTAGAAGCTGGAGTCCCAGGGCCAAGTCACCATGCGGGTAAGTAGCCACAGATGGTGTAACTCCAAGAACCAGAAAAAGCCAAGCTTTTCCGGTGTTTAAGCCTGGGTTTTCTTTGCCACAGAGTAAAGACCAGGCCTGACTCCACTTGGTCTCAGACACATTCACCAGAATCAGGCACAGAGGCCTCTGTGCCATAGACAGTGGGTTTTCTCACCTTCGACTAATCTGACTTGGGTCAGCCGCTCCCTTCTTGTTGAGACCTTCCAAAGCAAATCTAGTTCACTTTTTGGGTTGTCAAAGCTGCCTGGAAGCCAAGCAGTGTTTTTCTTTCTTGTGCATGATGTCATGCAGATAAACATCTGACTTCACTGCAGTTCTTCTTAGCATCAGATTTTGTATTCATCAGAGAAGGCCACGTGCAGTAACAAACAATCCTAAGTTCTTGGCAATGTGCCACAGGAAAGGTTTGCACCTCAATTCTGTTACCACCCTCTGTCTCGTGTAGTCATTCAGGGACCTGAACACCTTCTCTCTCCTGGGGCTCTGGCATCCCCTGAGGCCTCACAAGTTCCGCAGATACCTCTGCATCCCATAGATGTTGAGTAGGCTAAGATAGGAGGTGGTACACATGTTCTCTGATTGTCAGAGCTGATAAGAGCTGCAGGTCCATCTTCAAGGGAAGTCGGAAAATAAAGTCTAGCTGAAGGCTGGGCAATGCAACTTAGTGGGTTGAGTACCTATATAGCATGCATGAGGCTGTGGGTTCAATCCCCAGCACTTTCCCCTCACACATTCACACCATATACTCATGCAGGTGCACATGAGCACATGAGCATGCGTGCTTCTAGCTGAGAACCCCAGGAAAGGAGGGTGGACAGAGACCAATAAACAATCTTTGAGAAGACACCAGCATTGCAATGATAAATTCTCATACCACTGAAGCCATGAGCTTATTCAAAGAGATACTTGTAAGGCAAAAGGAAGAGAGTTTCCTACATGGTTTCAAAGCAATAGTCCTTGGCTACAAGATCAGTAACAAGGGTGGTATCAGTCCAAGGTTGAATAGATATCCTTGCAGAGAATTCTTTGTGCAAGATCGTCTTTCTGACAGAGCCTCTGAGGATCACTCTTGTTATCAACTGGTGGTACAGAGAGTTCCTACCTCACAACTATCTGGTTCCCTTTGTCATCTGTTTGTCTCTCTGTCTATCTATCCATCATCTGCAATCTACCTGTCATCTACCACCTACATATCTACTATCTATCTACTATCTATCTGCTATCTATCTATCTATCTATCTATCTATCTATCTATCTATCTATCTATCTATCCATCCACCCATCCTCTATTTCTATCATCTATCATTTATCTATCTGTCATCTGTGGATCATCTGTCACTTATCTCTCCTCTATATTTATCTATCATCACCATCATCATCTATCTCTCATCTAGCCTCTGTCTCTCTGTGTTAAGGCTGTTGAGTGACTCCATTTTGACTCTGATCAATTTTCTGCTTACCTCTGTCACATATCAAATTTTCAGCAAGTTTCCACATGAATCTTCCTAATGGTGACAAAAGCCAGGACAATCCTGCTGCTACTGTCCTGAGAACAGTGTTCTCATATCACTCTGAAGTTATTTCCTTGCTCTTTGATGTTTACTACTGAAAATTCTCTTTGGACGTTGACATCATTACAAAAGGAAGCCATTTCTGACTTGCCACAGTACAGTTGTTAGTTGGTTCTAAAAACCTCCAGGTCTAGACCACAGAGGCCAGAGGAGACGTGTGAGTTCTGATGACGATTCTGTGCATCGCACAAAAGTCTTTCCTAGACATGTCAATCAACTCCAACGTACCTCCCAGGAGAAATGTCCCTTCGAGTGGTGGCACCTGAAATAGTTCCTCCTGCATGCACATTGACCACAGGCTCTACCACAAGGGCGGCATCTGATTTGACTATAGCCAATCTCTAGACTAGACACCAATCAATCTACAACCAAGTGTGAAATGACAAAGTGAGCCAATCGGAAGCTTGCTTTTGGAGAATTAGAATTGGCGACTATCTTGGTCCATCTTCTATGGCTATGACCAAATCTCATGGTCCAGATAACTTAGAGAGAAAAGAAAATTATTTGACACAGTTGCAGAAGTTGGCAAGTCCAAGGTTGAGAACTGTGCCAAGAGAGGGTCTACTTGCTAGGTTTAAAGGGGGGAAGAGGGGAGAAGGGCTTGGGAGGGTGACTCTGACCACATGGGAACCACACGGGGGCCCATTAATAAAGGGAAGCTAACATGAGGGAGAGACTTAAGAAATGCTAATTTGTTAGCATCAAGGTGGAAAGACGGTGAAACAGAAAAGGTGCTTAAGGTCAGAGAGGACAGTGAGTCACAGAGAGCTGCCACGCACAGCATAGCCAGGTGGGAGTCCGAAGAGAAACAAATCCCACACAAAGAGCCCCGAGCAGGTCACTTTTTAAAGGCTCAGATATTGCTTAGGAGTTGCTGGGCATTGCTAGGGAAGTAGTGAGGTGGGGGTAGGGAGAAGGTTTGGTCTTGGGGTCATGCGGTTTCACTATCACTGCTCGCGGTGGATTTGGATACTACGGGAGGCGAGCCAGAGGCAGAGTGCAAACTCAACGTCCTCTTCTCTTCCAGAGCCACTAACGTCCTGCCAGAGGCCCCGTCACCATGGTTTCAGCTAATTCTAGTCAACTTTCAAACCCTAGGCTCTAAGCACCATCCACACGAAGATTTGATGGATAGGGGGAATGAGTTTCTAATGCAGGAAGTTTGGGGCCCATATTCAATCCATAGCCTGGACTTAAAGAAAACTGTGCAGCTCAAAGGAAGAACAGGAAGTGAATAGATCCAAGCTAAGAAAAGCCACCTCCGCACGGGCCATACAGGATGGAGGGGGCATCCTTGTGGGAGAAGTCTCAAGACCCAAGTGAAGAGGTGTGCGTGGGGCCGGGGGGGGGGGAACAGGTGACAGATGTGAGTATCCTGTGACTGCCAGGATTTCCTCCAACACCTCAGTTCTTGATCTTCCACAGTTATCTTCAATTCCCTGCCAATCTATTGCCGTGTGACCAGCTACCCCCCAAACACAGCGACTTCACACGGCAAGATTCCCGTGTTTGGCTTATGACTGGAAAATTTGGACAGGACTAAGATCATTCATTCTTGCACCCCGATACACCTCAGACAGGGGATTGCAGGCACTCAGTGGCCCACAATCAAGTTTCTCAGCTTCTTGCTCCCAGGTCGCTCATATTGGACATCATCAGTCCTAGCCAGAGGCGGAGTCCCATCCTCCAGCCTTGCTGACGGGTCCTTATTCCCTTCCAGCTTCACCGCACAGCCAGCATAGACCTTGAACTGCCGTCGAAGGATAGAAGCGCAGTGAGGGGTCATGCTGCTGATTGGGGGTGAGTGGGAAGCCATCCATCACTGGCCCAAGGCTGACCTAATGAGCCGCTCCTCTGTGAACGACTCAGGTAAATGCATGGCGCCCTCAGGAGAGAACACAGAGTGCTCTGTAGAATAGAGTCACCTCCAAAGATTTCCAAACCATCTTTTCAGGCAAAAGCTGCAAACAGCTAGCCTAGCATACCAAAAAAAGAAAAAAGAAAAAAAAAAAAAGAAAAGAAAAAGAAAAAACTGTACATATACTTACCCAGTTTGATCCACACTCTGCCTTTTATTTTAAAAACCAGGAACTTTTACAACTGGGAAGAATTTGCATCTTAATGAAGTTGGCCAGGCTGGACAAATAACTCAGCAGTGAAAGCTCGTGCCATGCAGGCAAGAGAACCAGAGTTCAGATCCCCAGTTTACCATGTAAATGTCAGGTGGGCGTCAATGCCCACTTCTAATTTCAACCTTGGAGGGCAGAAACTATTGATCCCTAGAACACACTGACTCACGAGACTAGCCATATCAATGAGCTCTGGGTTTGATTGAGAGACCCTGTCTCAAATAATAAGATAGAAGAGTGATCTAGGAAGATTCCCAGCATTCAGCTTGGGCCTCCATCTGTACATGTACACATGTGTATCCGTGCTCTGCCATGCATGTACTCACAGACTTTCGAGCATGCATACATACATATACTGTATTAGTTAGGGTTCTCTAGAGTTACGGAATTCATAGAATGAATTATATATATATATGAAATTTATTGAGTTGGCTTACAGATATGGCCGAGGTAGTCCAACAACGGTTGCCAGTAGCCGAGGTAGTTCCAACAATGGCTGCCAATAGCTATCTGCTCAGTTCGGTAGTCAAGTGGGTGATGGCTGAAGGCTGGAGAACTCCTAGAGTCTTAGTCTAGTGGAAGGCTAGAAGGTCGTAGAAACCAGGTGGCCGGAAGGAAGAACGATTCCTGGCACAGGTGCAAGAAGGGATCTCTTCTCCTTGGTAGCTCCTTTTTATATGACACAGTACTGGGAGGATTCTATGAGAGCTTTGGAAATTCTGATAGGATCTGGAGCGGGTATAATCCTTTCAAGTAGTCTCAGTTGATCCTTTCCAAAGGTGGTCTCAGCCCAGCTTAGTTAATACCGGGTGTGTCAAGTTGACACCCAGGCTTAACTATCACATATACCCACATCACACTCATGTGCACATGAAATAAAACATCTTTCTGACTTCTGGAAAGAACGAGACCCATGGCTATAGCAGGCTACTCTTCCACTCAGCCAGTGTCAGTGGACCCTAGTGCCTGGACCCCTAGTGTGCCTTCAACTTCAACCTCTGAGTTTGAGATGCTAGTAGTTGTCCAAGGAACCAGAGACACTCTTGGGCTGTGTACAGTAATATTTCAGTTTTGTCTTCTATTCCCCTACCCTCTGATCATTTTGAACCAATTTGTTTCCCTAGTTGCTACAAGCGAGAGGGGGTGGGTGTCCGAGCAACAAGGTGTAGAAGGGGAGAGGGATACAGAGGGTGATCCTGGTGGTCTAAGAACAGCCCCTCCCTCTTGCTTTTGAAGGATGTCTTCTGAACGCGTAGCTGGCTTAGTTACCGCAAACATCCCAAGTACACAGATCCATTGTGGGCTGCGGTTTACATTAAAGATTGTTGTTCAAACGCCAGAGCCAGTGGCTCTTTGTCAAGCCCCTGGGAGTAGAAAAGGGCCCCCCCCCCGCCCCCCCATGTCATGTGATACTCCCTTCCCTCTGCAGTTACACTCCTTTTTACTGCATTCCTCATAATCATTTTATGACCTATTAAATGCAAATTCCCAGGTCCCAATCTTTCCCCTACCAGGCACCGTTGGCAGAGTGTGCTCACTGCCAGAGGGAAGTCCTTTGTCCAAGGGAGAGCCTGCCTCACCCCAGCAAGTCCGCAGGGCACAGAGGTGCCAGGAACCTCAGGACCATGTCACTGCTCAGGGGGTCTTACCAGGCTTGGTTGTCATCTTGATGGCTGGGCAGGGGTAGCCTGTGCTTCTTTGAGATCCCTCAGCTGGGAGTGGAAGAAACGCTCTAGTATTTCTCCAGTCTGTTCCCCCACCATGAGACCTGTAGGCCTCCATCAGTCCAGATAGATCTACAACAGGTCAAAGTGGTCTGTGGCTGACGGGGAGAGTTGGATCCATGGGTAGAGTCGATGCAAACACAAGGACTGAGTTCTATCCCCAGCACCCACAGAAAAAGCCAGGAATGAGGGGCTGGAGAGGTGGCTCAGGGGTTAAGCCTCTGCCTTGCAGGCGGAAGGTCCTGAGTTCGCATCCTAGACTCCACGTATAGACGCCGGGCGGAAGCAGGAGCGGCCTGCGTTTCTGGTCCTGGTAGGGCGGAGCCTGTGAATCCCCAGGCAGAGTAAACAAGGAGGAGATGGAGGCGTCCATGGTGGTTCCCGAATTCGTCCATGGTTCTACACATACACACACACACACACACACACACACACACACACACACACACACACACGCATACATGCACAATTGAATAAATAATAAAAAAATTAAAATTTAAAATTTAAAAGAAAAAAAAAAGAAAAAGCCAGGAGTGGTGGCCTGAGTTGGTAATCCCAAGGCGACTGAGGTAGACCCTGTGGGTGCTCTGGCCAGCCAGCCCAGCCTGTAGATGAGCTCCTCCAACCCCATTGAGAGCCCTTGTCTCAAAGAGCGAGGTGGATGGTTTCTGAGGAATGACGTACAAGACTGACCTCTGACTTCCACGGGGACTCACACAGGCGTGCCTGTGCATGAGCATCTACATGCAAACGCACACACACACACACACACACACACACACACACACGTACACACTCACATATAAAAGAAGTGATTTTCTTCTTGACGCTTCAAATAAAAATGCTGTCCCCTCCCTGGCTGTGGCCAGGCCTACTCCATGCTCAGGACAACAGTATTCACCGACGGCAGCGTCCTGTCGTGAAAGCTCTGACGCTCTAGTGACAGGGGATGATGACAGGTAAACAGGGGAAATACACCGACAGAAGGAAGGAGACAGAAACTGGCAAAGAAGACCGTGGGTGCGCAGGGCAGGCCTTGGCCAGAGATGACCTGTGCTATGTGAAAAGGAGGTGTGAAGCCTTTGCATTCCAGTCTTCGAGCAAGATTCATTTCATTGACCGGACAGTGAAGACACAGCAGAGCCAAAGACTAGGTGGGAGGGGCCGAGAGGTTTCTGAAACCTGCACTGTCCGTGAGAAGATTTTGCCCAAGCAGGTAAGATAAAGGTCTTACTTTTTCCACGGAATAAAACACTATTATGTCAGAAAAGAATCGAAAATATTTACATTTATTTTAAAACAGTAAGACCTGAGTCTGAGATCCAAGCAGCTAGGAATTCTGGGCAAAAAAACATGACCTCGTGTCAAGGTTAGAGATAAGAGTTCTCAGGGGAATAAGAGAAAGTCTTGAATATTAGGAAAAACGTGTTTAAATGTTAGAAGTTAGACAAGAGCCCAGAAAAAAGTTTTGCTCTTTGAAAGCTCACAGAGCGTGTTGATTACAAAATCACATCTTATAAGTTTCATACTGCTCCTGCTTGTGTCTTGCTGAGAGGAACAGAGACTGGAGATACACGGGACAGACCCCTCCTGTCTCTTTAGCATGCCTCCAGGTGGATCAATTCCCTGGGAGGCAGGAATCCTGCCCAAGTGATGGATCCGGCAGATGCAACTTAAGGCGGAGAGACACTTTCAGTGTTATTGGGGAAACAGAAAACAGGGTCCAGCCAAACTCTAACGGACACAGGCCAGGCAGATCACTTTGCATGGCAGGGTCGCTCCTCCGGAAGAGGAGCATTAAGTCCCCTGGCCCAGGGGTAGTGATCTTCCCTTAGGTTTATGTGCCCTCTGAGCATTGTGCATACCACTTTTCAGTGGCACAGGATTCTACCCACTAGGGTAAAACGACATGCCAGGCTCTTGCTCATTTGGGAGCAAGATCGTAAATACACGATCGAACAAACATCAGACCACTGGACGTTCTTTGATGTATGAATGGCAGGTGAAGGTTGGGCAGTGCCGTGGTTTGAACAGGGTCTGAATGTGCTTGGAATCCATCCCAGCATCAAGGCAGCATAGAGGTTTTGCAGTTTGGATCTGTAGGAGGTAGAGAGGGGGAGGTCCAAGGCCACCCAGCCCCTTGTTGACTTCCTGCCTTGTCGTAGGATCTCTTCCTCTTACATATGTTCCCACCACGATGCTATCTGCTCTAATGGAATGAAACGGGAGGGGGGGGCATTGCCAGAACAAGCATATGCTATGTGGAGTGTCAACATAAAAAAAATAAACTAAATAAGAATATTTGTTTTGGTATGTACTCAGCCTTAGGTATTTTGTTATAGTAAAGGAAAATGATACCTATGGGGATAAACGCTACACTTTAATTTCACAGAAGACTGGTCTAACTTAGACTGTAGAACCAAGTCTCTTATATTTTATTTTAAAACACCTTAACCTAACCAGGAGATGAAGAATGTTTGACCTAGAAACCTATATTTACATTTACAAACTCATCCAAAACTTACTAACACAAATTATTTTCTTGTTGTGGATAATTTATAGGTCAGATCACTTAACTGTGTCAGTTATTTGCAATTCTTGTTGAACTTTGAAGTGGCGGTGCTTGGGGGACAGGGACACAGTGCAAGCTGCCAGGGAACCCTTCATCTTTTCTGGGAGTTCCATTTGAGTAAAGCCAGATCCCTGACTTTGCCCAAGGAAAGAATTTCAGGAAGAGCCAATATAAAGCCAAGATTGCATTTGAAACATTTTCACTATAGAGTTTAAGAACGGGTTATATGCTAGTGAACTGCCCGGGAAACAGTGGAGGTGTACTGGTTACTCTTCTCGGTTACTGTGAGACATCAAAGTCCAGCAACTTAAGGGGAGAAAGGGAGATTTATTCAGCTTGTGGTTCCAGAAGAGAAATACAATCCTTTATGACCGAAGAGGCATGGCTGGATGGCGGAAACTGGAGGCTGCCCAAGTCACGTTCATCAAGGAAGCTGAAGCTGCAAAATTGCCAACTGCAAGAGGAGACCTTTCCTGGAAGTAGGGTAGGGCTAACCAGCCTCAAGGCCTGTCCTCTGTGACTACCTTCCTCCAGTAAGGCTCCACCTCTTCAAGGTGCCATGACCTTCCCAAACGAGTAAAGATTTAAACACATGAGCCTGTTGGGGACAACTCACATTTCAAACCATGACAGGAGGGTTAAGTGTGGGCTTCCCAAAGGAGGGTCTCACATAACTGTCCTAGGGGTGTCTAGGTGGAGAATTTTAGAAGCACCATTAGCTTCATGGGACCCTCCCCCCTACTGTCTCGATTCCTCTTAACAGTACTTGAGATGATAGTTTGGCTCCTCAGGAGCTTTGGGGGGGGCTCACAATCTGATGAGGTAAAACCAGGAGCCACTGGAGTGCACATAGAGATTACAATATTCTCTTGGACTGGAAAGAGAGGTTCTCATGAGTGTCTTAGATTCGTGCCTGGGAAAGGAGAAACGCTTAAGGGAATGGTAATTGTGTTGTGATACTTGCTTTTCAGCTGGTGAGAGACTTCAACAGACTCTGGAGTGAGTGCTCTGTTCCCTTCTCAAGTCCTCACGACTTGTCTTTCTGTCCTGCCCCAGACACGGTGAATCCAGCTTCAGGTGAAAGCTACCAAAAGGAACATGACCCAAGTCTAGTGGGGATGAACAGAGCTTAGGAAGCTCCTGGCTGCTCTCTTCCCTTCTGAGCATCTATTAGCTAGTCACTTACTTTTGAGGGAAATGGGACCAGCCACATCCCATTGAAGATTCACCAACTTGAAGAGCTGGAGAATTGTCTAACTGAGATACTTGAAGTTTGCACTTGATTTCGTTTTCTTGTAATAACTAACTGGCCCAAACAAGTTAGGGAACAAGGAATTTTTTTTATATCAGCATATGATCTCAAGCCACAGTCTATCATGGCCAGAGCATTCATATTAGCATCTGTTGTCAAGGGAACTGGCCATCCCATAGCCACAGAAAGAGCTGAGGTAGAATCTGCCAACAAACTCCTGCAGACTTTCCGTCATGGTTACACTTTCTGCTACTGTGAGACAACACTCAAACGACCAGCTTAAGGGAGAAAGGGAGATTTATTTAGCTTACGGTTCCAGAGGGGAGATACAGTCCATTATGGCAGGGAAGGCATGGTTGGCTGGCAGAACCTGGAGGGGGTCTAAGTCACATCCATCATGGTGGCTAAGAGAGCTAGCTGCAGACCAAAAGAGTAGAGAGGGTGGGGTGAACCAATCTCAAGTCCCGCCCTCTGGGATATACCTGGCTCCACCTCCTAAAGTTGCCATGACCTTCCCAAACATTAGCACCAGCTAAGAATGTGAACATATGAACCTGTCACATTGCAAACCATGACACTTTCCCTGCCTTAACTAAATCATTCCCCAAGTGTCAAGTTGACAGCAGAGACTAACGATCACACGGCCCCAGTAGTGTCACCTAGAGACTGTTCAATCAAAAACAGCCCTTTCTCCCCCAGGACCTGAGAGCCAACGGGAGTCTGGGACCATAAAGAGAACTGAAGACCTAACATTGCAATAAGGGGGCGGACAAAGGCTTGATGGGCAGAGTGAAGGAAGCTGTGTAAGTGACTGGTGACGGCTTCCTTTCTTCACTTGGGACTCAAGACAACTCACCTGGGGGCAGATGCTTTCCTTTGGGGGTCTCTGGCCCCCTTTGGACACAGTCATTATACTTCAGGACAATATGGAAGATCTAATAGTAGTATTTTCTCCCCGAGAACAGTGTGTGTGTGTGTGTGTGTGTGAGAGAGAGAGAGAGAGAGAGAGAGTGAGGGGGGCTGCTTTGCATATTTTTCATCCTTTGTAGAGCCCTAAATGACTCGGTAATGCGAAACATGTCTCCGTTGTTTGTTCTTATGGCTGGCAAACCCCGAACAAGAGGAACTTGTTAGAGACAGCTTGCAGTTATTTAGTGTAAAAAAATGTATATATATAAAGTTGAGTGGGCACCGGTCAGATTTCCAGATCTATTCAAGCTTCCTGGGCAGAAACAGTCAAGAGAGACACTGCAGTGTAGTCTGGGACTGGGGTCTGTCCTAACCTCAAAGGAATGCTTACTAGTTTGCGAACCAGTGGCTTAGAACTGTGGATCTGACACTACCTCCCCAGAGCCCACCCACAGGGACACACTCGCCCACATGGAGAGTCAGTCTTAGAAAATTCTGGAAGAAGAATGCTCAGCTCCAAGAGATCGGTGGTGGAGAGATTAAAAAATCCCATAGAAGGACTCATGTGGCGACTCCCCCCCCCCTTTGGTTTCTGGTTCAAATTTTCATGTTTAGAAGTCTCTCGAGCAGTCACTGTGACTTCAGCAGGCGCGTGTGCTTCCCGACACTTACTTCATCGCCAGGGATCTGATGTTGGAAAGGAACAGGCAGCGTGTGGTGTGGGTGAGGGGGTGTGTGTGTGCGTGTGAAGACACATGCGAGGGTATGTGTGCGGGTGTGAGGCAGGGCATTCTCTGTGATTCCATTACTGTGACATTTCCAGACAGTTACCAAGGAAAGACTTGACTTGTATGTTCCATGAGCTATCGTGATTAAACAGTTGCCCAGGGAGCTGTCTGTTATAGAAGACACTCCCTGGACTAAGTATGGAGATACTTTGTTATGATGCCTATCACTCTGTGTGTGTGTGTGTGTGTGTGTGTGTGTGTGTGTGTTCCCGCCAAAGTGCACATGTGGAGAGGTTGTAGCTTCATATTTCCATTGCTCTAACAAACATAGGACACACATGAATTAGAAAAAGGAGAAGCTTCTTATTCCAGTTTACAATTTCAGGTCACAGTCCATTGTGGCGGGAGAGTTTTCAACATTGGGAGCTGAGGAAACTAACCATATCTTCTCCACCACAAGAGCAGAGAGTCAGTAAGGACCAATGCTTTGTGCTTGCTTTCAAACATGCCAGCTGCCAAATTCCAACTAATTCTCCACCTGATCGAGGAATAGTCCCACCTGCTATGGGTTGGGTCTTCCCCACAACCATTGGACAGTCTCTTACAGACTTGCCTTAAGTAGATAATTCCTCAGCATGCCTAAAGGCTCAGTTCTCAAGTGTCCAATTGGCATGTGAAACTAACTGCCGCGAGAGGTCAGAGGATAACTTAGGGTGCTGGATCTCTGCTTCCACCTTGTGCGAGGCCAAGCCTGTTGTTGTCCACTGCTGTGTAGCATCAGGCTAGCTGACCTGCAAATCTCTGAAGAGCCTCCCATCTCTCCATAAGAGATCACAGATGAGTTACTTCATCTGGCTTCATGTGGGTTCTGAGGATCTGAACTCGGGACCTCACACTTGGACAGCATATCTCCGTCCCACTCATAGCATTTCTATAGGCAAACTCGCTCATTGCTTTACTGTGACATCCCACAGCCATCTACGCATGATGTTGCACCCTCAGGGAACCGTCTCAGGGAAATGTCTCAGCTCATGTACTGTAGATGAAGTCACACACATGTATTTCTTTCCACAGAGGGGACCCAAGCGGAGCCTTTTCCCTGCACTTTTTCTTCAACAGAGCCACAAACACAGACCCTGACATGGTTGTGCGACTGCTGGGCATATGTACAGATTTTGAGTCACTCTTTGGGCCCGCCCTTAAGTTGATGACTCCTAACCCCAAGATTGTGCGCCCATGGGCCACGTGGAAGGGACACATGCCTTTGTGCCTGGTTGGAGAGGTCATCTGCCACCCTGAACTGACAGTGCAGAAACTATAACGATTACTCTTAACTATTGCTATGAGAGAATACCCGAAGTCAAATAACTTAAGGGAGAAAAGGAAATCTATTCACCTTACACTTCCAGAGGGGAGACCCAGTCTTTCATAGTGGAGGTGGCATGGCTGGCTGAAGCTGGAATCAGGCTAAGTCATTTCCATCCCTGACAGCTGAAAGCTGGAGGATTCTTGGAGAGTCTCTCTTCACTTCAGTCTCCTGTTCTATGGTTCCTTTTATCTGATCCACCACTGGGAGGTTCCAATGAGATCTAAGGAGGTTCCAATCGGATCTAGGGCTGGTCTTTTATTGTAGATGTATTGATTCTGATAATCTCTTCAGGTGGTCTCAGCTGATCTTGGTTAATGCCAGGTGCGTCAAGTTGACACCTGGAATTAACTATCACAGAGACAAAGTAAGGCCTCCACTTCTCAGATGTACAGGTTGCCTTTGTACAAAGTGTTATGAGATTCTGCCATCTCTGCCATCGGACCGAGGGCTCTCCCCGAGAACAGCACCAGTGGGTTCAGCTCGGCATCTGTGACCTACTGTGTGGGAAGTCTACGCATTCACTGGGGTGACTTAGTGCTTCCAGAGTTGGCAGAAGCCCTGCACGGGTGTCGACCTCATTAGCAGTTGGTGTTTGCAGTTCACAGAGAAACACGTGAGCCAACCTCCCAGCACCGCTTACACCTTCTGCCCCTCGAGCTTTAGACTCATGGTGGGGGGCTACTGTGTGTCCCTGTGGAGCTTAAGGGTGACTTCCGGAATCATCCTGGATTGCTCTACCTCCTTATTGCTTGGATTTGGAGTCTCCAAGGCTGTGTCTTCCAGGGCCAGAAATAGAGACCACCACCATATCCACATTCGCCCAACCTTTTTACATGAGGTCTGCGATCTAACCTCAGGGCCTGTTGCTTACAAGGTTGCTTGCCATTTCTGCCCAGCATTTTAATGTGGGACTGAGGGATCCGAACTCAGGTCCTTTAGCTTCTTACAAAGGTTTTTGCCACTGAACCATCCCACCAGCCCCTAAATCCTTGTTTTAACAGGACTGTCCAGACCACTTAGCCATAGCTCAGCTTTTATTCCTCTGTAACTGGGACATCCTCTAGGATATAAAACACATGCTTATGGATTCACCAACTGAGTAGAATTTTAATTCTCTGTCTTTGGTGACTTCTCATATGTGCTTTTACCTAAACACTTCAGTTCTGGTCCTTTGGGTCCTCCCCAGGCTCTGGGTATAACGGTTCTTCCTCCCTGAGGAGTCCAGCATGGTGGGTAAGGCAGATCATCACTCAACCTAAACTACTACTACTACTTAGGCACTGGTGCGATATTCTGTCTAAATTTTAAAGTCAATCATGGGCAAGGGAGATGGCTCCATGGCTAAGTTCAGATCCCCAGAATCCTCGTAAAAGTCAGCAGTGCTTGAAATTTCTGGTTATCCCATGGGAAAATGGGAGGCAGAGACAGGAGAATCCCAAAGTTCGCTGGGCAGCTTAAGTCACACAGTAGTGGTAGAGACCCTATCTCAAACAAGGTAGAAAGGCAAAGATCAAACATCTGAGGTTGTCCTTTACCTCCATACATGTGCAGTGGCCCACATGGGCAAACGAGACCACATGCACACAGAAATACAGGTGTGCAAATAAACAAAAAGTCAGTCTTTGTGATAGTTAATCCTGGGTGTCAACTTGATGTATCTGTCATTAACCAAGATCAGCTGAGACCATCTGACGAGATCATCCGGATCAATACATTTACAATACAAAGACCAGCCCTAGATCCTATTGGAACCTCCCTAGATCTCATTGGAACCTCCCAGTAGTGGACCAGATAAAAGGAACCATAGAACAGGAGACTGGGAAGAAGAGAGACTCTTCAGAAATCCTCCAGCCTTCAGTCATCACCCATTAGCCTACTGGATGTCTGCTGTGACTTAGCCTTCTTATAGCTTCAGCCACCAGCCATTTCACCACCGCCATGAAAGTCTGTTTCTCCCCTCTGGAACTGTAATTTGAATAATCTCCCTTTCTCCCTTAAATTGTTTGACTTTGAATATCCCTCACAGCAATAATTCAGAATAACTGTTACACACACATACAAACTCTCTCTATCTCTCACACACACTATATCTATATCATCTATATCTATATCTATATCTATATCTAATCTATATCTAATCTTATCCATATCTAGTCTATACCTATATCTAATCTATATCTATAATCTATATCTATATCTATACCTATAATCTAAATCTAATCTTATCTATATCTATATCTAATCAATATCTAATCGATATCTATATCTATATCTATAGCTATATCATCATTGGCCCTACTGATAAGAAACCAGGAGTGTCTGCTAGCATTGCCCACTCTCATGGCTTCCAAACCGTCAAGCTGACAGGAATGTTTCAGGAGTAGCCTAGGACATGGCAGAATATTTTAGGTTTTTAAGGAAAACACCAAGCTAACAAGTTGGACGCTGAGTGATCTCACAGATTTGACACTGAATTCTCCTGTGTCTCTTTGGATGACATCATACCTTTGCAGATGGGTTTTTACTGTTTACCATTGACACAAAGCCAGTGCTGCAGGAAAAGGACGTGGCAGGTGGTAGCCCCGTGAGACTGAGTGGCGGCGCCCACAGGCATCCACAGCCCATGAGGAATCGTGGCCACGCGTAAGTGACACAAGCTACTCTTGTGCTTCAGTTCTCGGTATTACTTTTTTTAAACAGCTACTAGATTGTTGGAATATAAATATTACTAAGGTGTTTGGACTTGCTTCATAAATGGAAGTGTTGGGTATTTCTTTTGGCCCAAAGTGCTGTGAGCAATTGCTTGGAATGTAGGGGAGGATGAAGGAGAAACCGGAGACCCTCTGGCTACGTAGCTATGGACTTGGACTGATGCTGCTTTCCTAACCGCTTCGCCCAGGGACCACTTGAATACTTTCGGATCCTGAGAACTTATGGACCTTCAAGTGTAAAGGCAGAAACATAAAGAGTTAATGAGGGTGTATTAGTCGGGGTTCTCCAGAGGAACAGAGCTGATAGAATGGATGTGTGTTACAGGGGAACTGATTAGCTTGGCTTATGAGATAAGGTCTAGGTAGGCCAACCACAGCTGGTTGTATTTGCTCAGTGCCTGAATCTGAATGACTCGAAACAAAGACCTGCTGAAGAACGGCAGCAACCCTTCTGTGCTCTCTTTACATAAACACACTCTTCTAAGTCTTTTGGTAGCGACATTATTGATTGGCAGCATGCCATACTATATTAGTCCATCCTGCATTATTGAAACAAAATACCCAAGACAGGCTGCTCTGTAAATGAAGGTGGTTAAATAAATGAGATTAGAAGGAAATTAAATAAATGAATAAGGTTTACTTTCACTTATGGTTCTGGAGGTCCAAGGCTGAGGGCCACCTCTGCTGACCGCCTTCTTGTTCTAGAACCCCGAGTCGGCAAGCATAGGGCACTGCGTGACCAGAGACAGGAAGCACACAGACGCCCCTGTGTCCTGCGGTCTGTTGTCCTGCCCCTATGAAGCCACTAGTGTTCTCTCATGGGGGTTCAGCCTTGATGGCCTTGCAGTCTTGGTCACCTCCACCTCGAAATGCCAGCCTTCATCAGATTCACTTTCTGCCCTCCTGATAGCTCTCCAAGGGGATTACGTTTCAGCCTGTGAGCTCTGGGGAGGTTACACTCACACGGCTTCCAAACCTCGGTGGTGAGGGATCTGAATGCAGGAAATTGGTTTCTTATTTTTCCTTTTCTGAAGCAACTTGCCCCAGTCAAGGTTAACCGTCATGCCATGGTCCCAACACACTGGGAACTCTGAGATGCCAACCAGTCCTAAGAGCAGCCACCACCTCAGTATGTCCTCAGAGATTGAACCTTCAACACATTGGGGACATTCAAGGCCTAAACTACAGCTTGTTACAAGCCATCTGAGTACATTCACTCTCTAATCCTGTTTCTCTCTCAAACATTTGTTGCGCATAGGCAGATCTTAGAGTTTTATACTCAATCACACATGTAGTTAGCAGGTACTTGAGCACGTAGCATCTCACATACGCACACTGGTAGGTGCTATGCAGTTAGGGTAACGAGGACGTGTGTGTGATGTGGATGACGGGCAGATAAAGCCATATCACAGTTGCTAATCACATGAGGTATAACGAGAAATGAAAGAAGGAAGGAAAGTGCCATCAGCTCTGCTCTAGGGAGAAGAGATGCTGTCATAGAAGCGAGCTGAGCTGTTCAAGGCCTAAGAGGCATTAAAGGGGGAAGTAAAACTTGACCAAAGAGCAGAGGGGATCTTAATGGTCACAGGAAATGAGAAACCTGGTCTTTATGTTCTTGTCATGAACGAATGCTGTGACAAATAGATTTATAGATATGAGAGAAGAGAACTGGCTGGGGATGTGGATGACAGGGTTATGGGGTCAGGCCACACAGAGTTGGGGTATCAGTCTTCCTTCCAGGAAATTGCTCATGCTGACGATGTTAACTAGTTAGAACAGAGAACTTCTAGGCTAAGAGCACTAAGCATATTATTCCATGCAAATCTTTCACGCCAGTAAAATACTTGGGGGGGGGTGTAGTCAGAGCTACAGTGTCACGGCCATGGGTTTTATCTCTAGGGATGGGGGAAGGGGCGATTGATAAAAACAAAGCATTTAGGGCAAATGCTCCACATGTGACTCTGTAAAAGTTTTGTCAGCTGATGAGAGAAGACATAGAGGATCCTTCATAGGAAGCCCAGAATGACAATGAACATTCTCCAAAGGTTATAAACGACTGGGTTGTAGTGGGGTCGTAGAGTGCTTGCCTGGCGCGTGTCCATTCCCAATGACCGCAGAAACAATCAATCCATCGAACACAAGCAAGCCAACAAAGAAAAACAAGGTTGGAATGTTTCTGTGAATCACTGGGTCTTGAGATGTCTGTGTAGATTGCAAAAGACTGTAATTCCAAGGGTAAAAGGATAGTAGTTTGGAACCACAATGATAAGGAAGCATTCAAAATGGGAGAATGTATCATGCAACTGAGAAAGGTTCAAATGGACGATGTCTTCATGCTACTCCACGGAGTAGCATGCCACCCTCTGAGATTCTCGCCTTTAAATAGAAGGAAAACTGTTCATAATGTAAAGATGAATCATCCTTACAAGCTAAATTCTATAATGTCAAAGTGAGAAGAAAAAAGAGATCAGAAGACAACAGCCCATGATTGGTTGAATTTCTCAGCAATCTATGTCATTGTGCACTGTACTCAGAATCACTTCCTAACTTTTCTGCATTGAATCTTTATTCACTTGATGATTGAAGTAATGCCTGAATTAAAACACACACACACACACACACACACACACACACACACACACACACACACACACAACTGAATGATAAGTAAAGTAAATGTATGCTCAGAACTCTGCTTGCAAGGTAAATCCTGCAATTCTGGAGACTGAAACTCGCTCCAGGTCTGAATCCTGCAGCATCTATCAATCAGTAGCATGGCGTGTGCTGTTAGGTGGAGAGCTTCCTGTTTGTCCCTCGCTAGCGGGGTGGGGGTTTCAGGAGATCTGTGGCGATTGACACTGGTGTGGAAGACTGCTCACTGAATGAAGCCCCTAAAAGAAGGGAGGAGTCTCTGTATCACGACCAGGCGACAGGCATTCCACATACGAAGAGCACTCCGACTCTCCGGTGTTTCAATTTATTGGACCGAAACAGTCCTGCAAACTCAGAAAGCAATCTAGAACGCTCACTGCTGCGGCAGTGTTGCAGTTCGCTTACATGGTTGCTGATAAATCACCATCAAACGGCTTAAGGGAACAAGGGATTTATTTTCTCTTATGATTCCTGGTTACAGCTCTTAGCCCCTCTTGACTGGAGAGCACGCACCAGGGCCGAAGGAACTGGCCACACCATCACCATATAACAACTGAGAGAGGGATGATTCTTACTTGCCAGACCAGCATGTCTGGCCAAGCGTACACAAGGATGCCAACTTTCTCAATCAGTACTTTATTCCAGGGCCTAATCCCACCCACCGTGGGCTGGGCCTTCCCCATCTCTTGCAGGTTTGCTCTCTGGGCTTAACTCAACCACTAATTCTCCACAAATGTGCCCAGAGCTCAAACCCTCAACTATGACAGGCAGTGCGCCTCAGCGACATTCTGGAAAGGGCATGTAGGACATTTTAAGACTAATTTGATGAAGAAAATATTCACAGAGCAGAAGACAGAGACAGAAAGTGCTCAAGGAGGAACCAGCAAGAATTCACTGGGTAAAGCACCTGCTAGCAAGTCTGGTTACCTGAGTTTAATTCCCTGAAGCCTATATGGTAGAAAGGAAGAACTGATGTCTGAAAATTGTCCTCTGACTTTTGCCCCTGACCATGGCATTCATGTCCTCTCTCCTCCCTCTTTCTCTCTCTCCCTCAACTAAATGAATTTTTTTAAAAAAAATTTTAAAGAAATTTTCCAAGGAAAGGAAATCAAAAAATGATTTAAAAGGAAAAGGAGGAAGAGGAAGAGAAAAGCTTGTCATTGAAGAGAGAGATTATTCGCATAGCCAACAAAAATCGATGAAATAAAAACTTTAAAGTCAGACCAGAAACAAAAACAACAGAAAAAGACACCAAAGACCAAAGGATTCTAGATCCTTAGAGCGATGTATCAACCAGAAATAGAATTTTTTTTAAGAAGTGGGCAAAAATAAGGATAAAATGCCATGCTTGATTTAATTCATCCGTTAATTTTACAATAGAATGCTTTCTCTGCAACAGATGATCTTTTCATGGCTTTTTCCTGGTTCCTGGAAGCCACGCCCAGGATGAGACAATAACACAAAAAGCCATGGCTTCCAGCAGAAGAGAGCTTTGGGCTGTCCAAGGGAGGAGGCCAGACATCTGGCAGCTACCGCTGCTCTTGGGGTAGGAATGACCAAGCCAGATGGTCAGCCAGGACCTCCCAGGGAGAAGGACACCTGAACAGGATGAGGTGAGGGTTTGGACACCTCGCTTCCGAACTTGGAGAGCGGCCACAGGAAACTGCAGCCATGCTCAGGCTCTTTTGAGAAGTCTCGGTCTATGATTTCAAGTCTGATTAAACTGGTGATCTGGTATGAAATAGCCCATGTATTCCCTATCTTCATTCCTAAGCTATGATTTTTACCTCAAAAGTGGGAGCCAATTAAAAAATATTATGAGTGTTTATTAACTGTTTCAATACTTAAAAAAAAAAAACTTGTAAGTTTCGTAGAGATCAGAAATCCTGGGGCTGGAGAGGTGGCTCAGAGGTTAAGTCTCTGCCTTGCAGGGGGACGGTCCTGAGTTCCGATCCTAGACCCCATGTATAGATGCCACGCGGAAGCAGGGGCGGCCTGCGTTTCTGGTCCTGGTAGGGCGGAGCCTGTGAATCCCCAGGCAGAGTAAACAAGGAGGAGGTGGAGGCGTCCATGGTGGTTCCTGAATTCACCCATGGTTCTACACACACACACACACACACACACACACGTGTACACATGTGCACAATTGAATAAAAAAAAACTTAAAAAAAAGAGATCAGAAATCCTTTTGAAATGATTTTCAGATCTTTTATTGCATTCATTATTATCATGTGCGTTTGAGAGAGAGAGAAGGTGATGGAGACACGTGAATGCAGGCACACGTGCCACAGGCACACGTGGAAGTCAGGGGACAGTTTTCAGGAGTCTGGTTTCTCCTTCCACCTGATCCAGGTTTCTCTCATTCTTTCTGCTGTTCTGCATAGTCAAAGGCGACTTCCCGGGACTGGAGAGGTGGCTCAGGGGTTAAGCCTCTGCCTTGCAGGAAGAAGGTCCTGAGTTCGCATCCTAGACCCCACGTATAGACGCCGGGCGGAAGGGGGGGGCGGCCTGCGTTTCTGGTCCTGGTAGGGCGGAACCTGTGAATCCCGGGGCAGAGTAAACAAGGAGGAGGCGGTCCATGGTGGTTCCTGAATCCGTCCGTCGTTCTACACACACATACACGCACACACACACATACATGCGCACAATTGAATAAAAAAAAAAAAAAGGCGACTTCCTAAAGCCTCCGAGATTGCTGGGATTACAGTGCACATTGGCAAATCTGATGTCGGTGGGTTTAGACATTGACACCCACTGAGACGTTTCCCTTGGACCCATAAGTAAATTTCAATTAATTAAGTTTTAGTGGTTTGGGGAACATGTCCATGTCTGTGTCCAGACCCTCGGGGTGCTCCTCCAGGAGCCTCGGGTTCCGGGGCTCTGTCTGCTGAGGCCAGTGGTAGTAGCGGGGATATGTTCTTTGGGGGCTCCCCGAGACACTCCCTCAGGCTGGCTCATACACTCACCTGCACACTGCCTTCGTCAGAACTTACATCTAGGACCCTGGACGGGGTCCTCCTCCTTTCCCCTGTCTCCCTGGCCTGCCCCATGGCTAGGGGGCGCTGCGGTGCACAGTTGCCCTGAAGGCCTCTTGATTGCTGAAGTTGCACTGGTGCCAAGAAAGAGTCGATTAGTCCAAAGTCAAACTGCATCTGAAAGACCAGGGCACAGACAGGATAGCAATGGGGATGCCAAGGCTGAGCCCTGCCTTGTGTGATTCCAACAGCTCTGAATTGTCTCCCCCTCCACACATACACCCCTGCATCCAGAGCCTGGTCCCAGGAGCCCCAGTCTTTAGTGACGATTGCCAGCAGTTTGGTGCCTTTCTCTCTCTCTCTGTCTGTCTTCCCGTGTGTCTTCATGACAGCGCTTCCTGGAGGCTCCCTAACTAAACCTTCTGCTTGGCCATCACCTCCTCTCAGTCCCCCTGCAGAGAACCCAGTGTAAGGTGTCTAGCAACACCCCACCTCAGTGGAGTCACAGAAAGCTTGCTCAAGAGCATGCTCAAATTGATAGAGTACAGAAAATCGTAAAGGGTAGGGAGAATAAGTTTTAGTTTTATGGCTATTGAGTGCCTAAGTCCGTTTAATAAAAAAAGTCATAATTAGTTACTTTTCTTTTGTTACTGTGAGACAACATTCATACACAAACAACTTAAGAGAGCAAGGGAGATTTATTTAGCTTATGGTTCCAGAGGGGAGATATTCCATTAAAATGGGGACCGCTTAGCAGAAGGCGTGGCTGGAGACATGAAGGCAGAGACAGCAAGAACAAATCACAAGGGCTGGGCCAGCAAACCTCAAGCCCAGCCCTTGTGGCACGCCTTCCTCTAGCAAAGCGCCACCTCTTAAAGGTGCCGCGAACTTCCCAGACATGAACCCCAGCTAAAGATGCAAATGCACGAGTCTAGGGAGCAGCTTGCATTCAAGCCTTCACAGTCATAGTGATACTTGATTTTGTTTTCTAGTCTAGCTCTAAAACAGGAAGCAAAGTCAACTGAACCCAAGTGTGATGGTTAGTGTTAGTTATCAACCTGATACCTAAGAGGTAGGACCTCCAGAGTGTGTGAGTTGGCATGTGTGCAACTGTTTATTTATTCTGTGTTCTTGCTGGGGGGATGTGATATGTCATCTGTTTCGAGCTAACTGTACCTGTCACTTTCTGGCAAAGATGAACTGTAGCCTTGACTAGTGAGTCAACTAACCGCTTTCTCCCCTAAGTTGCCAGAGTCGAAGATGTTGTTGCAACAATATGTCATGAAGCTAGAATAATGAGAGACACTCATTGAGTGTCTGAAATGTACGTACAGGAGCTGGGAAGGTGGCTCAGGGGTTAAAGCCTTTGTTTCACAAGCAAAAGGACCTGAGTTCAGATCCCCAGATCCCATGTAAAAAGTGTCAGGTAGAAAGAGAGGTGCCCTGTAATTCTGGCCCTGGAAGGCAGAGCCTGGGAAATCCAGAGCAAAGCAAAAAGGAGGTGGAGCAATCCAGGATGATTCCCAAAGTCACCCTGGGACCTCCATGATACACACAATCAAGTGCCCTCTTCTACACACACACACACACACACACACACACACACACACACAACCAAAATAAATAAATAAATAAAATGCATACATGATCATGAGCTGGGCAGAGCACACAAAATAACCAGTTCATAACAGAATGACTTGCACACATTACTTGTGCAAAATGACACTGGTTGGTTTGAAAATCAAAGTTACTAAACCAACACATTCTTCTAGAATCTGGCAAACAAAATCACGACAATGTCATGGATGCCTCCATTTCCACCCAGGGTTAAATTTATCCTCAAGACAAAATTGTCTGGAAGGCTTTTCTTTGAATCCAACCCTCTTATCAGACACCCTGGAAAAGAAAGCTGTGTACTTTGTCTGACTTCCTTTTACTGCATATCAGATCTGCCTTTTGATATATGTTATACTTGCAGCTCCTTAATTCATAAATGAGGCTTCCTGCAGCATTTATGTCGGGTAGAATCTTACTATCTCAGTGCTACAAGTTCAGATTTCACTGCTGGAGAACACTCGAGACTCGACTGTCATTCGGTTAAGTAGAATCTCCTGAGTTTCTGCCAGGATCCAGTGGCTAACACCCTGGGGATACTGAAGCATGAGGGGGACAAGACTCGGACATTTAAATCCTGGGGACGTTAGATCCGGCCCCTGAGCTTAAGCAGAAACCAACCACATGCCTTTTGCCTCTGAGAAGGATCTTGCCGAGTAACCAGCAATTGGGTAGGTTTTTGGTTTGGATTCGGTCCCTGATTTCAGGAGAGAAGCGTTTTTGAAAACTTTGCCCTGGAAGAAACATTTTAAAAGAAGTCAATCTGTATTCATGAAAGAATAAACAGAATGGTTCCGATGGATGGGAGATGGGGGTGGGGGGTGGGACGACCGGCTTGCTTCCCTTTGCTTCTGTTCTGAACATGGACGGTCACCCAAATTTCCAGATGAAGCATAAAAAGAGAAATGTAAAAATAAGAGTCAAAGATAGAAAGAGATGAGCTGGGCTTGGGAGGTGGTCACCAGCTACAGCACTGAACAGATTTGCTAGTTAGATGCCATTGTGCTAACTTGGCAATTGAAGATTGAGCTTTTGGGCACATCTGTGAAGAATTAGTTAAGGCCGGCTGCGAGCAAACTGTGGAAGATTATCCAACGTGGAAGGTGGGATCGTTCCCTGGGCAAGTGGATAGGATAGGAAGAGAGCTGGCTCATTGTTTTGACATACTGGTGTATGTTAATACGCACATGCTGACAAGCAAGAAAATCTGTCTCTCTCAGCAATAGTGTGGATATGGTGTGATCAGTTCTCTCAGCTCCTTTAATGCCTGCCAAGCTGATGACCGTAACCAACAATCAGAGGCAAGAGTAAAATCCCTTGAACCCCTAAGATGTTTGGTGGTATATCTGTCAGCAACATGGAGAGAAGCAGCAACACCATGCAGGCACAAGGGCCAGAGTTCAGATCCCTGTGGGGCCCACAGAGGTGGTGGGTGGCCCACCCGTAATCCCAAGGGAGATGAAGATGTGGACTCCCTGGGGCAAGCTGGAAGCTACACTAGCCTAATCAGTGAATTCTGGATTCTGCCTCAATATATATGTATAGGGAAAGTGACAGTCCGTGTCACCTCTGCACACGCATGCTGATGTACCCCTCCACACAGGCAAATACATGCTCGCACATGTGAATACACTCATACATGTGCATGTGTACCCACACATGCAAATATACATACACATGCACAGGCACACATGCAAATTCATATATATACATGCAGATACATGCATACACACATGCTCAAAAGAGAGACAAATGAAGCAGTTCACTAAAAACTCATATTTTCTGCTAGGATAGAAAAGTGATTTTAATACTTCTCAGTGAATTAAAACCTGACCAGCATGAAATTGAATTAGAAGTCAATGATTTAGACCCACCATTTAGAAAATACCCAAATATTTGGAAATTCGGCAAATAATGCATTGCTTTTTTTTTTTTCTTCAAGGAAGAAATGGGAAACCAAACTTGAGGGCATCTCGCTGTCAACACGTACACATTGGTAGGGTAAATGCTTATCCACTCATGAAAAATGTATTGCTGGGCCAGTGAGATGGTTTGGTGGGTGAGGTGTCTGTGCACAAACCTGGCGACCTGGGTTTGATCTCCGGAGTCCATGCAATGCAGAGAACTGACTTCCAAGAGTTGTCTTGGAAGTGCATATCCACCCGCATACACACACACACACACACACACACACACACACACACACACACACACGTACACACATATACTCAAGTGTACACACCCATGCTTGCATATATACTCATGCACATGCCTGCTTTAACTCTCACTCTCTCAAATAAATAAGTAAAATACTTGGAAAATTCTTTTAAATGATTGCATTTTAAAAAAAGGGAAAGGGATCAAAATTATTGAAATTTTTACCTTAAGAAGCTGGAATAAAGAAAGCAAGCCAAGCCCTCCAAAAGATAATGATAAATACAAGTAAGACGAGACATGAAGAAATAGAACACAAACAGTAGAGGGAACGCAAAATCTGCTGGGGTTCGCTGCCAATCATCCACATAGAGACGGGAAGTACACTCCCGTATACTATAGTATACTTTGCTGGGGAAAGTCACCAACACTTATCCCATTGAAAAGAAGGAAAAGGGACGCAAGCCCCATGGTTGGCCTTCCCATACCTGGTCAAACAGCACACACCGAAGAAACCCCCAGCCCCAGTTTAAACTGAAACGCACACTGCTCGAAGGGCTTCTGGGGCGTCGCTGAAGCGTCACCACTTTTGCTTCGGTTGCTCCTTAAAAATCGCAGGTGGTTGGGTCAGTGAGGCGGGCACAGTAGGTAAAGTGCTTGCTGTGCACGGCCTGAGTTCAGTCTCTGGAACCCAGAAAAAGGCAGATGCAGGGGATGGGCGGGCGTGAGCAATCACCGCACTGGACTTCAAAATGGGAAGCAGACAAGAGAATCCCCCAGAGGCTTGTGGGCCTGCTAGTCAGTAGGGGGAGGGCCTCCAGCCAGCCTGGAGGTCACTCCACGCGGAAACAAGAGACACCCTGCCTCCAGGGCGGAAGGAGAGAACCACTCCCCAGAGCTGTCCTCGGACCCCACAAGCCGCAGGTGCATCATGGTACATGTGTGCCTGCAAAACACACACACATACACATGAACACACACATATATGAATATACATGCATGTGCACACACACAGACACACAGATATACATGAACACACACGTACATGAATACACATGCATGTGTACACATTCACACAGATATACACGAACACACATGTACACAAACACACACATACATGAATACACATGCACACACAGAGATATACATGAACACACACATACATGAATACACATGCACGTGCACACACAGAGACACAGATATACACGAACACACGTGTACACAAATACACACATACATGAATGCACATGCATGTGTACACACACAGACACACAGATATACACGAACACACACATACATGAATACACATGCATGTGCACACACACAGACACACAGATATACACGAACACATATATGCAAACGCACGCACACGCACATATACACATACACGAACACACATGCATGCATACACAATTTTAAAAAGACATTAAAATCTATTTAAAAAGTAAGAGGATTATTTATTTGTTGCTATTTATCACATCTTGCAATTAAGTTGCTTAAAATCAGCCCCCCACCCCCCAGCCCCTTATAACCCTCACAATGCATTTCTTTCCTGAGGTGAAAGCGCTCTGCTACCAAAGCCACTTCGGAATCTCTGTTGTGGCACATCATGTTCAACAGTCCTTAACGTATAACACGTGCATTTCAAAATCAAGAACGCGCAGACCCTTCGCCTCGCTGTGACAGGACGCGGCTTGGATTCGCTTCTGGGAACCCAGATCTCGTTCCCAGCCCACACAGGGCCTTTCCAGAACCCCAGTCTCGTGGTAGGCTGGTGGCAAGCGGCTGAGCTCCGTGGGAGGTCACAGCCTGTCACAGTAGCTGGCTGGATGCCCCAGGCAGGCAGAACCTCCTAGAACGTCTGCGGAAAGTCGGAGGTGGGGCGGGAAGACAAGCAGCAATCTTTGCAGACCTGGGCGTCCTCGCACCTGGCACTCTCCCCTCCCTTCAGGCACCTGTTCATGGTGCAGGTCATGTGAGACAGGAGAGAGAGAGAGAGAGCGAGCGAGAGAGAGCGCTGCTGAAGAACGCGGCAGACAGCTTCAGACCTTTCTGAAGCAGGCAGAGCTAACGCAGAGACTTGTACTTGATCAGAGTACTGGGGAGTGACTGCTAAGCGCTCAGCCCTAAGGGGAAACTAAGCCCCAGGCTCGGGAAAAACATCGAGGAAGAGGGGGCTGAAAGAACGGAGAGTTGGAGGAAGGGGAGGAGTGTGTGAGACCTCTCTGCTCCTCCCCTCCCTCCCCCTTTCTCCCCTCCTTCCTTCTCTCCTTCCTTTATTCCCTCATTCTTTCCTTTCTTCTCTCTTTTCCTTCTTCCCTCTTTCCTTCCTTCCTTCCTTTCCTCCTTCTCTCCTTCCTTTGTTCCCTCATTCCTTCCTTCTCCCCTTCTTCCTTCCCTTTTTTCCTTTCCTCTCTCCATTTCTTCTCTCCTTCCTTCCTTCCCTCCCTCTTCTTCCTTTCCCTCGTTCCTCCCTTCCCTCCTTCCCTTCTTCCTTCCCTCCCTCTTTCCTTCCCTCCTTCCTTTCCTCCCTCCTTCCTTCCCTCTCTCCCTCTTTCCTTCCCTCCCTCCTTTCTTCCCTCCTTCCTTTTCTCTCCCTTCCTTCTCCATCTTTCTTTTCTCCTCTTCCTCCTCCGCTTTATTGCTATTATTGTTTTTGAGGTAACCCTGCCTTTATGGCCCAGGCTGGCCTTGAACTCAAGATCCTTCTGTCTCAGCCCACAACCACAGTTGTGCCATCACTTCTAGGGCCTTTTGCTAAGAAACATCTGTCTTGTTTTCTACTTAGCCCCCTTGATAACTCCTTAAAGCTTCCTACATATACTATTTTTCTCCATCTCCTAAAAACCACAAGGAGAGGAAATGGCCCAGTCAGTACAGTGCTTGCCATGCATGCATAATGACCTGATTTGGATCCAGGCACCTGAGCAAAATCTGGGTGTGGTGCTGCGTAATGCAACCCCAGCTGGGCAGGTAGAGACAGGAGGATCTGGGGTGCTGGTTAGCCAATCTAACCAGTCAGTGAGTTCAGGATTCAGTGAGAGACTCTGTCTCAAAAAATAAGGCAAAGAGCAATAGAGGAAGACATACTTGTATACACACACACAAACACACAGGCATGCAAAGGTATACACCACACATACACACAGAGGAATACGCCACATACACACCGGCATACAACACACACATACCCAACACACACACACAGAGGCAAATACCACACACACGCACATACACACAGGCATATACCCCACATAAACACACACACACACATACACACACACACACACAGACGCATGAAACAAAACAAACCACAAAGTTCTCTAGCCCCAAGAGCCACCTCATGGATGACCAGAAATGTTGATGCACGCCTCCTCCCCCTAGGGATGTGGCTGACTTCGGAGGAGTCTGCTTGACTCCAGAGCAGGTTAGATATCATCTCTACGCAGCCTTCCAACAGACTGCACGACACTGACGAAGACAAATCACACTTCATGGTGTGTTTGGTCTGTGGCTAGACTGATACCTGTCTTCATTCTCCAGCTCGTTGTCCAGTGAGCACAAGCACACTCAGGTACAAAATCAAGATCTTTTGAATAAATAAATGTTTTCAACCCCACCCTGAATTCCCACTGGATTTCCCTGTATCATATCTTATACAAACGAAGATCTTGAATTTGACATTAGCTTCTCCCCAGTGACCGAGACTCCCCTCTAGCTTACGATTTCTGCAGCAATGCCCCTGCCTAGGAAGGCTGCGGATCCTGGGGCCAAGTGTGATAATAATTAGTTCGTGGATGCAAGAGGCATCTGGCTCCCGCATTGAGCTTCCAAATAAGTGACACTGGAATTCTAAATATTGACACGAAAAACACACAGGCAACACGTGGCTTCCAGGCCTCCTCCCTTAGAACCTTAATCTCCTTTGGCATTTTTTTTTTGAAGTCAGAGAATTAACAAAGCAGATTCTTGCCTAAGGAAGGCTGGACCAGTTTTAGAAATAGGGTAAATTTGCAGTCATGGGGCAGTTACTCCTGGAGAAGAAGGCACCTGAACCTTCCCGGTCATCTGCAAGCTAGCTGGAGAAATCTATCCCACCGAAACTGAACAGCTGCGTGGCCATCCACGTGCCCCTCGGAGAGCCGAGCCTTCCAAGAACTGAGAAATGCCCCGTCTTTAAATGAGGGTGGGTGTGTGGTCAAAATGTCCTATTACTGACATTTTGAAAAAACATATAGAAATATTCTAAAATAATCTCAAATTCTGCACAGAGAGATGGGTGTCTTACTTTCTCAGCAACACCCTACTTCTCCAGTTCCAAATTGTTTTAGTTTCATATTTCAGTTGCTACAATGGATATGTGGCCCAAACAGTTTAGGAGAACAAGGGATTTTTTTTTTTTAAAAACTGGCTTAGGAATTCAGGTCCCTCCTGACAGGAGAGTTATCAGCAGGGGCTAAGGGAACTGGCCACATTGTATCATAAGAAGAGCTGAGAGAGGGACCAACCCTTAGTTTCTGACTTGCCATTCTGCCAAAGCTAGCCAGTCCTCTCTCCATCTTACCCATTTTCTCAGGGAATGATCCTCCCACACCAATTATGCAATTTGGCTGCCTCCTACAATTGAGCTGTCTTAACTGGATAATTCCTCATAGATGTGCCGAAAGGCTCCAGCTCTGAAGTATCAGAAACTAACCACAATACTGGGAAATGTTAGGACTGTGGAAGGCGTCCCCCGGGGACATGAAGCCCTAAGCCTCGCTCTTTGGAATATTTGAAATGATCAAGTGAAGTACTCTTGTTTAACCAAGTCAGTTGGCCTATGGGACCATGGTATGACAGTGCATTCATTTCCATGGATGGAACTCAGCAGTGACTGTGTTCCTCCTTCAAAATATCAAAAATCCTTCATTTTAATCCTGGTCCAGCACAGCTATATGACAAAGTCTATATTCGTCAGCCTCCCTTGCAGCTAGGTTAGCCCCATGGTCAACTTCTGGCCATGACTGAACTGTGGTGGTGCAGCTCATGGAAATATCCTTAAAAGATGTTGGAAACTCAGATGATCCTATTAACAGAGGTAGAACAAGCATTTAACAAAAATCCAACCCTCTCATAAATTGAAAGAAATAACCCTCAGTAAACTAGGGATAAACAGGTAATATTCTCAGCTGGATGAAAAGCTACCAAAAAAAAAAAAAAAAAACTTTTTAGTGAGCATCACGCTCAATAAGTCCGAGTTTTCCAATAAGATCAGGAATAAGGCAAAGTTGCTTCCCTCACTACTGCCATTCGGCTTTGTGCTAGAGGCCCCAGCAAATACAGGGAGGTAAGAAAGGAAAGCAAAAGACCCCCAGAATGGACAGGAAAAACACAGCTGTGTCTGTTTGTGATGTGCAACTGTGTTTGTACATGATGTGATCATCTTTGAGGACAAAAAATCCTTAAAGAATCATTGGTTTGTTTTCGTTTTTCTTTTTATAACTGAAATTTCTGTTTTAAAAATAATTTTTAAAAACATTTTATGCATATGTATATTGTGTGTGTGTGTGTGTGTGTGTGTGTGTGAGAGAGAGAGAGAGAGAGAGAGAGAGAGCGCACTGTGTGTCCCTGTGGAGGCCCAAGGGTGGTTTCAGGAATCATCCTGGATTGCTTCTGCCTCCTTTTTTGCTTTGCTCTGTGGTTCCCAGACTCCCCCTTGCAGAGCTGGAAGTGTAGGTCATTGCCATTTCTACATGGCATGGAGTGTTGTTTTGTTTTTTTTTTCCTGTGGAATCTGAGATCCAAACTCAGGTCCTTCTATTTTCAAGGAAGGTCTTAATCCTTGAGCCATCTCTACAGTCCTAAGAACCAGGTTTTTTAACATCCCTGAAACTGGGGGCTGAAGAGATGCCTCCGGTATTAAGTCTGTGCCTCTCAAGCAAAAGGTTCTGAGTTCAGAGCCCAGAACCCTGGTGGAAGTGGTGGTGTTCTGCATTTCTGGCCCTGGAAGATAGAACCCAGGAAACCCCAGAGCAAAGCAATCAGGACTTAGAGAAATCCAAGATGATTCCCAAAGTCTTTTTGTAACTCCACAGGCACACACAGTGCCTTCTTCTGTACACACCCACAAATACGGACATACTCATAATGGTACATGCAAAAAATACCCCAAAAATCATGAGCAATTTATACCCAGGCTGCACGGTGCAAGGTTAATAAAGAAATGTTATCATTGTCTAGATCTATAGTAAACAAATACAATTTCGAATGCAAAGCATAATAATTTCTATCAGCATTCAAAAAGGGAGATAGTCAACTACACACCAATTATATCGGAATAAGATCTTGAAGGAAGTATATGAGGAAAATTCTAAAATTCAGACCGACAAAAAAAGATCAACCAAATAAACAGTCGTGTTTCAAGTTCATCAATAGGACTCAATACTGTCACTATCTCAGTTCTTTCCAAGTCGATACATGTGAGGATGCAGACTATCAAAATCCCAGCAAGTCGGGCTGTGGATATAGTACAGTGATAGAGCACTTGCCTGGCATGCATAAGGCCCTGGGTTCAACTCCTAATAGTTGTTTTCTTTTAAATATCTGTTAATTTGATTGATTGATTGATTGATTGATTGAAAAAAGAAAACATGTATACATGCCATGACATACAGGTGGAGGTCAGAGGACAACTTTCAGAAATCAGATCTCTCCTTCTACCATTTGGTTTCCAGGGATTGAACCCAGGTCACCAGATTTTCAGGCAGATACCTTTCCTCACTGAGCCATATCACCACCTACCCCCTAAGCAACCCCCCATGGATACTGCTAAACTAATTATAAAGGCTATAAGGTTTTGTTACATTTCACCTGCATGGTTGCTGATAAATCACCATCAAGCAGCTTAAGGGAACAAGGGGTTTATTTTCTTATGATAGTCCAGTTATAGTCTGTCTAGCTTGGAGAAAGAACATGCACCAACACCAGGGCCAAGGGAACTGGCCACACCATCATCACATAATGACTGAGAGAGGGATGATTTTAACTTGTCAGACCAGCATGTCTGGCCAAGTGTACACAAGGATGCCAACTTTCTCAATCAGCCCTCCATCTTTTATTCCAGGGCCTAATCCCACTTACCATGGGCTGGGCCTTCCCCATCAGCTAGACAATCTCCTGCAGGTTTGCTCTGGGCTTAACCCAACCACTAATTTTCCACAAATGTGCCCAGAGCTCAAATCCTCAACTGTCAAGTTGATACCTGTGTCTAACTGTGATAGGTTTCTTCAACAAAATGGTAAAGAAGGAGAATAAAGTTGGAAGGTTAATGCTACACATTCAGAACTCAATCTACAGTCACAGTAATCCAAATTGTGATATTGGCAAAGGACTAGACAAATATGTCAATCAGTGTAACAGATCATGCAGTCCACAAGTAGACTATATACGGAGGCCATTGATCTTTAGGAAACAAGCGAAAGCAATACAATAGAGAAAAGATATTCATTTCAATAAGAGCTTCTGGGTAGAAGAAAGCTTATCTAGATAGACACTTCACACTCCTCACAGACATTAATCAAACTAAATGCACAACGCAGAATTGTAAACCTCAGGGGGAAAATATCCAGATGTCTTTGAATTTGGCAATGATTTTTAGGTGCACTAACAAGGGTGAAATCGATGAAAGCAGTAATTGGTGAGATGAACCTCATGAAAGTTAACATGCTCTACTCTGAAAACTTAACCATTGAAAAGGTGTAAGCCAGGGGGAAAAAATCTACTGTAGCTATAGATTTATACAAAGGATAAGAGACTGTTTTCCAAAATACACAGAAACATTAAAAATCAACAATTAAGGGGCTGGAGAGACACCTCAGGGGTTAAGACTCTGTCTCCCAAGCAGAAGGTCCTGAGTTCAGATCCCAGGTCCCACAAAAAAAAAAAAAAAAAAAAAAAAAAACACACCAAGCAGAAGGCCTGTATTTCTGGCCCTGGTGGGCAGAACCTGGAAAATCCCAGAGAGA
Source organism: Typhlomys cinereus (assembly GCA_023101885.1). NCBI lineage: Eukaryota > Metazoa > Chordata > Mammalia > Rodentia > Platacanthomyidae > Typhlomys > Typhlomys cinereus. The sequence goes on along the minus strand of JALPQD010000628.1, from coordinate 695,979 downwards.
AGTAAGAAGGAGGTGGAAGCAATCCAGGATGATTCCCAAAATCACTCTTGGTCCTTCACAAGGACACACAGTGCCCTCTGACACACACACACACACACACACAAAGTGAACAATTAAGAGGGAAAAATCATTTTTAAAATGTGCCATGAGCCAATGAGATGACTCAACAGAAAAAGAGGTCTGAGCATAAATCTGGAGACCTGAGTTCAACTTGCTTTAGCCCACATGGTAGAAGGAGAGAACCAACTTCTGAAAAGTTTATCTTTGACCTTCGCATGTACACTGAGGCATGTTTTTAAAAAATGTTTTAAAAATGCTTTTAAAAAATGTTTTTAAAAAATGGGCCAAAGAGCTTGACACCTACCAAAGAAGATAATGAATAAATAAGAAAAGACGCTCACATGGGACCGGTCGCTATGCACCTACTATAGCGCAGCCACAACAGGAACTGGGCAGTTTGCACAAGAGCAGCGACGCTCATTTGCTATCAGGAGTGACGGAACAGCCATGATGGAAAACAGTTTGGCTGCTCATGGAAAATGAAACATACTCTTATTAGCAATCATTGATGCCTGATCCTCATGCGATCAGGGACTGGTCATTGATGCTCTTGGATATTTGTCCAAACGATTTGAAAACTTATTGTCACTCCAAGTCCTTCCCATAAATGTGGACAGCAGTCAATCCTTGAGTGCTGGTCTACTGACCCTCCCAAGCCCCATTTTCTAGGTGAATCATCAACAATCTGGGTCTCGAGGGTCTTTTACAAGTAGTCACAGCTGCTTGGTGAGGATGGCAATGACTGCTACATTCCGAGGGCAGGTGTGCTAGCTAGATATGGGTGTCAGTCTGACAATCGAAAGCTAAGCTCTGACACGTCTGTGAAGAATTATCAGTAAAGGTAAGCACTGAGCAAGGCTGCAGGAAATTATCTGATAGATGTGGGATTACCCAGCCCACATCCTTGGGCAGGTGGATAAGGGAGAGGAAGCTGGTTCCTGGCAATCTTCAGCACAGTTTGGCAGTCTTGCTGTCTGGCAAGAAAGGATTTTCCCTCTTTTATTAATCTCCATGGATATGGAGTGTCAAGTTCCTTAGTTTCCAGTGTTGGCGTGAGCTCTTCTGCCAAGCCGGGCTAAGAACTGTAACCAGAATCATAAAGAAGAATGAAGCTCCCTTGGTCCCCTAAGCTCTTTGGTCATGAATTTATCAGCAATGTTACAGGCAAACTGCAGCAGCAGTATTATATGATACCCCTCAAACCCTCCCTGGCTTAGTTTAATATAACCATTAATAACAGTTTCTCACTGAAAAGGTGGAGGCTGGCAAGGTGATTCAATGGGTGAAGGCATTTGTCACCAAGCCCGGTGCCTGGAACCCACATTGAAGGAAGAAGGAGAGAACCAACTGCACGAAGTTGTTTTCTGACCTCCACATGTCTATGCACACACACAAAGACACACCAATAATAAATAAAATTAAAAAAATTAAAATGAAAGATCTGGAACCAATATAAACTATACAAGACCCTAGTACCATAGGTTTTACCAACATGGCCCAGAACCTGCAAGGAGTCTGCGTAAAGCTCCTCAAGCAGAACGTGGAATGAAGAGAAAGGCCTTCTCTTACTGCAAGCAAAGCCTGAATGGAATGACGGGAACTTTATAGCTTAACATCTCTCCAATGCTCATTCTGACATTCACTCTCAGGAAACTGTACTTTCCTGGGAACTTCAAGCTTCTGTAAAATGGATCCAAGGGTTGCTTCAAATGCTTTCATTTCCCTTTAGCCGCCGCCCTGTATTTACTTCTCCTCTGCACTGCGGCCAGCAATACCGCAGCAAGCAATTCGAGCTATCACGGCCGTCACTCCAAGAAGATGAATATGTTCCGGCAGCGCTCCCTGTGAGATGACAAGGTCGGAGCTACTCTAGGATCCAGGATAAACTGGCACGGGAGGCTGCGTCTGGATGCCAGCCAGTGGATGCTGGCCACTGTCTAGTTACCGACCTACATGCAGAAGCTGGACTGTGGCCCCTGGTGAGCTGTGGGGTGGGAATCACTGCTACATAAAGGAAGAGAGGAGAAAGCTTTTCTTTCTCTTTTTAGGAACACATCTTAATCTATAACTCTTCTTTTTTGTTTTTTAAATTTTTTTTATTATTGATTCAATTGTGCGTGCGTGTGCGTGTATGTGCGTGTGTGTGTGTGTAGAACCACGGGCAAATTTGGGAATCACCATGGACCACCTCCACCTCCTCGTTTACTCTGCCCTGGGATTCACAGGCTCCACCCTACCAGGACCAGAAGCACAGCCCCCCCCCCCGCCCCGCCCAGCGTCTATACATGGGGTCTAGGATCCGAACTCAGGACCTACCGCCTGCAAGGCAGAGGCTTAACTCCTGAGCCACCTCTCCAGCCCCTTAATCTATAACTCTTCTGCTGAAGCAGTTTAATGATTAAGTCTGTCATGTTGCTTTGATGAGTAGTTTTTCAAAAATAGAACCAAGGTGGTGGAACGCATTTATTTTTGCATAATACAGACAGTGCAAAAATATAGAAGTCAGAGCGGTGGAGAGGACTCAGGGCTGAAGCTTCTGTCTCACAGAGTAAAGGACCTGAGTTCGGATCACAGATCCCACATGAAAATGCCACGGGAAAATGGCCTTGGCCTGTACTTTGGCCCTGGGAGATGGAGCCTAGAAAACTCCACAGCAAAGCAAAAAGGAAGTAGAACAATCCAGGATGGTTTTCAAAGGTACCCTTGATACTCCATGGGCACACACAGTGCCTCTTCTCACACACACACACACACACACACACACACACCTTATACATACATGCAAAAATAAAATCTAAAATGCAAATGCAAATGAACCCATCCCTTGAGTATGTTGAACTCTGCATTGCCTACAGAAAGCAAATGTCACCATGACTCTAGCTGACTCTTGTCACTGCTCTGGCTTGCATCCTGAGTGTCCCCCAAAAAGCTCATGTCTTAGAAGCTTGGTCCCCAGCCTTGTGCTATTGGGAAGGAGTGGACACTTTAAGATGTGGGGGGCTGAATGGGACAATGTGGGTCTTTCAGGAGAGGTCTTCACAGAGCATGTGGGACCCTAGTCTCTTCTTCTTTCTGTTTTTTGCTCTCTGACCCCACCAGGATGTATGTTTTGCCCCACCACAGCAGCTGTCCCATTGCGTGGCCTCATTAGAGGCCCAAAAGCAATAGACTGAAGCCTCCAACCCCTGAGATAAACCTTTCCTCTTGGTAAGCTGATTAGCTCACACATTCGCTGCAGCAATGGAAGCGGGAGCCTTCCTTGGCATCTAGCCTGCTCTCTCCCTTAACCTCACGCACCCATGAGCTTCGGGAATGCGTCCTCGATCTCTGAATGTCCACATGGCTTCACTACTCCCTGACCTTCAAGATTCAGGACACGCTTTACTTTCTCTCAACACAGCTTCCCATGTCACAGTAAATATTGTCCCCCACAGACTCATGTTTGATCCCAATAGCCTTTTGGTGAAAGTTGCAGAATCTGCAGGAGGTAGAGACTTGCAGGAGGAAGTATGTCACTGGGTGGGTCTTGATAACCCATTGTTTGATAACCCAGTCCCACTTCTCCCCTCCCCCCCCCTTCTCCTTCCCCTCCCCTCCTCTCTTCTTTTTCTCTCCCCACCCCCCATCTGTCTCTGCATTCTGATGCTAACTGTAATGTGAAACAGCCTCCTGCCGCCATGCCTTCCACCATGTGCTCCCTGTCTTGATGGATTCTATCCCCTCTGGTACTATAAGCTAAGTGATAAACCCTTAAGCTGTTTGTCAGAGTATTTTATCCCAGCAACAAAAGAGTAACTGAGACAGAATTTGGTACCCAGAAGTGGAGTGTTGCTCTGAGACTTTGAGATCATGCGTCTTGTCCATCCCTAACCCTAACCTGGACAAAGCCCCACCCCTCCTGGGGTGTTCTCTGAACCCCACCTGCCTGTGGTCAGCCCTGTTATTAAGTGATGGTCTAGCCTGCCACTCCTGGACTGGGAGGGTGCCTCTTGAGGTTTAGCAGCAGGACTGTGTCCCAGAAACCACATACAGAGCAGGGTCTGAGGTGATGCCCTTTGAAGTGGCTGTGGCTGAAATGGGCTGTGACTCTTGCCTCACCCTGGACGCGTTTGAGCCCAATGAACTGAACTGAATTCATTGCAAGTATCACCCTTCAGGGCTGGGGACGATGGCTCTGTGGGTGAGGCACTTACCACTCAAGCACAAAGGCCTGAGTTCAGATTCCCCAGCACCTTTCATTGAACCTTCTGGGTCAGGTTTCATGAAATACCTTAAGTTGTGTCCGCTAACTTGGTATTTAGTTGCGGCTTTAGAAACAGGGTCCAAGGGCCAGAGAGATGGCTCAGCAGGTAAAGGTGCTTGCTGCTGAGTTTGATGACCCGAATTTCAGCACTGAAACCTACCTACATGGTGACATAGTGGAAGGAAAGAACCGATACTCACACATTGTCCTTTGACCTCCACATGTGTGCTGCAGTATGTGAGTGCATACGCGCACGCGCACACACCACAAATAAGTACATATAAGATATAATGGAAAGTGGGGCTGGAGAGGTGGCTAGTGTGTTAAGCTCCGCTTGCAGCGGAATGGTCTGAGTTCGTATCCCAGACTCCAAGTTATAGACGCACAGGCGGAAGCGGGGGCGGCATGCGCTTCTGGTCCTGGTAGCGGAGCCGTGAATCCCGGGGCAGAAGGGGTGGAGGCGTCCCATGGTGGTTCGCGATTCGTCGTGGTTCTACACCACACAGACCCAACACACACCGCACACACGCACATGCGCACAGTTGAATAAAAAAAAAAATTAAAAAAAAAAAAAAAAGATATAAGTGGAAGTGAAAAATAAGAATGTCTGCAAGTCTCTAGCTATGAATTCATGCTCCCCAGCAAGCAGGGAGCACTTCCATTGTCTTTGCTCTGAGTGTGTCTGAAATAGAGGAGTAATCTCCTCCTCTCTTTCAGCAGACCTCTCTGCGCTTCTGTGTGTGCATGTAGTCAGATGGGCTAAGAGATGTGACCGCAAACCCTTGTGCTGTGAAGTTTTGGGCCAGAACTGATGCTTCTAGAAGACAGAGATTCTGCTGACCGAGATGGTGGGAGTGGATGTTTGCAGGCCAAGGCAGGCGCATTCCAAAACCACATCTGAGAATCACAGGTGCAGAACCGGCACCGTGAAACTCATCAGTAAGAACAAGGATAGGAGACAAGACTTTGGGTACAGTAAAAAGGCCGGGGAACACTTGAAACAAAGCTAGAAGGTTCCCACCTCTGGGGATGAGCCAAACAAAACCCAGACATGCAAGTTCAAGAGTCATTTTCCTGGTACGTCACATCTGACTAGGATTCCCACCTCACAGCCCAAACTAAAACAAAGACTCCACGACTCTCATGGTCTGCCCTGTGGATTTCCGCTTCCATTGAATACCAGGAATCCCTGTGGCTACTTGTAGATGTTCAACCCACTTATTAAGAAGAATGGGGGAGCTCTGGAAGAATGGGTCCCCGAGCTCTGGAAACGGCAGCTGTGGCCACTGGTTTTGGACAGGTGTAGTAAGATTTTTGCTTAGCATCGCAGCGAGCAGTCTCGGGAATTTCCCCATTGCCTCAATTCTCCTGAGCAGTTCCAGAAAAGTCTCTTCAGGGACAAGGGGTGACACCGAGTGGCAAGTGCAGATGGATGGATTCTTCTAGATAATCGCACCAGGCTGGGGCTGGGCTGCAGTTCATTGGCAGAGCTCTTTCCTAACACCGCTCAGTTCCCTGAGTTTGATGCCCAGCACCCTGTAGAGCCAGGCAGGGTGGCACATGTCTGCAAACCCAACACTTAGGAAGTGGCAGCAGGAAGATTAGGGGTTCAAGGTCATTTTCAGCTGGTCTCACACCTAAGACTAGGTTTAGCTAGTGAACCCCTGTTTCAAAAAAAAAAAACAACTAATTTGACAAGATGGCTAAGTAGATAATATCGCTCACCTTGCAAGCTTGAAAATCCAAGTTGGGGCCCTGAAACCCATATAAAGGTGCAAAAAGAGGGACCATACCACAGAGCTGTCCTCTGGCCTCCACAGGAACACTGTGGCACATGTGCAACCATACTTATACACACAGCACATCACACACACACACACACACACATGCACACATGCACATCTATTGTGTGAATACTTTTCTTGGTGCCACACAACCGTTTATCCGCCCTAGATAGGAGTTCACAATAGACCAAAGTAATGATTACACCAAAGTCCAACTTAACAAACCAACGGAATTATTGGGGTTACTTATAGGCGTAGGGGTAAGGGTTACTGCAGGAGTAAGAATGCACAAAGGCATCTGTCCCACTAGAAAGCCCCCCCCAGCATGACTGACCACTTCCTCATGGCTGCATAGATGGAATCCCCTTCCATTAATCTTCCGCAGCCTGCATACCCTAGTGTCTGCCCTTCTAGACCTCAAGGCTCCAAAGGCATGTGTGAGGCCATATGTCATCATGGCAGAATCACATCTCTGGCTGCGAGGTACTCCAATCGAGGCCAGAATCCCTGGTAAAGGTCTAATGACCTTCCATCCCCTCTTTCTCTGAGGGAGTGTCAATGGATAACAGGTTCAGTCTTGATAGTCTCAGACAAAGATGGCAGCTGCTTGTTCAGGGAACAGGAGAAGATCGTCATACCACACCTATTTACAATAATAATAAAGAAACAAAGTGAAAACTTGAAAAAGCAAACATATGTATTTTACCGAAAATGAAAAGCAAAACCCCAATAAACTGCCATGGATCGGGTGCTAGAAGCTTACAGAGCAGTTGATTTCTGCCTAAAAATCATCAGGTTAAGGAAAAGAAGAAGAGAGCAGATACAAGTGTTGAAAAACAGACTTCTCCACTTCCCATGTCATTGGTACCAGACTTTTGGTGGGAAGGAAAGATGTGTGCCGGGGCCGATGGAGCGGTCTTCGGGCGGGGCATGACTATGATGAGCAGATGTCTCTCAGTGTGAGGAAGCTGAGGACTGGGTGATGCTTAGATGCATGTGGAGGAGGAAATGAAGGAGGACCTGAAAGTGAAATCATGTGACTGGCTGCCAGCCAGGTGAAGATTAATAACAGTGATCAGTGAGCACTCTACCCAGAAAGTGACACATTAACTCTCCTACAGTTCTCAGAGTGCATGGATACATAAAAAAACAACTTGTGTGACTTTAGGTAAGCGTCTTTTGGAAAATGAGTACACAACGTAGGAAATGCCAAAAAGGGTCAGTCTCTTAATTGAATGGTCACATGTTTGCCTAACATATGTAAGGCCCTGGGTCCAATTCTCCTGCAATACATACACATACATGTGCATGTATACATACACACACACACATACATACACACACACACATATACACACACACATATGTAAAGTATTCTATCAGTAACAGCTTTCAAGATTGGACAATGCTAATTATAGCCAAATAAGACTGTATTAGTTGGGGTTCTCTAGAGATGCAAAACTAATAGAGTGTGTGTGTGTGTGTGTGTGTGTGTGTGTGTGTGTGTGTGTGTATAATATATATATATATATAAGGGAGTTTGCTAGATTGGCTTATGAGATAAAGTCTAGGTAGTTCAACAATGTCTTCCTGTAGCTGCTTAGTTCAGAAGTAGAATATCTCAGCAGTCCTCACGTTGCTGAAGGCTAGAAGATTCCTGAAGAATCTCTGGACCTCAGTCACATTGGAGGGTGACTGATTCTGGACATTGCTGGGTTCTGATGGTGGCAGGAGGGAGGACGAGTTTGACAGCACAGGGCAAGAGAGTCAGTGATCTCTTCTGTCTTGTGATTCCTTTTATCTGGTCTGCTACTAGAAGGTTCCATCCAGACTTAGGGTTGGTCTTTGTGTTGCAAATATCTTAAGGCAGATAATCTGCTGCAGTTAGCGGGCTTTATTGCTGATAAACTTGGGACAAAACAGTGTAAGGGAACAAGGGATTTAATTCTTTCTTATAATTCCTGGTTATAGTTGCTTATCCAGCTTGGCAAGAGAGTTCACACCAACAACAGGGGCTGAGAGAGGCAATAGTTACTTGCAAGACCAGCATGTCTGGCCAAGCATACCGAAGAATGCCAACTTCATCAACCAGCTCTCTGTATTTCATTCACCTGTCCAGGACCTAGTTCCCCCAACCATGGGTGGACTTTCACCACCAACTAGACAATCTCCTGCAGGTTCTCTCTGGGTTTAACTCAACTACTAATTCTCTACAAATGCGCCCAGAGCTTGAACCCTCAACTGTCAAGTTGACACCTATATTCAACTATGACATAATCTCTTCAGGTGTTCTGATAATCTGTCAATTAATCTCAGGTGCAGTCAAGCTGACAACCAAGATTAACTATCACAATTATTAACAAAATACCACAAATATTACTGGGTGAAGTATGCAACTTGCTGTATTATCGTTTGACAATGTTTTCGTAAAATAAAACGTTACAATAATGAAAAAAGAAAGTTGTGTGAGATTTGTTCTCTACATGGAACATGTTAAAGATGACCGAGTCTCCAGGAGGCTGGACGTATCGTGACCTAGGGAAGGAAGCTCCCTTGCTAACCTGGTGATCAACTTGGTTCTGTCATGAGTGAGAATTAAGTGTCTTCATACCGTGGCCGTAACATGCATAGTGTCTTGCCACCGACTCCCTGTTCAAATGCATAGGCTCCTTCTGCCATTGATCTATGAAAAAAAAAAAGACTCATTAAGTGATTTGAAATTCAGTCTAATAAACTATCACTAACCTATAAGAAGAGAAGTGAGGTCACATTTTCAAAGAAAACTAAACTTGCAAGACACCCAGAAGGCCATTCGAATGACTATCTTTAATGAGGCACAAGTGTCAGGGGGCAGTAGCAACAGAACTTTAGCTATAGAGACTTTGCTTTAGTTTTCATAACTCACTGTTGCAGTAAACACCTGTCCCAAACAGCTTAAGAGTAAAAATTTTTCTTCTTTTTCTTTTTTTTTTTTAGGAGTGAAAAATTTTCTTCAGCTCACAATTCCAAGTTACAGCCCGTCATGGATAGCATCAGGAGTGGAGGGAACTGGTCCATCACATGCAGCAAGAGCAGAGGGTGAGATAGAAAATATAAGCTGCTAAATTACTGCTAAGGATGAGTTAGGAAGTTACTGCTAAGAAAGTGTTAAGAGGATAAGATCCTAAGTCTAGGAGATACCTCCCCACTCCCTTGGCATACACCTGTGTTGCTTATAACCATTAAGGCCTACACTCGCAATACTTAGTAACCGTTGAGCCACGTAGAATTCTGAAAAGTCGGCTGTCAGCCTGCCTTCTTGTTGCTAAGTAACCATTATGTCTGCTTCTGAAAGTCTCCCTTCACTTGCTCACTATCTTACTTTTGTATAAGATGGAAATGCAAGCTGAACTCACTGTTGGAGTTTTTGAAGAGTGATCTCAGCTTCAAACCATGGACGAAATGGAAAGCTCCTCTCTTCCACCCTAATTGATGTCTGAGAAATTATTCCAAACTAACTCCAGCAACGAGGGCAAGGACAGGTGCTGTGCTTGTTTGCCTGCCGGCTTTTTGCTCTGCTCCTTTTTTTCAGATCTGACATCAAGTTCGTGAATGATGCCTCCCACGACGGCCAGATCTTTCCATCTCAACCAAAGCAACTACGGCAACTTCCGATGGCTTGCCCAGAGGCCAGCCTTAACTAGGGTATCACTTGGAGGTGCGGCCAGGGGACCTCCTCCCAAGTGTCAAGTTGGCAGCTGAGACCGACCAACACCAGCTACAATTTAAGCTTCTTTGGGGGGGTCAGGGGACAGCTCAGAGATAGAACATATGTATGCTTGGGAAGCTGGGTTTAAGTCCCTGGACCAAAACAAGATTAATAACATTACTTTTAGGTAGAGGCAGGAAGGTCCTTTCTAGTAGGGTAGGCGACTTGCCATGCACACATGACCAGCCTGTGCGCCTTTTGCTCTGGGAAAGGGAGTGATGGGATCAGGGATGGCAGGCTAGACTATCACTTAATAACATGTGATGACGAGAGACCACAAGCAGTTGTAGTTGGAATGTGAACTGCCCCCCATTGGTGTGGGTGTTCGAACACTGGTCCTAGCTAACGATGCTGTTTGGGACAGAACCTTTAGGGGGCAGAACCTTGCTGGAGGAAGTATGTCACTGGGGGCAGGTCTTGAAGATGATTAGTCACCTCCTCTGTTCTCTCTCTCTCTGTCTGCTCTCTTCCCCTGCTCTACTGCAGTGCCTTCCAGGCCATGATGAACAAAAATAAAACTTCTCCCTTGAGATGCTGGGTTAGAATATGGTGTCATAGTAATAGAATAGTAAGGGAAGCAGATTAAAGATCAGGGCACTAACTAAGAGGTTTGGTAGATTCACAGAAAACCAGTCACTACAGGTGAATCTCACCTTCTTTTCCAGTAACCCAGAGAAATGCGGTTGCTGTCCAAAATGCTGGAGTCAGACAAACATCTGACAAAAATCACGGTAACATGTAGGCTGAGTGGAGAAGGCTGAGTTGAAGTATGTTCCAAATAGTTGACTCCGTTCACTGATGAAGTGTCCCAGGTCTCAGACCTGCAGACCTGAACGTGGTCTCACAAACCATTTTTTAAACTGATATCAAATTACTTCCTTGTTAAAGTTGTATAGTAGTTTAAAATAACGTAATAATCATACAAACTTGTAACAAGGACATTGCAGGGGATTTATAAGAATGGAAAATTTACTGAGAATGTCAGAGTCCCCTGGCTACTGATAAGCTCCAGGAAAACATGTAACTCCTTGGAATTTCCCAGGAGCCATCTCCTTAAGGCGCAGAGTTTATAGAATAACTGTTGTAGGACGAGGTTGTTGCCAGTGACTAGTGATGGCTGATCTTTGCTTCTGTAAAACACTACTTGCTTTGTATACTGTGAATATCATCTATCTCACATAGATGAACATTCCAAGAAGTAGTCTTACCTTTATAAGTTTGGAGTAAAACAAAAATTTGTAGCTGCATTTAACTTGAACAGAGTACAGACGCTGATTGGCTAAGTAAGTCTCTCCCCTTTTTTAAATCTTATTTGCTGTCAGATGGTAAATTCTAGACCCCGTTACAGTTGCTGAACCTAGAGAGATCATCAGAATAAAAAATTATGTCAAGTTGAAGCAAAAAAGTGACTACCAAAATGGAGATGAAAGAAATTATTAATTCCTCTTAATATTTATGCCTTTGTCATGATTTTTGTTGTTGTTGTTTTCTGATCATAGTTACATCCAAGTGTTCATATTTAAAAATATTTTGTAAAAATATATACAGTATTTTACATTTTTAGCAATAATGATAAGGAAACAGCTTTAGCAAATGTAGAGAAGCACTGACCAATACACAACTATAACTGGTAAGAAATCACATTCATATATTTCATAAATATGTTTACGCTCACCTGCATGATGTTAGAGATCTCAGAACCACCTTACAAATGGCAAAAGAAACTGTGCATGTGATCAAGTCAGATGTTTTGAGTTGGAGAGATGACCCTCAAAAGTGTCCAGGCGGACACGATAGGGACAATGGCAGGTGTCCTTAAAAGAAGGAGCAAGATGGTTAGGGTTAGGTTTCAGTTGGAGAGTGCTTGCCTAGCATACCCAAAGCTCTGGGTTCAATCCCAAACACCATATGAACAAGACTTGTGGTACATGCCTGTTATCACAGCACCCAGGAGACAGACAAGGGAAGATCACAGGTCATCTGTCAGTACATAACGTGTTGGAGCCCAGCCTCACATATGTGCGATCCTGCCTCAGTTACTCTTTCTGCTGCTGCAGGACAACCCTGGGACTCAAGCATCTTAAAGGGAGTCAGGGAGCGTTATCCAACCTACAGCTCCAGAGGTTCATTATGGTGGGAAAGGCATGGCAGGTGGCAGAAACTGGAAGAGACTTCCCTGGGGCTTCTAAAGTAGGTGACCCGTGATCCCAGGCTTCTATGCTCCTAGATGTGGAGAAGACCAAGTTATCTTGCTGTCAGCCTCTTATCTGTGGTCACTTGTGACAGAAAACTAATCAATAAGGTAGGTTAGCAAAGTAGGGCCTCTTACCCTATCTGGCCCATTGCCTGTTTTCTTTTTTAATAAAGATTTATTTGAACGCGGCCATGCCCTCTCCGAGGCAGTCCCTAATGGTGATTTCACGCGACACTGGCAGGGTTGAGCAATGGCTTTGAGTCGCTGCCACAGAGAACATATGGCCTGCAAAGCTGAAACTATTTACAACCCTGGCCCACTCCAGAAAGAAATGTGCTGACCCTGCTTCAAGTTGTGAATTAATTCCGCCCTCTCTCACATTTTTTCATGCCTTTTCAGCTAAAAATAATACATGTTCATCATGTGAAATTAAAACACTACGAGACTCCAGTACCTAGAAAGCAACTTGCCTCTGCAGCCAACATTCAAGACTTTGGGTATGTCACCCCATTTGCTCTTTTTCTCCACATGTATGACAACATTTGCTATTGGGTTGGTCATCCGGGTTTCTTAAGAATGTACGTATTCGTCAATCACAACCGGCGGGGAGATGGCTCAAGGGGTAAAGCACTTGAGGTGTAAGCATGAGGATCTGAGTTCAGATCACCGGTGTCCACAGAAAGTCAGTTGTGACAATCACGCATATCCATAAAGCTGAGTACTGTTAAGGGTAGAGACAGTGGATCCTGGGACTCTGGCCAGTCGCAGTCCGTCCAGCAGAAACAGTCAACTCTAGGTTTGGTGGGAGCTTCCATCTCAAAAAATAAGGCAGAGAGTGACAGAAGAAGATATCCAAAGTCGATCTCTGGTGTCTACGCATGCACATGCAGGCAAGCACACTTGCATACACACATGTACCCACATGTCTACACCACAAAGACACACGTGTACATATAGGTGCTGATAAATTAGAAAGCACTAAATCCTTTAGGGAGGAAAAATAGTTGGGGCAGGTTTTGAGGGAGAAAAAGACAATATGGAAGGGATAAGATGCCCCCCACCCCCATGATACGAAAGAACAGAGTGCATTGGAGCAGGGACTGTGTGGGCGAGTAAACTCACCCCGAGCCTCAGCTGTATGTTGGACCAGGTTCAGGTGCCCTTTCTGAGTAACTATCCCTTAGCGTCTCTGAACATCAGGTTTTATTTTAAATCTGTTGGTAAGGATAATAAAGCACATAGAGTAAGATAGCTAAGTAAGGAGATCAGAGATGCTCATGCTAGACGGCCAAGCTGCTGCAAAGAGACTGGGAAACACTTAGCCCGAGTGAAATCAATAGCCAGACATGTAACCACATCTTCACTTAAAGTATACAAGGAGAAGGCCCAAGAGATGGCTCAGGTTGAGATTCTGCCTTGAAAGCAGGAGATCCTGAGTTCAGATCCCACATAAAAAAACCGCCTGGCAGAAATGGCAGCAGCCTGCACTTCTAGTCCTGGAAAGCAGAGCCTGGGAAATGCCAGAACAAAGCAAAAAGGAGATAGAGCCACCTAGGATGATTCCCAAGGTACCCTTGAACTTCCACAAGCGCACAGTGCCCTCTAATAACATAGACAGACAGACAGACAGACAGACAGACACACACACACACACACACACACACACACACACACACACACAAGCATACAAAAATAAATAGTTAAAATAAAAATAGACATATAAGGAAAATGATTTTTTAATTAATGGTACAAAAATTTTTGAGGATTTTTTCCCCAAATGTAAAAGTAACACATGGTTATTGCATATAATTTCAGTGTGACTGAACTCATAAATTAAAAAATCCAAATTGCCTTTCGGTCCCTCCACCCTCAAGTTCCCTTGTTCACCTTTGCATATTTCCTTCCGTCTTTTTTCTTTGCAAATGCATCTATGCCTGTTTATAACAAAGTTGAGTCCTGTTCGGCCTATAAAGTTTGTGCCTTACCTTCTTTCATCAAAACTGTACTTTCACATGCTATTAAATATGTTTAGAAAACACTCTTAAGGGCTGGCAAGATGACTAGTGGGTAATGATACTTGTTGCCAAATCTGATGAACTGAGTTTGATCCCCTGAGCCCACATGGTAGAAGGAGAGAACTGACCCCTGCGAGTTGTGTTCAGACCTTCACATAAGCACCCTAGTATGTGCACATGTGTCCACACACATGAGTCACACACGTGCACATACACACTAAGCATATATCTTAATTTCTAAAAGAGAAAATACTATTATATCCATTCGAATGTTTTCCACAGAAATATCAAACAATATTTTTTAACATTTATTATTATTATTTCCGCTCATACAAACTTAATAGGTAGACCAGTTCCCTCCCCCCTCCTCCTCCCCCCGAACCCCTGCTCCCCCTCCCTCCCTCCCCATCTCCCAGTGCCTCCTCCCCCAATTCCCAGAGAGTCCTTTATTGTGTATGCCTAACTCTCCTCTTGGTCCTCCTTTCCGATGACGTAAGAGGACCCAGTGGCATTTCCCTGAACCCTTTCTCATATTCCCCTTAAGCATAGGAACACTACTGTGGCCATCAATCCCTTGCCTCCAAGGATCTTGGTGCTTTTAGCCGATGTTAGACTTTGTGAGGTCAATAGTGTGACGGACATGGTGCAGGGCATGCAAAGTCCAATTATGATTGCTTCAGCCCTATCTAGTATGGAGATTCTTCAAATCATTGCTCCCCCCATCCTTTTGCTCTTACAATCTTACCGCCCCCTCTTCCGCAGATCAAACAATATTTTTATTGTTGCTTTGAGACAGGGTCTTCCCTGTAGACAAGGCTAGCCTTGAACTCATGATCCTGCTGCTTTCGCCTCCACAGTGCTGGAATTACAAGCCCACATTACCACACCTGGCTTTTATTTGAATCATTTTAATTTCACAAATATGTCCCCACTTACCACGTTTGACACTTTAGTTAGTAACCAAAGGGTAAAAGAGGAAATTAGTTGTTTTCCCCACCTCAAAGAGCTTGTAATGTTGCAATAAAAAAATAGAAGGCAAGTACATTTGTATCTTATGATGCAAGATAAATTCAACTAAGCCTGGTTGGAGAGAAAAAAATTAGTGTACCATGGTCTGGAAGTGCATATGCCATGGTTTTCTTTCCTTTTTTTGAATTTCCTGTTGTCTCTGTCTTTGATGAGATTTGCCAACAAATCTCTCACTTCAGTAGTAACAGAGCTGGCAGAGAACTCGCTTTGCCAAGAAAGGAGAATTCTTCTTGTGGGGTACATTCTGTCCGGGAGCATTGGGAAAAAGTGAACCGGCTCCTTCAAAGAGAAAGGAAATGAAGAGATTGTCAGATTGTCCTATCCATGTCACCTGGGATGATGAAAGCTGGATCAGGGTTAGAACCTGGAGACAAATTCTAGAAAAATCTCTCCCAAGTTTCCACAAGGGGATCCAATTAAGATAGGACTGGCAGCCACGAAGGACTCGGTGCTGCCAAACCACAGGGAAACTTTAGACGTAGAAACACAAGAAATAGCTTGCTGGATAACCAAATATTTTTTAAAAGGGCCATATAGTAAAGGCTAAAACTTCCAAGACACCACTGACTATTTTTCTTGCCCAGAAGCCAAAGATAACCTAAAACAAGGGAAAACACTCTGGATCCCACGAAAGCCAGACAAGCAAACAGAAATTTGCAATGAATCTTTCTGAGCCTCTGCACAAGCCAGGCTGGAAATCCATCTTCGGTGGACTGAAATGGAATCTCTTAGGTCAACTAACAAGGCCCACCCTGAAAGGGGTACCGACAATGACCAACCTGAATCTCCTACAAGCCAGGTCCCTGTCTTGTTGTTAGCATGGTGAAAAGGATTATGGATGGGCTGTCCAGTGTCCCTGTCCCCAGGGAAGCACCCCAGGGAATAGTAACCAGCACACAGAAGGTGGAATCCACGAAAGGGATTGTGTGTATGTGGGGTGGTTCTACACTGCAGGTCGTAGACCCCTGTGCAGGTCTGAAAGTCCTCATAAGATCCAGTCCTCTAAATTCCTTGTTTCTTATTTTGTTTTAGGACAGAATAACATGAGTCCAGGCTGGCCTCGAACTCTCTGGGTGTCTGAGAATAGACTTCCGATCCTCCCGCCTCCACTTTCCAAGTGTGTTATTATAAGCATGCCCCACCACCATGCCCAGTTTGTGTGTGGCCAAGGATAGAACTCGGGGTTGCATGCACACGAGGTAAGCAGTCTGCCACAGAACCCTATATCCAGCCCCCACAAAGTTCAGTTTTTATTTTAAAAAACACCAACCTTACATGACGCCCTTTGAAAGTCAATCTTCTAAATCCTTCTCATTCTTGCATAAGAACCTGGAAAAACAAGACAAGAGAGATAATCCTGGAATGCTTCAAACCCCTCTCAACAGACTACTGGAGTTCATCCCATAATCGAATCCCTTCATTTTTTTTTTTTTTTGAGGTTCTCTTTTTTTTTTATTAAAAATTTAATTATACATTTTAAAATTTCTTACCAGTTCCCTCCCTCCCCCCTCCTCCCCCTCCCCTTCCCCCAGTGCCTCCCCCCCAATTCCCAGAGAGTCCTTTATTGTGTACGCCTAACTCTCCACTGGGTCCTCCTCTCCGATGACATATAAGGACCCAGTGGCATTTCCATAAGCCCTTTCTCTTGTTCCCGAATCCCTTCATTTTTAAAAGGGGTCGCCCTGCAGATCATTTCCGTTCTTACATATGCCCCCAGCCTGTGAAGTAGACAAAATATTTGTTGAATGACCCAAAGCAAAATCAAACCTTTTTGGAATAACTGGAGTTTCACTCTACCAAGCACTGTGCACTGTGTACTTTTAAATGCTGTATTTGTTGGTGTTGGCTTTTTTCTATGTGTGTCTGATTATTTCTCACAATTTGATTTTGCATTTCCCTGATGAACTGAAGGTACTAAGCAGATGTTTACTTGATTCTTGGCACTTACATATCCTCTTGTAAAATTATCTCCCCTTTTCCTGTTTTTAAAACTACTTTATAATTGAGTAATATAAAATTCTTTGTATCTTATCAATTTTAGTCCCATATCAGAAATTCATGTGGTGAATATTTTTACCCTAGTTGCTGCAGAGTTGCCTATTTGTTTTTAATCAATCTTTTTAACAAACAGAAATTGAAATTTTGATGGCGTCTAGCATAATTCCTTAAATCTCTCTCCAAAAAAAAAAAAAAATGCTGCCTTCCTAAAGCTCATGGAAATAACTTTCCTAGGTTAACTTATAGGAATTTTATAATTCCACATGTAACATCCATTTTGAATTGATATTCATGCTCAGCGTGAGCTGCATTACACACTCGTGGATTGTGTATGTGTATTACATATGTGTGTATCCCATTGGCCCATACTGCTCACTGAAGAGATATTTTTCTTCTCCCAAGTTCATTGCTGTTTCAGAATTTACCTAGCCACAGTGTGCCATTGTAGCGGGACATTTTATTTTGCCTCATTGACCCACATGCCCAAAGCCACATAAGAACCACGGAGATGGTGGTGCATGCTACGCAAACCTGACAACTTGAGTTCAGATCCCAAGAATCCACCAAAGGCCACGTGCTGTGGCGCCAATCTGTGATCCTAGCACTGCTACGATGAGATGGAGATGCAGACGAGAGGATTGGCCTGCCGTACACAGAGCAGTGGAAACAAGAGACTCATGGTTTCATCGAGATGGAAGGAGAGGACCGGCTTCTGGACGTTGTTCTCTGACCTCCATTCATGCGCCGCGCTGTTGCCTGACATATGCTCTGAGCAGCTCAGTCACCATGTTTGTCTGACTCCTTGAAAGGGACTATCAAGATGGCGGCTGTTAATATTTGATGCTCCCTCAGAGAGAGAGTGGGCGGGTAGAATCATTGGACTCTCACCTGGGATTCTGACCCCATCTGGAGCACTTCCCAACCATTAGTATGCAATTAGTATGTGAGTTTTGCCCTAATTGCACATGCCTGCCAGGCCTTGAGGGCTTGGGAAAGGGCGTACAGTATAGCTGATGGGGCAGGGAGGAGGGGGCCTTCTATGCAGCTGTAGGGAAGCCATCCTCCATGCTGGGTATGAGACTTTCCATGGGAGATGGGGGTCACCCATGCTCCTGTATGTACCCCTTGCCCCCTAGTCCTGTAAGTAACCTCAATGAATTCATTGGTTCCTCAAGTCAAACCTTGCTGTAATTGTTACTTTGGTCTGGATAGACATTTGTGTGATATCTCACTAGGAAAAGTGTCACACCACACATATACACTATACACCCTACACACACATGAGAAATAAAGTGGAAAACCTGACAGAGGGACAGAAAGGAAGAGGGACAAAAAAAAAAGGAGAGGAGGGAGGGAGAGAGAGAGAGAGAGAGAGAGAGAGAGAGCGCGCACATAACGGATATATTGGCCACACACCTGTAATCCCAGCACTTGTGAGACAGAGATAGGAGTTCAAGGTTATCTTTTTCTACATTGTTAAGTTCAAAGTCAGTCTAGACTATATGAGCCCTGCCTGGAAATAATAAATAAATAAATAATATCATAACCTCAACAAATCTCCTTAAAAATACTAACTTCCCATACTACATAATCTCTTCAGTCAAATATGCCTTCCTTACCAGTATAATTCCTCTAACTATATTGTTGCCTCAAATCATGAGATTATTTTCTCCAGCCGATACTGAATAACAAGCCATACATTAAATCTATCCCTGAGCTTTAAACTTGACTTCTCCATCACCTTTATCCCTGTAGCCCTATTCGTCACCTGATCAATCTTAGAGTTTACATTCTGACATGTACACTAGTGGGTGCAGTGGGCTTGCGTGCTTTCTCCCTTTCCATCCCACTAGAGCACAGCAAGAAGACAGCCACCAGCAAACAGAGTTGCCACAAACAAGGCCAGCAGCCTCCAGAACTATGAGAAATAGAGGCCCCACCTCACTCCCATCCCCAGTACATAGTTATGTTAGACTAAGATAGAGTCTACTAGGCATGAAAAGGGAAATTATCACGGCTCCTTGAAGCTGACAATTTAATTTGATTCAAGGGGCCATTAGACGTTACCAAATGGCAGATTAATCACATGCGTTGGTTTCCATTTTTCATCAGAATCCTACTGAAATGACAGTAAAGGAAAATTATTAGACCCATAAATCCTAAGAAGATGGGAAAGGCAGATCCATGTATCAGCTCCTTGAAGGTGGAAAGCGGGTGAGGAGACAGATGGCTGCCCTGAGAACAGAAGAAGCTGAAGACAGGAGCTGAGCCCAGAGAGAGAGGAGCTGGAGGGGACAGTTCCCAGCGGCCTTCAGGGCGAACCAGGGACAGCAAAGCCACTGGACTGTCTTCCTCAACACCAGGGAAACAGACCCTCTCTTGCAAGAGCGTGTGAGCCACGCATAGAAAGCAAATTTTAGGAATTTAGTTCACCTGACCCAATACAGTGTCTTTGAGGATTTGATCCCGGATTCCCCAAGAATAACGAGTTCTGGATTCATAAATGGGCATGGTATTTACAGTATTTGCATATGACTTTGCAATCTGCCTATATGCCTCAAATTATCACTAGATTACTTACTATAAATATGTATACATATGACCAAACTATCTACTTGTATGCCTCAAATCCTCATTAGATTTCCCATCATAGAATTATGTGTGTGTGTGTGTGATATTGTTGCAACTACTCTGCATGTTTTAAATAAAATCACCATCAAACTGCTTAAGGTAACAAAGGGTCTTTAATTTTGGCTTACAACTCCTCCTTAGTAGGAGAACTCACACTAGCACCAAGGACTAAAGGAAAGTGGCCACACCATATCCACATAAGAGAGGCACGATCCTTACTTGCCAGACCAGCATGTTTGACCAAGTATACAGAAGGACGCCAGCTTTTTCAACCAGCTCTCTGCATTTTATTCACCTGTCCATGGCCTAGTCCCACCCACCATGGGTTGGACCTTCCCCATTAACTAAATAATCTCCTCCAGGTTCAGTCTTGGCTTAACTCAACTACTAATTCTCTACAAATGTGCCCAGAGCTATATATATATATATATATATATATATATATATATATATATATATATATATAACCATGGATATCCTCCTATATGCCTCAAATCATCTTCAGATTACCATAATATTTATGCATCAATGATATATACATATCATTACTATCTAACCACAGTTGGTTGAACCCATGGAAATAAAATCCACGCACACAGAGCACCAACAGTATTTTAAGATTACTCAGGAGATATTTTACTTTTCTTGTTCCGTCTTCAAAGTCCAGGTCGTGTTTTCCATCACGGCCCATCTCACCTCTGACCAGCTACCCCCCAAAACTCAATGGCCAGTGCTGAGGGGTTATAGGACAGGACAGCCTGAGCCAACTGCTACAGACACAGAGAAAAAACTAAGATGAAGTGGCCGCAAGGACAGTGAGTAGCCCCAAGTCGAACTGGAACCTGGAGTTTTCGATGAAAACCTGTGCTCTGCCAGAGAGCTCTGCGTCCATCGTCCTGAACCAGGACATAGCCGCACATCACTCTGTCAAGGGACTGAGTCCTTCCATGAGTCTTGGGAGAAATAAAAGCCACTGAGGGCCTTAATGAAAACTACAGAAATTGATAGCTCCAGGAAGCAGAAGATGCTGTACGGTGAAGCCAGCCAGGATGCTCTGTCCGTGGAGAAGATATTTCGAAAGCAAAAGAGTGTCATAGTTCAATAAAAACATCATGGGCTCCTGGAGGTATGCCATCATCAGCTGGACTGTGCCTTTAAAACTTGCTTTAACATTCATTCACTCATTCATTCATCTATTCAGTTATTCTGTGTGTGTGTGTGTGTGTGTGTGTGTGTGTGTGTGAGTGAAGGGTGACTTTGGGAAGCATCCTGAATTGTTTCTGCCTTCTTTCTGCTTTGCTCTGTGATTTCCCAGGCTCTGCTTTCCAGGGCCAGAAGTGCAGGCCACCGCCACCATTTCCTCCCAACATTTTTACATGGGACCTGAAGATACAAACTCAGGTCCTTTTGCTTATGAGGCAAAGGCTTTAACCCCCAGATCATCTCCCAACCCATGGGGAAGGGGGGGACTTTTAACATAGATTTCTGTGCCCCTCTGTCTTAGGTTCATATTCTGTTTCTACAAATAATACCTGACCCAAATAATTTAGGAGAACAGGGGGATTTTTATTCGTGCTCACGATGACAGGTTACAGTTTGATGGCGGCAGAGTTGCCAACAGGAGCCAAAGCAAGTGGTCGCGCCATAGGCACAGCAAAAGCAGAGAGACAAAACACCCGCACCATGTTCTTTCTAGTTGTCAATTTGCCAAATTAATCAACTCTGTCCATCTTATTCACCTGCCCAGGGAATGGTCTCACACCCATAGGAGCAGCATCCTCCCACGTCAATCAGGCAGTCCCTCCAAACTTGCCAGATGGTCGCCTTCACTAATAATTCCACATAGGTGTGTGTAAAGGTTCAGATCTCGAGTGCCAAGTTGGCAGCTGAGATTAACTGTTGCACCCTTCCCGCACCAGCTGGATGAACAGGTCTGAGATGAGGCCACATAAGGGGGAGCATCACCCCTTCACCCCATTCCTTCCTCTGCACACTTGCCAAAACTGAAGAACCAGCTAGGTCCACGGGGAGCGCCACTTACCTGGAGCCGGTGATGGATGCCCTCCAGACACAGATCTGGCATCCACCTTCCACGGTACTGAATCGAGACAGAACTGAGTTCTGGAGGTTGTTCTGGTGAGATGCGCTGCATTACGGCCTTTGGATCCATGGTTCTCAGTGTTTTTAGATCTTCCAAGAAGCATCAGGAAAAATAAAAATCAATGTCCCAGCTTCTCTGCCTTCTGGGATCTGGAAAAAGACTCTCCAGTGATTTGGAGGCAGGTAGCCAGAGACCTTGCTGTTGAAAACACAGTTCCAGGCTTGGCTGGTTGCATGTATGAACTTCAAACCCATCTCCACAGGGTCCCTTCAGTGTGCTGTCACCTGATTAAAAGGCTGGACTGTGGGCGTCTAAGTCCAAATATCCAGATACAATCGAAGAAAACACTCACCTGACTACATCTGCACATCAGGATTTAGGAAAAGACATTAAATAATAACAAATGACAGGAGGTAATTTACTTGGTCCATTGATTTATGAACCATCTCTGCTAACATAAATCAGTCCATCATCTACTGAGGACTTTTCCGTTATGACGGTGGGTGGCGCGCCCAGGTGGGTGTGTTATGCAAATGCCTTCATCTAAAGCACTGGGGATTGAAGGTGAGCCAGGGGCAGACACAAATGAGATAGGTGATCAAGATCGAGCCCTGCCCTCTCATGAAGGGTGGGGTAACCAGAAGTCAAGGAAAGGAGTTGGAACCAGTACTTGTGTATGTGTGTGTGTACATGAATGTATGCACTCACACATACACACACACACACATTAACTGGGAGACAAGCACCTTTCCAACCACTGAAAACCAAATGAATGCACCCTGGAAAGGTACTGCTGGGGGGAGGAGATGGGCCCTGGGGAGAAATGTGGAATGCACTTTGGAGGCTGCAGCAGTGCCGCAGGGACATCCAAAGTCCTCCCGAAACAGTGCAACACTCAAAGCGTTGTCCACTGCTTCCCCAGGGACACTGCCCCGTAGGCTAATGAGCTCCTTGGAGAGATCCAACATGCAGAGTATCACAGACATGACCAGAGTGAGGCTGCCCACAAAGGCTTCCAAGGAGGCAGAGCCACCAGTAGCTGGCATCTGGAGCTGCCACGCCTCCAACAGGGAGGATGCATTTTGGCCTCCAAAGACCAGCCCCTCTATCGACCCTCCTAAGCCTGCCATGCTCCTCCTGTGAATAGCCAGGATGCACGCAGGGACGCCCATACCTGGAACGCACATGGTGAGTCTTAGTCCTGTGCATGCTCTGAGCTCACCTGTTACGTGGGTGGTCGATGGGTCCTTGTGTTCTGTTGGGACGGGCTTCCCCTTGGGAAAGGTAGCGCATAGGTACATGGAGAAACTAGCATCTGCTTCCACCAGTGCTTTGACTCCTGAGACAGGATCTTGTTGATTTGGAGGGCTCCAAGTAGTTAGAGCTGGCTGCCTAGCAAACCCCAGGAATCTATTGGCATGAGCATGACAAATACAGGCACCACGCTTGGCTTGGGGACGGGCGTAGGATCTGGGTGTGGAATGCGGGTTCTTAAACTCTGGGCAAACAAATTATCTCATTCTAGAATCCCGATATGTTAGTATCAAGAAGCACTAATTTTCTCTTTGTTCATTTATTTTGAGAGAGAGGAAGAGAGGAAAGATAGAAAAGAAGGAAAGGAAGGAAGAAGAAGGAAGAAGGAAGGAAGAAGGAAGGAAGGAAGGAAGGAAGGAAGGAAGGAAGGAAGGAAGGAAGGAAGGAAGGAAGGAAGGAAGGAAGCAAGGAAGCAAGGAAGCAAAGGAAGGAGGAGAGAGAGAAAGAAAGAGAAAAGAAGAAAGAAAGAAAGAAAGAAAGGAAGGAAGGAAGGAAGAAGGAAGGAAGGAAGGAAGGAGGAAGGAAGGAAGAAAGAAAGGAAGGAAGAAGAAAGGAGAAAGAAAGAAAAGATGAAGAAAGAAAAGATGCAGGAAGAAAGAGAGAAATGAAGTAGGGGGAGAAAGAAAGAGAAAAAGATGGAGGGGCATGCACATGTACGCCACGGTATACAGGTAGAGGTCAGAGCTGATGAAGGTCAGAGGACAACTTTCAGTAATCACTTCTTTTTTTTTTAAGTTTTTTTAAATTATTTATTCAACTGTGCGTGTGCGTGTGCGTGTGCGTGTGTGTGCGTGTGTGTGTGTGTGTGTGTATGTGTAGAACCACGGGTGAATTCGGGAACCACCATGGACGCCTCCACCTCCTCCTTGTTTACTCCGCCCCGGGATTCACAGGCTCCGCCCTACCAGGACCAGAAACGCAGGCCGCCCCCGCTTCCGCCTGGCGTCTATATGTGGGGTCTAGGATCTGAACTCAGGACCTTCTTCCTGCAAGGCAGAGGCTTAACCTCTGAGCCACCTCTCCAGCCCCTCAGTAGTCATTTCTGTCCTTCCATCACACGGGCCTCTGGAGACCAAACCCAGTCCACCAGGTTTGCAGCAAGTGCCTTTCCAGCCCCAGGAAGCACCAATTTTCTGCAGCACTGAGGACCCTGGGAATATGATCATCTTTTGTGTTCCCTTCATCGCGGCCTGTCCTGTCTTACCCACAGTGCTTAGCACTTTGAATACAAAGGCATCTCTTACACCAGAGCGCACAGCACCTCAAGACAGAGTCTAGGCAGTCAAGAGGTTAAGGGTGGCTTGCTGGGAGCAAGATGGGCATGAGCGATGCGGAGGGACAGCAGGGACTTGGTTTCGGTGCAGGTGGATGGATGGCACTGCCCACTGGAAGGGACAGCCTTGTCCTGTGCACAGGAGCCACCACCTAGGGCCAATTACTGCTTTGCTGTGAATGCTGATTTCTTTCTTTTTTTTTTTTTTTTGAAGAAATTAGAAATCTAGTCAAGTATTAATGTCCATTCCTTTCAAAACACTTTGTGAACTAACAAACCAAGCATCCTTATCCAGATGCATGTGGACCATGGAACTAGCACAAAGGCCGGCAGTTCGCAAGTCCAGTCCCCGCTTCATCCTGAGTTCAACCTCCTTGGAAAAGTTCTCCCAAATTCCTCGTGATTTTATTATTTCTTCCTCATTCTCTCAAGCTCTTTTCTCGATTCTCGGAAATTAGAACCAGGAGATGGACAGATGGAGCCCAGTGGTTTTCCCACACACTGAACTTAGAGCTTCATTACTGAGTCATAGTATAATTGTGAATTGAGAATACTTCTTTTTCTTCTCTCTCTCCCCCCATCTTCTTTCTTTAGCATGCTTCTGTTCTAAATCAGCGCACAAAGAAAAAAGTTCCAGGGTCAACCCCCCAGATGACAGGCCCACCCGATGGAAGTCACATCATTTGTAAGCTAAAAAGCCTCGAGGGTAGTTTGGCCAGAAAAGTCAAGGGACAAATGAAACTGACCTGAAAGGAACCGAGGCCCAAGCATTCCCTCTTGGCCGAACATGGGCATCGCTGTGACCGTGGTTTGCGAGCCTGTCGCTTGTGGTGCTGGTGTCTCCTGACGCAGGCGCTGAGCTCCCCAGGCATGCACAGTGTAGCGTTGAGTACGTCCACCTGAATTCAGATAACTACCTGCAAATCAGTGAAATGTCAAAGTTGCCCAGCAAAAGTTATTCCTCCTCCCTGAAAGGCACTGCAAGGACTTCCCTCTCTCTCTCTCTCTCTCTCTCTCTCTCTCTCTCTCTCTCTCTCTCTCTCTCTCTGTCCCTGTGTGTGTATAGAGGACACTCAAGTGTGTGTACCTGTGGAGGTCCAAAGTTTACATGGGAAATCACCATGGATTGCTTTGCCTTCCAGGACAAAGAGAGGCCATCATCATAGCCACCTGGCATTTTTTTCTTGGGATCTGGGGATTTGAACTCAGGTCCTTTTGCTTGTAAAGCAACAGCTTTAACCTCTACACCCAGGACTTCCTTTTTTTTTTTTAAGTGAAGATGCTTAAGTCACCTAACATTGTATATCTCTGAGGTGCTGCAGTGTGTTGTACTTACCGCTAACCTTTGTGTTCCCCAGAGTCTTTGATAGTCAATCAAGTAGAAAGGTGGGAGGGCAGGGCAGAGCAGAAGAAAGCTGGTCACCTTGTGGCATGGGGGGTAGGGTGTCATCTCATGGTACCGGGGTACAGGAATGAAATATGTCCCTGAAAGGCAAGCTTCCAATGACCTGCTTCCTCCAAACTGGGCCACCTTCTAAAGTCTCCATTATCTCCCAATAGCCCATTAAGTTTATTCCTTAAGTGAAATAGTCTATGCGTGAGGTCAAAGACCTCATGATCCAGTCACCTTCCAAAGGCTCCACTTCTGAACTTTATCATCTTCAACATTTCAATTTGGGGGGGATATCTCAGATCAAAAATGTCATATCAAAGGAGAAACACTTCAGCGTGAAACAGTTAAGTATCTGGTCTCTCTCTCTCTCTCTCTCTCTCTCTCTCTCTCTCTCTCTCTCTCTCTCCCTTTCGCTCTCTTTCTCTCCCATGTCACTGTTTGCTGGACAGCTGCCATGACAGCTACCTAACTCTCTCTGCAGACTTGGCAAAAATGAGAATTATGTTTGAATTAGGTCACTGGAAGCTAGAGGACATTTCTTAAAGAGGTTCGCATTGATTGCTGCAATATACAACAGAGAAACTCAATTGAATCCATAGACCCCTCTTTAGCTGTTGGGTCCAGGTATAGGAAGTAGATGTTACATTTCCCTCCCCTGGAATGGGGTGAACCTCCACTCCAAAGCTCAATGCTCTTCCCAGATCCTGAGACAGATCCTATTTGTTTTCTGGGCTTGCATAATCCAGAATTCCAAATCTTGGGGCCCATCTAGATGTGCTTGCTCTCCTGAAAAGGTGACATACATCTCCAAGGTTTCTGTCATTGATACATTTTAGCAGATCGCAGTGAGGTGACATAGCTCCCCTCAGAGTTGCCTGTGAGTCTAGACAATGCAAGGTCGCCGTGAAAGAAAGCAGATCTTTCTGGAAAGGGAAGACCAGTGCAGAAATGAAGGTTGCAGCAGGCAAGGAAGTAAACGACATCATGACTTTGCCCTTGGGCTTGGTTTGGTCCACTTGTAGGACAGCATTCAAACCACAGCTTGAACCTCCCAATTGTCTCCAGAATGACAAGCTTGCCTCTTGTCTTCAGTTATAATCACAGAACCCTTAAGACTTGAGGCACAAAGAAAGACCCTTCCATTGGTGACAGTGCCCGGCGCACCGCAAGATTCCATCCATAAAGGTTTTTCTTTGTCTGCTACCAGAGAAAAACCAAATAAGAAAAAGAGGCCAGGGTACGGCTCAGTGGTAAAATGGTATCTAGCATGCTCAGCCCCTGGTTCGAGCCCCAGGCACCCAAAGCGAAAAGAGAAGATAGGCCATTGAGGAGGCACAGCAAGGAAAAATGTGCTGCGATTAATCCTAACGACCTGAGTTCAATCCCTGGAACTCCACCTGATTCTCTCAAGTCGTCCTCTCAGTTCCACTGCATGCTGTGATACACACACACACACACACACACACACACACACACATTAATTAATTAATTAAATTAAAAAGATGAGGGGAAGGAAAAGAGAAGGACAAGGAAGAGATGCATGGCCTTCCTCATTTAATACGCATGCAGGAAGAAGTAAGGGACAGGTTTGCCTATCCTGATTCTATGTTCTAGTATTTGGAAAAACTTCTGTGGGCACTTCTGAGTTCCCCGTTCCCACAGTCAGTGCTTATGGATTATTCTTGGGGTGATGCTGTATATTCTGTGGTTTGATCTCTTTGATCCTCAATTTGGACAGGTGAGCAGAACTTTAATCACTGTTTATTTGGCACCAGTTTGCTAGGACACGTTAATCCCAGTCTTTCTCTAGCCGCTGTAGTCCCGGGCTGGAAGGAACAGGACCAAGGTCTCTCTGCAGGGCAAACCACGGCTTGGGCGAGGAAGTTGTGGCATGTAACACACATCCTGTCTCATAAGGCTCCTCCAGAGTCAATGCTTGAAAGGGAGAATCCAGTTGGCCCCACTTTTGGTAACCTGCCCAACACTTGGCCAGGCAGAGTTGGGCACCTTGATTGACAGTCTAGCACAGGGGTGAGCTAATTCCCTGGAATGCACAGAACAGGAATGAGTAATTTCCTGGAAAGGAAATGGGGTGCTATTAGCATGAATGGGGAGCAGGCAAAATCAACAACTGTTCTCTCCAGCTCCTCCCGACGTCCATATATTTGGTTTTTAACTCAAAACCTCTGGCGATAGATGCCTTTCTTGATTCAAAGGATTGGCATCCACGGGAAGGCACAAGTGTCCTCTGGTCAGAATGCAAAGGCAGAGCACCATTCTGTAAAACAGTGCAATGTCTGAAATTTACAACACTCCTGAATGCACATTACCTCCTGTTTCAGAAAGTGGAAAGAGAAGTGAAAAGAGGTGGGAAACCCACCTGAGAAGACCAACTGCAGAAAGCCTCTGTCTTCAGTTCAGTGTCACTTCCTGTCTGTTCCACTCCCCTGCTGAGAGAATTCTTCTGGGCCCAAGAAGTCCCTGGAGACCCTTGTCTTCATTTCCTAAAGGTGACTGGACAGACCTTCAGATGGGCTGTTTCCGCTAAGCTGGGGACTGAGAGGGACCCAGACCCGGGTAGGGATAAGAAAGAACCCAAGGAGCCGAATTTCAAAGGTAAAAATATATTCCTGAGCATAGGACGTCTGTATGCAGGAGGTGTCAATATAACCAAACTTCTGTCTTGAACTGGAGCTGGGAATGGATTTTTTTTTTTTTTTAAGCAAGTAAAAGGAATGCATGGGCGTGGAGCTGCCAACGGCAGAGGACACTTCCTGGCGACTTGTCACGGAGCAATTTATGGAGCCCAGCCTCAGAGGGGCTGTAGCGAGCTGGGGAAAAGGTGTGATTTGTTGGTAGTGGGGCCTGGCACCGGGCCGCCTTCCTTCTGACCTAGTCGCACGTGTGTAAGCAGGACCCCCGCGCACTGGCACTGTCTGAGCCATGGAAATACAAAGTTGAAAGCAAGCTTGCTCATCCATTCTGGGACACAGAAATAGAACTCTCTGGAAAGGAATCGACATAGCAATTGTGAGGAAGGGGAAGCCAGAGAACAAGGGGTCTCTCTCTCTCTCTCTGTCTTCTTACAGCAACGTGAACTTTCCCTTCCATCCCCAAACCCACGCAGATGCTGTCAGGTGGTCCTTGGATCAGAAGCAGAGAGGAAGGGTCCCGTTTAACTACGAGGTTGGGCCTCCTGGGAAATGCACAAATGGGCTTAAGACAGAACCAAATTGTCCCCCCCCCCATTACTATCCCTTACCAACCACCACGCCACCACCCCAGCCCAGAGTAACAGAGCCCCGAACAAGCCTTCGCCTTCAGCGAGAGCCAATTAGGCAGAAAGGCATGACAGTCAAAGGCCGTCCTGGGGCGAGGGACCACAGCGATGTTTACAGAGCACGGCGGCCGCTGCCAGAGCTAACAACCCACACGCACAGCCCATCTGGGCAAGCTGGAAAAAGTAAACTAGTTTCCTCTGGAGCCCCAGTCCCTGCGGCTGAGGACATTCAGCAGGGTCACCCGGCTTCCCTCCTCGCAGACCCCCCTCGGTCACCCCCACACATCTGTGCGCGCACTGCAAGATAAATACACACGGAGGCAGCGTGGGCTGGGAAGGTGGGGAGCGGGACCTGCCTCTGAGGTTGTGCTGCGGGTGGACCTTGCCCACCCCACACAGGCTCTCATTGTGGCATTTTCGAGAAGTAGAACGCCTCTGAGCATCGTACCTGCTTTGCAGTTCCCCTTCCACACAAACACAATTTTGAGGTCTGCAGCAAAAATTCTCTTCAACCAAAAAACATGGACAAACTTCTGAACTCGGCTCACAGGGTGAAAAGGCCTGAGTTCCCTTTTGGGTTCACTGGAAGTCTTCCCACCCAACACCACCCTGTCCTCACCCAGCAGCTTCATGGAAGACTTTCCTTCTCACCAAGTCAGCAAAGGACAGAGGCAGCTTCTGGTCTCCATTTTTAATTGCATTTTATTTATTTTGAAAAAACGAGAGGAAGAGGGGGGGGGGAGGATGAGGGAGAGAGGCAAACAGACTCACACAGCTTACACGAGGAGGTCAGATCATACCTTTCAGAAACAGATTCTCTCTCTCCATGTGGGTTCCAGGGATCAAACACTCAGGCAGCCAGGTTTACATGCAAGAGCTTTACCTGCTTAGCCACCTCGCCAGCCCCTATTCTTTTTATAATTATTATTGTCAGTATACATTTTTTTTGAGATAGGATATCGTATATTCCAGGCTGGTCTCAAACTTGCTGTGTAACGGAGATCGACCTTCACTACTGATTCTCCTTCCTCTACTTCACAAGTACTGGGATCATAAGTCTGCCCACCACACTCGGTTTTGTGCAATGTTGGGGATCAACACATGGTTTCACCAGTGCCAGGCAAGCATTTTACCAACTGAGCTATGTTCCCAGCTCAAGAGTCTCACCACATAGCCCAAGGTGGTCTTGAATTCACTACCTAGCCCAAGTGGACCTTAGACTGTCCTGTGTGCTGGGATTATGGGCACCACCCACCATGCCAGGCTGATTCTGACCTTTGTGAACTCCTAACTTCAGTCTCCTATTATTGACTTCCACGGGTCACGGGGCTGGGAAGCACCGGCCTAAATCCTAGCATAGTGGGAGCAAACAGGCTGCCCCTCCTCCTGGCACATGGGGAGGGGGCTCTAATTTTGAGGGCGAGGGCAAGAGAAGCGAATGCACTCAGAATCCAAGCTCTTTCAAGAGGCGCGTGTTCCGGTTACTCTTCTTTTCGCTGTTGTGAGACAACACTCGTACAGCTTAAGAGAAAAAAGTGAGACTTATTTTGCTTACTGCTCCAGAGAGTGGCAGGAAAGGCATGAGGGGAGGGTGTGTCAGAAGTTGGAACAGGTAGCTCAGACCATTGCAACCATCATGAAGGCAGAGAGAGGGAGAGACAAACTACAAGAGTAAACTGCTAAAGAAAGCAAGGCAGGGCGGGGCCATGCAATCTGAAGTCCCCCCTTCCCCCCTCATGTGCCTTCCTCCAGCAAGGATCCACCTCTTAAAGGTGCCACCACCTTTTCAACATTATCATCAGCTAAGGTTGCAAACACGTGAGCTGGTGGGAGACAACTCACACTTAAACCATGACACGGCTGATTATGACAGAGGCATCATAGTTTGGACAATGTGAAGCGAAATCAGAGGGCAACACACAGATACTCTGTCTGGGGTCTGCAAAGAGCCAGGCCATTCTGGGGCAGAATTGCAATGCACTGCTTGGCTGTTTCTCTCATTCAGGCCGCATAGTATCAGTTGCTGCATCGATGAGGTTCAAGGTTATGGCAATGAGCAAGCAAGCGAGCATGCCAGTGGCTGCTCTAAAATATTAGCCTCCCCCTGGCTGGTAGCTGGCAAGGGTACCTCTACCTGGCAGCCAGCTCTCTCCATCTGTCAAGGTGCAGCTCACACATTGCCCCCTGAGCTCCACCCACCCAGCCAACCCCATCCCTACCCTCTAGCCTCAAGAGAAGTAGCCGCCAATATTTTCAGCTCATGTGATCCTGAAAGAGATTTGAAAACTCATACACCCCTTTGTATAGTTTTAGGATGGATATATGAGCAATAAAAGCAATGCTTATTGTAAATTCAAATGGCTCCTGAAGATATCATCAGTTTTGAAAATAATCAGCATTTGGAAATAAAACCGTAGGCTAAGTTCGAGGGTTAAAACCTTTGCCTTGCAAACTAAAGGGTCTGAACTCAGATCCCAGATCCCACAGAAAAATGCGGGGTGGATATAGAGGTGGCCTACAATTCTACCCTGGGGAAGGCAGATCCTGAGATACCCCAGAGCAAATCCATAGGAAGGTAGAGCAATTCAGGATGATTCTCACGGTCACCTTTGGGCTTCCACAAGCACAGACACTCAAATACTTTCCTATACACACATGCACAGACACACACACACACACACACACACACACACACACATACACAGTAAAACCATCACACCATTCCTTTAAACATTGATAGTGGAAGTGTCAGAGCAACTCTGTATGTACCACAATGAGGATTTTTATGCATATGTGTGAGTGTACACAGGTGTGCATACATGCATGCACGTGAGTATGGAGGCCAGAAGTCTATCCTAAAGAAGACCATCTGCCTTCTTTGAGTCCGGATCTCTCATTTGCCTGGAGCTCAACAATTAAGCTCAAGTGGCTAGCCAGCTAGCCCTTGGGATCTTTGGGGCTGCCTCCCCAGCACTGGGATTACAAGTGCACAGTAACATACATGGCATTTTTTACATGTGTTCTGGAGAGTAAACTCAGGTCCTCAGGTTTGCAAGGCAACAGTTCTACCAAGTGACTTATCCAACTCTCACCTTGAGCTGTCTTTGTAGCCAAGGCTGACCATGAATCCTGATCTTTATGCCACTACCTCATGGAATGTTAGGGTTACAGGCCTGTGCTACCATGGATGGTTTATGCCATTCTGGGGGTAGAACCAGGCAATTGCACATTCCAGCAAAGCTCTCCACCCCCACACACATTATCCACTTTTAAAACATGTAGAAGTCTCTATTAGCATATTGCTCCATTTTCCCCATAAAGTTCTGTTTCTAGTCAATTATTCATCATGACTTTAAGGAACTGTCAGATGCCTTTATGTTTGCACATTTTCTTCATAAATGACCGTGATTATCATTCATTTTTCAAAATTCTTTGTGTTGTATTTATACAAGAGAGAGAGACAAAGAGAGAGTGAATGATCAAAGAACAATTTTCTTTGTTAATATTTTAATTTATTGAGCTCCCTCAATGGGATCAGTTCAGAGGACAGTTTTCTTTTTTGATATTTTAATTTATTTGAGAGACAGCAAGAAAAGGAAAGAGAGATCAGGGGATAATTGTATTTTTAATATATTTTTTAATTTTTTTATTCAAGTGTGTATGTGTGTGTGTGTGTGTGTGTGTGTAGAACCACGGGCAAATTCAGGAATCACCATAGATGTTTCCACCTCCTTCTTTACTCTGTCCCGGGATTCACAGGCTCCGCCCTACCAGGACCAGAAACGCAGGCGGCTCCCGCTTCCACCTGGCGTCTCTACGTGGGATCTAGGATCTGAACTCGGGACCTTCTGCCTGCAAGGCAGAGGCTTAACCCCTGAGCTACCTCTCCAGCCCCGTATTTTTTAATATTTTAATTTATTTGAGAGACAGGAAGAAAGCAGATCAGAAAGCAACTTTCTGTGTTCAGTATTTTAATTTATTTAAGGGATGAAAAAGAAAGAGAGAGAAAGAGAGAAGGAGAAAGAGAGAGAGAGAACATGTATGCAAACCATGGTTATGGTGCAATCGGTGGAAGTCAGAACAACTTTTGGAAGTCAGTTCTCTCCTTCCACCATGTAGACTTCCAAGGATTGAACTGGTTTGCCAGGTTTGGATGTAGGCACCATACCTACTGAGTCATCTCACCGGCCCCTATCATTGTCATTTTTCTGTGCTCCAAAAAAATAATTCTGTTATCTTCCTAAGTTTGTAAATTTTAAGCAGATTCTTCTAGAACAAATTATTAATGCAATAATTATCAGAATATTATGGATCCGAAACAGAATATTACAGATCCAAGGCATATAATGTATATTGTAAATATTCACAACTTGTTGAAATGATCAACTGTCATATATCCACAGGTGAAAGTGATTTATTGCTAAAATGAGATAAGGCTCCAAATAAAAGTCTATTCCCTGCCTCTATTTTGAAAGAGAAACTGGGACTGGAGAGGTGGCTCAGGGGTTAAGCCTCTGCCTTGCAGGAAGAAGGTCCTGAGTTCGGATCCTAGACCCCACGTATAGATGCCAGGCAGAAGCGGGGGCGGCCTGCGTTTCTGGTCCTGGTAGGGCGGAGCCTGTGAATCCTGGGGCAGAAGGAGGTGGAGGCGTCCATGGTGGTTCGTGAGTTCGTCTGTGGTTCTACACATACACAGACACACACACACACACACACACACACACACAGACACGCACGCACACGCACATACACACGCACATGTGCACAGTTGAATAAATAATAATAATAATAATAAATTAAAAAAAGAAAGAGAAACTCTGACAAACTTTGTTCTTTCTCGCAAATAAAAAAGACCATGAATGAAAGGTCTTTCACGATGTCATAAATTACATAATGATCCAGTATCAAAAATTAGCAATGGGGGCCAAGGAGATGGGCTGGGCAAGTAAAAAAATGCTCGCCACGTAAGCCTGACGCCTGAGTGTGCTCTCTGGAAGCCGAGTAAAAAGCCGTGTGCGCATCTGTGATCCCTGCACTGCACGCAGCCAGGCAGGAGGCAAAGGCAGGAAATCAGCCCGACGCTCCGGGCAAGCTAGATTGGAGCACGCTGCCACGGGAAAAAAGAAGAGACACTGCCTCAAAAAGGTGGAGGGCAAGAACTGACTCTCAAAAGTTGTCCTCTAACTACCTTCATTCACATGTAATCATACGTACACATATACCACAGAGAGAGAGAGAGTGAACAAGATAAAATAGAGTATTTATAATTAATAATGAAGGCTGGCCAGATGGAATCGTGGGTAAGAATGTTTGCTGTGCAAACCTGAGCACCTGATTCCCCAGATCCCATGTCAAGATGGAAGGAGAGAACCAACTCCCCAGAGAAGTTGTCCTCTGACCCCCACAAGCACACATGTCTCTCTCTCTCTCTCTCTCTCTCTCTCTCTCACACACACACACACACACACGAATGATAAATACATAATTTTTAAAAAAATCTTTTTAAAGACTAGCAATGACCAACTAGCTGACAAATTATGATTGCCTTTCTTCAATTTTATCTAAAGAACCAGAAGCCACGAGACACAACATGGCATATGTTGTCCAGCCATTTGTCATTCCCTGTCTTGATTCTGGGATATATACTCAACAACTGTACCAAAACCTTTCAGATGATCGGTGGCCATACCTGTTACTCCCCAAATTGTACTCTTTCAGCACAATTTTTTCTCATTTCAAATGGAGATATGACTCATATACCATAAAACCAGTCCTTTGAAAGTGTAGCTTACTGGCTTCTAGTATTTTCATGAAGTTACGCAACCATCCTGGCCACTAATTCCACAAGTCTTTCATCACCCTAATGAGAAATCCTTCTTCCATTCACAGAGTCTCCTCATCCTCCTGCCAGCCAATACAATTTCTAATAAAACTATTTTATCTCGTCACATGCTTTAAATAGATTTCCATCAGAAGCTTGGCCTTCCAGATGCAGGTCATTCGGTTTGTGGGATGTCTGCCACAGAACCGGCTTGCCGAGTTGCCTCTGGCCCGGCAGCTCGAACAGATCCACAGAGAAAACTGACTTCAGTGCAGAAGAAGCGTGCTAAATTGCATCCCTTTCCAATCACCTTCCATGTGGCATTGAGAGTTCCAAAGGTGGGCCATGATTGGCAGGCCAGTCATCTGTGTGAGAGAAAGGGATGGATGGCTTGGGGAGATGACTCCATGGTTAAAGCGTTTGCTGTACAAGCAAAAGGACCAGAATTCATATCCCCAGATCTCA
Organism: Typhlomys cinereus; assembly: GCA_023101885.1. NCBI lineage: Eukaryota > Metazoa > Chordata > Mammalia > Rodentia > Platacanthomyidae > Typhlomys > Typhlomys cinereus. The sequence continues at coordinate 660,630 of JALPQD010000628.1, read as the reverse complement.
TGCAAATGGCCTGGTAGCCCATGTGAAATTCCAGCCTTGGAAGACAGAGATTAGGAATCACTGAAGCAGGCTGGTTAGCTAATATAGTGCCATAGGGAAGCTCTGGGTTTGATTAGAGATTCTGTCTCAAAAAGAAGAAAATGGGGCTGGAGAATAGGGGTTAAGTCTCTGCCTTAAAAGCAGAAGTTTAGAGAGATGGCTCAGGGGATAAGGCTCTGTCTCTCAAGCAGAAGGTCCTGAGTTTGGATCTCAGGTCCCACATAAAAACGCCAGGCAGAAACGGCAGCAGCTTGCACTTCCAGCCCTGGCCAGGCAGAAAAACTGGGAAATCCCAGAGAAAAACAAGGAGAAGGTAAAAGCAATCTAGAATGATTCCCAAAGTTACCCTGGCCCTCCACAGGGACATACAGTGCCCTCTGATACACACACGTGCGCGCATGTACAAAAAATTAAAATAAAGTAGAAGAGTACTTGAGAATGATTCCAAATATCGACAACAGTCTTCCACATGTACACACACAGGCAGACACATACACTTCACACACAATACACAAAAAGGGGAGGACAGGACCAGCACACACTGGGCCCTGATGGAACGAATCCTCTTAGAAGTAGACAGCACCTTCACTCTGCCTAGTGATGCCTCTTTGATTTGGAGTGGTCTTCTTTTTATCTTTTTATTTATGTGTGTGTGTATATATATGTACATGTGTATATATATGTGTGTGTGGTGTGTGTGTGTGTGTGTGTGTGTGTGTTTGTGTGTGTGTGTGGTGTGTGTCAATCCATTGGGAAGCAAAAGAGAGAGGAAGGGGCTGAACTCAAATCCCTTTCAAGGGCACATTCCCAGCCATCTACCTAACTTCTTCCTTGTGAACTCATAGAGGTTCTACCGTCTTCCAACTGTACAAATCAGGGAACCAAGCATTGGGGGACATTCAAGGTCTAAACTCCAGCAGGGCTCAGATGCTCTCTCTAGCCGGCTCGCTCTCCCCAGTCCCACCATGTGTAATTACTTGAAAACTTCACTTGAAGGTTTGAAGCACTTCTCATAGTTACCCTGTCCAAAAGAGGGTTTCTTGGTCTCTCCCCTCAAGCCGTGTCTTCCCAATCTTTCCTACATTAGTTACAGCTAATTCCATCTTTCCAGTCACGTGAGAGGGTCGCCCTTGACCACTCGTGTTCTCTCCACTCTGCACCGCTCCTGAGAACCCGCTCCCTGTTCTGTCCAGGTCCAGGCATCTGCCATCTTGCCTCTCCAGGTCTGAAGTGACTTCCAGGCTCCTTCTTCTGCCTTTATCTCCCATCTTTCTGCTTTCTGCCAAGTGATGGCAAAGCGGCTGTGCTGAGCCACGAGCCGAAATGCATGGCTTCGTTTCCCAAATCCGCCATGGCTTCCCACTGGGCTCAGCCAGCCATTGGGCCAGGAATACTGAGGACCAGTGTCTCGTTGAGATTTCAAGGAGCTCACCCATGACCCCAGTCACGAAGCCCCCCCCGACGCTTTCGAAACTTGCTAGGGCACCATACCTACTGTGCCCACCTGGAATGTCCCCCTGGTTCACTCCTCATGGTCTTCACATCATTCCTGTATGGTGCCTTCTTGGGGCCACCTTTCTGGATTCAACTTCCGTTCTTCCCTGTCCTTCCTCCTAGCCCTGTGGCTCTCCATGACACTTAGCACTGTAAAATGCCCGCGCTTCCACTTAACATCGTGTCCTGTACCATCTGGGTGGAGAGCTTGGTTCTGCTCTCTCTCCAGAGCACCACAGTGTTGGGATTCGATAAGGAATATAAGCGCAGAAGAGAGGAGGAGGCCCTCACTTCAGGGAGAAAGCCATACCCCATGCTCTAAGGATTGGAAGTTGTTCCCCAAAACCAATGCACTTTCAGCTGAAGAATTCATTGGAGAACTGTTTCAGGCCTTTCCTGGCCTCTTGGGTGGGCTCACTGGTCACAGCTGGTTCTCGAGTTCAGCTCTCTCTCCTGGGGAACCATGCTTTCCTGATGTAATTCTCTCAAGGGTTCTTGAGCCATAGAAGAGATAGGAAGTGGCTGTTGCCAAAGGAACCGATGTTAAGAAGTTTGTGGAGACATCTAAAAAAATAATAAAGATTATAAACCAGGCGTGTAATTCTGGCCCTTAGAAGACAGAGGCAGGAGGATCAGGAGTTTAAGGCCATTTTCAGCTACATAATAAGTTGGAGACCAACTTAAGTTCCATGAGATTTTTGTAAAAAAAAAAAAAGATTAGATGGATCAGCAGGTAAAGGTTCTTACTACCAAGACTGATGATCTGAGTTTTAATTCCAGAATTAAAACGGTGCGGAAGCAGAGAACTGACTTCTTCAAGTTGTCCTCTGGCCTCCACACATACTCTGGGACATAAGTGTATACACACATGCACACACACAAATAAAGAAAGTAATACGTAAATAAATAAATAAATAAATCCCAAAAGACGTCCATTCATTGAGATGGTTTAGCAGGTAATGGTGCCAGAACAGAAGCCCGAGAACCTGAGATTTGATCCTGGAACCCAGGTAAACATGGACGGAGAAAATCAGCTCCGCCAACTCCACGAAGTTGTTATCTAAGCTCTTCACGCACACTGAGGCACGGGACACAGTGACACACATCCAATAATAATAATAAATAAAGTTAACACTTTTCACTTCATTAATAACAACTTCCTTCCTATTCATTTCATTAATAACAACTCTTTTTTTTTTTAAAATACAATCAAAAGGTAAAATCAAACCTTCAGTGCAAGCAGGTCTCTGTAAACACTCGACATGGGCAGGTACTGAATGGTCCTGAACCAGCTTTTTCCCCTGTACCTGGCCTGGGTACGTCTTCAGTCAGGGAGTTCCAGTGTTCAGCACATTTGACCCCAGCAACTCACCTTGGACCCTGACCACGTTACCCCAGTGTGCCACTCGTGAAGTAGGCAGGAGATACCCAGCACACATCACCTATCAGTGGAGGTTCCCCAAGCCTGAGCAGCGGACCCCACACAGGCTGCCCCATCACCTTCCCAAACCGCCTGTGGAGCTGCAGAGGAGCTAGAAGGCGCCTTGCTCCTGGTGCTCCTCTGGGCACGAGTTCTTCTCGCCTTCAGGGCTTCTCTGTCAGGCTCCAACTCAGACAACTTTGAGTGCCGACGCCATCCTTACACCCTAGGGTTATGGCTCTTGGGGCATCTTGCTTATTTTATCCGGTTTTCTTTCCTTCCTTCCTTCCTTCCTCCCTTCCTTCCTTCCTCCCTCCCTCCCTCCCTCCCTCCCTTCCTCCCTCCCTTCCTTCCTCCCTCCCTCCCTCCCTCCCTCCCTCCCTTCCTTCCTTCCTTCCTTCCTTCCTTCCTTCCTTCCTTCCTTCCTATCATAGGTTCTTATTAGTCCATTAGGCAAAATGATCTTGAACTCCTGATCCTTTGCCCCCACCTCAGGGGGTGCTGAGACTACAGATGTACACTACCATGCCCCATTTTCTCTTATTTTAAATATATCCAAATCTAAGGGGTCTTTAATCTTTCTCATTTCAGCTAATGACTTTTGTGGGTACAATGTTTAGTTTCTATAGTGTCACAATTATTCTGCATCATTGCTGATAAATTCCCAGTTAAATGCCTTAGGTGAAACAAAGGCTTTTATTCTGTCTTGCAATTGTCCAGTCACATCTCTCAGTCCAACTTGGCAGGAGAGCTCATACCAACACCAAGGGCTGAGAAAACTGGCCACACCATATATATTGCTGAGAGAGGGATGATCCTCACTTGCCAGACCAGCATGTCTGACCAAATATACTGAAGAATGCTGACTCCCTTAATCATCTCTCTCCATCTTATCCACCTTCCCAGGGACAAGTCCCACCTACCATGGGCTGGGCCTTCCCCCATCAATCAAACAATCTTCTGCAGATATATTCAGGGTTTAACTCAACCACTAATTCTTCACACTATGCCTTCACAGAGCTCAAGCCTTCAATTGTCAATTAGACATCTGTATCTAACTATTGTATATATGAAATTATTTAGATTGATATCATTTCACTAACAATTTATTTTGGAGTCAGCTCTGCCCTTGAGGGTGGCAGTGAGGTCTCCGCATTCACACAGCTATTCCTTCCCACTAAATCTGGGGCAGAGAGGACTGTCTCCTCCCCCAAGAAGCTCTAATAGCCCAGCAAAGAGGGGAACCTGTTCTTGGGCAGAAGTCTGACTAACTGAAGGAGAAAGAAGAACATTGGCAAAGATAAGTGGGAGGATGTTAAGGGGACAGAAGTCAAAGGGCACTATGTCCCAAGTAGATGGGAAGAGAAAGTTCAGAAATCTACTATACAACAGTGTGGCTGGAGTTGATAAGACTGTACAGTCATCCTTTATTGTTCATGGGGGAATTAGTTCCTGGAAGCCCCGCAGCTAGCTAAATCCATGAATGTCAGAGTCTTTTATATAAACTGACACAACATTTGCACCTTTAAACATCTTTCTGTATACTTTAAATCATCTCTAGGTTACTTATGATAAGTAACACGATATAAATGCCATGTAAGTAGCTGGATTATTTAAAGAGTAGTGACAAGAAAAAAAGACTGTATATGTTCAATACAGACAATTTTTCAAAAGAAAATTTCAATTTGAATAGACTACAGAAAGAACTTACATGTATTTGGATGTCAGAATTAGTATCATAAAAATAAAATGGATATAGTATCAGAACTAGCCCACAGATTTAATGAAGTCACTATCAAAATTTCAATAACATTCTTTACAGAACTTAAAATCCTAAAGTTCATACAAAAAAGAACACAGATAGCCAAAATAATCCCAGGCACAAAGAACAATATGGCAGGTATCCCATTTCCTGACCTCAAATTCTACTTCAGGACCATAGTGACAAAGGCAGTACTGGTGCAAAACAGACATGTGGACTGGTAGAACAAAACTGAGGTACACACATAAACCGCACAGCTACAGACACCTACCTTTAGATGAAGATGTTCAAGACACACACTGGGGAAAATGCCTATTGAAGAAACAATGCAAAAGATGTCATTTGCACAAAAAAAAATCGATTCAAAGTGAATCAAAGACCTTAATTCAAAACTGCCAAGGATAGCACAGAAAAATACTTTGGAATACATGACAGACAAGAAATGCCCAAAGTAGCAGAGGAAACAGCACCGAGAATGGACAAATGGGATTGTATAGAATTAAAAGGCTGCCACGCAGCAATGTAATCTATCAACAGAGTGTACAGACAATCTACAGAAGGGATGGAATCTTTGCCAGCAATATACTAGACGGGGGGGGGGGTTGTAACATCTAGAATACACTAAGAAGTTCAAAGACGATTAAATACCTGCCAATCATAAATGGGCCAATGAGCTGAATAGATACATCTGAGAAGAAGAAGTATGAATGGCCATTAAATCCTGATGTCCTTAGACATCAGAGGATGTCAATGAAAACTATTTTGAGAGTCTATCCCATCCCAGTCAGAATGACTATCATGAAGAAAGCAAATGATAAGAAAGTCTGGTGAAGACGTGGGGATAGGTAGACCTTTCTACTGACGGGACTGTGAGCTGCTGGAGCTACTGTGGAAATCAGTATGAAGGCTCTTAAAAAAACACAACTAAAAATAGAGCTACCACATGACCCAAGGAACTGGGTGGGTGTTGACCCAAGGAACTGTGCATCCTGCACATCCATGTTTATTGCTGCTCAATTCCCAACAGCAAGGACATGGAATCAACCGAGATGCCCATCAAGAGATGAACTATGGATAATGAAAATGTGATACATATACACGATGAAATTTTATTCAGCCAAACAGAAAAATTATAAAGACTATAGGAAAATGGGTGGAAATGGAATCGTATTAAGTGAGGTAAACCAGGTTCTAAAGGGCAAAGACCTCATGTTCTCTCTCATAGAAGATCCTAGTTTCTAATATTTGTATATGTGTGTTTATGTGAGCATCGATGTGGGCAAGATCAGAAGCCAGAAAAGAGTCCATGAGAGGTAGGAGTAGCTTGAAGGGAAAACGGGTGGGGGGGTAGCTGACATGTGTGATACAGAACTGGAAGGGGCAGTCCTGGAGGTAAGGAGGCAAGGAAGGGAGTCAGAGAGATGCAGAAAGCGTCAATCAACACTAAGCATGCATGACTATGCTACAAACATAAACATCTGTTCCATCATGTGCTAACAAAAAGTAACTTTAAAAACTATCTTCATTTTGAAGTAGGTTGAACCTGTGTTTGCAGAATCCTCGGTTGCAGAGGGTATGCATGCAAATGGAGAATAGATGAATTGGGCCCAGGTGTAGCTCAGTGGGTAGGGTGCTGGTTCTAGCATGCCAAAAGCTCTGGGTTCAATCTCCAGCACTTAGCTGGAGTAATCCTTGCACTTAGGAGGTGGAGGCAGGAGGATCAGTAGTTCAAGGTTCTTGGTTACACAGCAAGTTCAAAGTCAGATTAAGATGACCCTGTCAAGAAGAAGAAGAAGAAGAAGAGGAGGAGGAGGAAGAGGAGGAGGAGGAGGAGGAGAGGAAGAAGAAAAGGAAGAAGGGGAAGAAGAAGAGGAAGAGGAAGAGGAGGAGGAAGAGGAGGAAGAGGAGGAGGAGAGGAGGAGGAGAGGAGGAAGAGGAGGAAGGAGGAGGAGGAGGAGGAAGAGGAGGAGGAGGAAGAGGAAGAAGAAGAGGAAGAAGAAGGGGAAGAAGAAGAGGAAGAGGAGGAGGAAGAGGAGGAAGAGGAGGAGGAGGAAGAGGAAGAAGAAGAGGAAGAAGAAGGGGAAGAAGAAGAGGAAGAGGAGGAGGAAGAGGAGGAAGAGGAAGAGGAGGAAGAAGAAGAACAACAACAACAAGAGGAGGAGGAGGAAGAAGGAAGGAGAAGAAAAAAGAGGAGAAGGAAGAGGAGGAGGAGGAGGAAGAGGAGGAGGAAGAAGAAGAAGAAGGAAGTGTTAATTAGCTCAATTTAATCATCTTGCAATGTGTATGTATTTAGAAATATCTGGTTGTACATCATGAATACTCACCATTACTATGTGTCAATAAAAATATTTAAAATAAAAGATCATGTCAAGAAGTGATTAAGGGGGCTGGAGAGGTGGCTCAGGGGTTAAGCCTCCGCCTTGCAGGCGGAAGGTCCTGAGTTCGGATCCCAGAACCCACGTATAGACGCCAGGCGGAAGCGGGGGCGGCCTGAGCTTCTGGTCCTGGTAGGGCGGAGCCTGTGAATCCTGGGGCAGAAGGAGGTGGAGGCGTCCATGGTGGTTCGCGAATTCGTCCGTGGTTCTACACATACACAGACACAGACACAGACACACATACATATGTACACATGCACAATTGAATAAATAATAAAAAAAAAAATTAAAAAAAAAAAAAAAAAGAAGTGATTAAGAGAACACTTTAGGGGGCTGGAGAGGTGGCTCAGGGGTTAAGCCTCCGCCTTGCAGGCGGAAGGTCCCGAGTTCGGATCCCAGATCCCACGTATAGACGCCAGACGGAAGCGGGGGCGGCCTGCGCTTCTGGTCCTGGTAGGGCGGAGCCTGTGAATCCCGGGGCAGAAGGAGGTGGAGGCGTCCATGGTGGTTCGCGAATTCGTCCGTGGTTCTACACACACATACACACACACACAGACGCGCGCGCACATACACACAGTTGAATAAATAATAATAATAAAAAAAAAAAAAAAAAAAAAAGAGAACACTTTAGGAGGCCCTGAACCACCCATTAGCCTGGTGGAAATTTCATTTGTCTTTTCTAAGACTGATGCTGAGGGTACCATACATGAACCCACGGTGTCTCCAGACAGGAATCTGAGCACAGGGAGGGACATTCCATCTCTGTGCGGCAGATTTTTTTTTTCCAAAACAAGATCTCTCTTCCAGGGGAAGGGGAGAAAGGGGAGCCAGCCCATAGTGGAAACGCAACCCCAGCAACTACAGCCCCACTTCTTAAAACAAACCTGAAGGATGTTCTACTTCTTGAGTTGCTTTCCATCACTTTAGAGCGTGTAGAATAAGAGTCAAGGGAAATGTGCTTAGATATTTTGAAGTCTTGAGAATGATTTCCAGGGCCCAAGTTAATGGACCATGATGTGTGTGCAATGAACAAAGGACTAGATGTCAGAGACCGCTGCATCGGGAACTTATTTAGTTGATCATAGGGGCTGAAAGCATTTCGAGAAGGCCATTCTAATTACTTTCAAGACTCCAATTTGATCATTACTGTGGCAATTTAGGACAAGGGATAATTTCAGAAGATATCCTGGCATAGCCATTGAGAAGGACTTGTGAATTCCAAAGTCATTGGCACTTCTGAAAGGTGCCAAATAAGATGTATCAGCTGCACAGGAAATGAATGGCTGCCCTTCCCATTTATCTTTGGAATCAGACTCCATCTTGTAATTAGAGCGTTCCTTGTTGAAGATTTTAAGATTTTTAAATTCTGTTTATAATTTTCTTTTGCCTAACATAGAAAGTCTGGACTAAAATTGTGTCCTAGAAGCAGGAGTCAGTTGTTTTTGCCTGTCTAGTGTCTAATGTTCCTTCTGACAGTGGCACTTTATCTGGTCTTCTTTGAGATTGTCACTGGAACCTGCTGGACTACGAGGACCAAGAATAAGATCAGACGTTTCTTCTGAGATCATCCCAGATTCCATGCAGACACTGGGCTTGGAACCCCAAGCAAGCACCCAGCAACCCAAACCTCAGGAACGTGTGGCGCAACTTCACGTAAGATTTCGCCATCTTCAGCCGGGAGATTATTAGGGATCATGGGAGATTAAGGTGAAGGAGAAACACAGTATCTTTAATCCCATGTCTAATGATCTGAGAAAGAATTCTCTGTTGGAAAGATCCAGCTGTTTAGGGAGACTGAGTGCAGCTTACCAGGAAGTTACTGCTGCCTAGGGTCAAGACAGTGCCAGGCTCACCCGCCTGCCACAGAAGCACCTTTGGGAAGCCTGGTGCCAGGAACACACACAGTCCTTCACTGCCAAGTTGGTGGGTTGTCTGGGCACAAGACTCTGCTGTTCACTTTCTACACCGAAAGTGACAGAGCAGACAGACTGGGCTGCAGAAAGAGCTTGATGGAGTAATGCTGTGCTAGCACGCATGAGACTCTAGGTTCAACCCCTAGTTCCAAAAAAAAAAAAAAAAAAAAGTGACCAATCAGCGGGAGATACAGTGGTGCATACTGTAACTCCAGAACTTGGGAGATGGAGGCAGGGGGATTTGGAATTCCAAGGCCCTCCTCTGATACATAGAAAATTCAAGGTCAGCTTGGCTACGTGAAATTCCATCTAAATTGTAATAAGTGGTCAGTTGACAGGACATGACGGCGTCTGGGTACATCCCAGCACTTGGGCAGCTGAGGAGGGAGGATCATGAGTTCAAGGCTGGTTTGGGCTACAGAGGGAGGTCTGTGTGAAAAATGAAAAGGAAAGAAAGGTGTTTTTTTTTTTTTTTCAAAAAAATAAAGGAAGGAAGGAGACAGGTGGGAAAGAGGGAAGAAAGAAGGAAGGGAGGGAGGAGGGAGGGATAGGAAGGGAAGAGGGAGGGAGATAGGAAGGGAGGAGGGAGAGAGGGAGGAAGGAAGGAGGAAGAGAGGGAGGAAGGAAGAGAGGGAAAGAGGGGAAAGGAGGAAGGGAGGAAGGAAGGAAGGAAGGAAGGAAGGAAGGAAGGAAGGAAGGAAGGAAGGAAGGAAGGAAGGAAGGAAGGAAGGAAGGAAGGAACCAGTAGTGGACCAAAATGATTTAAAGGGAAGAGTGGGAAGAAGGGAAAGGTCTGAATTAGTAGAGTGCGTCATCCATGAAACTCTGGATTCCATCCCCTGTACCACTTAAAACAGAGCACAGTGACGCATGTTCCCACACTTAAGAGGTAGAGTTAGGAGGCTCGAAAAGCTCAGGATTACCCTCTGCTTCAAAGCAAACTGGAGTCAGCCTTGACTACATGAGACTCTCAAAAAAAAAAAAAAAAAAAAAAAAGAAGAAGAAGAAGAAGAAAGGCTGTGAAAGAGAGACCATCAACTGCAGAAGAACGTCTCAGGTTTGGATGCTGCCTGACCCCAAACCAAGGATGGTGGGAACACAGTAAAACCCCCCTCTCTGAATCAAAGACTGAAGTCTCGGAGTGGCCTTGGAAGCTCAGGTAAACAGTGGAACACAGGTCATGCAGGGTTAATCAAACCACCCCTCGGGACAGCTAAGGAAAAGAACAGCTTTGTCTCTCTTGGTTTTCATATTGAATCCCTCATACGATTGTAAAAATTTATATGCGAGGTCATTTGGGACTAGGGAAGGAACTCAGCACCTTGTAAGGGTTGCCCCCCGGAACCACAAATGATGAGGGGAAGGGGAGGAGGCGGAGAGAAAGGAGGAGGACAAGAGGAAAAATATGTGGGCAAGGATTCTGTTCGTGTTCACCCCTCCAATCCCACCCTCCGAGGTAGCACAGGTAAGGGAAGAATAACTCCTTCCAGACCTGTTTGGTGCACACGAGTGTGACAGCGAATGCTAAGTGCCCATAGGAGCATCATGGTGTTTCTGTTCACAATCTGTCTTCCCACTTGATAATGTCTGTTTTTCACTTGGTCAAAGAGGCTTCTTAGTGATCTGTCCATACTGAAAAACCCTTACATCTTCCCCTTGGTCTTTCTGAGACACAGCCAAGTGGAATTAGCTCCCTAGTATCCATGGACTCAACTAACTTGGTCTGAGACATATTTTTTATTTTTTAAATAATTTTTTTTCTCTTTCTATACTCCCCATTCCCATCCCCCCTCCTTTCGCCCTGATAACCCTTCATCTCCCTTGTCACACTCCTTCCTATTTTCAAGTCTTTTCACTCGTGTGGCCCACTGTACTTCAACTAGTTTGACTTTGATGTCGTGTGCCTGACATGATTCATGATCCAGCAAGTGTCATAGACCAGTGGGTATGCTACTGAGGGTGACATCTTCCTTTTCTTCCCTCTTAGGTCTCATGAGTTTCTCAGGGAGATGTGGAGCTTCTTAAGGAGATGTTATTTTTTAAAATATGATAGTGTCACGACTTGAATGGGCTCTAGGGAGCTACAGGCACGCATGTTTGAATCCTTAGCTGGTGTTGATGTTTGGAAAGGTTGCTGCACCTTTGGGAGGTGCCGCTGGAGGAAGGCACGTCACAAGGGGTGGGCCTTGAAGTTTAGTGGCTCAGCTCTGCTTCCTCTCAGTTTGCTTTCTCTGTCTTCTTTATGGCTGAAGGGGTCTGCTGCTTCTGCCTCCAGCTGCATCGTGGGACTCGACCTCTTTCACCTTCAGACGTGGCCACGTGGAGGAAGAGGTCAGAAAGAACATTTGCATGTGTTGAAACAGACAAACCTTTGATCATTCCCAGACATTCCTGCAATCCATAGGGAACATCAGAGGTAGGAGTGGGGGAAGTGAGGGATAGAGGGGAAGGAGAGAAGAGAGGGGAATTTAGGTTCCATTTTGAGCTAATCAGTGTCCAGACCTCTGCTAACATTGACCCCATCATCAAAGAGATCACAGGACGCCAACTGCAAACCAAACAAAACCGGTTTCTAAGATGAGAAATGATTCAGGGTATATAGCAGCTCATTAAAAAAAGGAGGCAAAAAATTAAAAAGGGCATCCATTAATGAGTACAGAAAATGCCAGGAAATGAAAGACCCACTCCACATGGACAAGCCTGGAGTTGCACAAGTAGAATTTTGCAACAGTCAGGGGTGAAAACAAACGATCAGAGATCGTTGCCCGCCACTTGCAGATGGGATAATCTCAGAGAAACATTTTACGGTGGATCGTTGGAAGAAAAGTGCATTAGTCTTTCCTGTAAAAAAAAGAAAAAGAAAAAAAAAACATTGGGTTGACCTTGAAAATAAAGGCATTCATGAGAGGTACGAGCAGAAGTTTTCATTATTCCTTAAGCCTTCGCTTCAGAGAGACAAAAAGTTCCACCCTCCACTGCAGCGCCACAATGCCAAGTTGCCTAGCAACTGATCTTTTATGGTGGATCGCCACGGAGACTGATGTAAACAAAATCATAAATCCCATTACCCTACTAAATACTGGGACTGGGTTAGAAAGCGAGCAAAAGAGCCGCTTTTCAGGTTAAAAGAGATGATATGAGTGGCAAGATTACAGTGGACTAAATTGTCATGGGTGAGTCTGTAATTAATGTAGCGCACCCCCCCCCCACTTTTTCTTTCAATGAGCAGTGGCCCCAGGTTTTCCTGTGGCAAGGAAAGCAGCCTTAGTTACCAGAGTCATTTCCAACTGAAACACTAATTCCAGCGCCCCTGGGGTCCCGGGCCTGACAACTAAAGACCCAGTTCCTGTTGGCTCTTCCTAGTCTACCAGATGAACTCCCAACACCCACATAGGGTTCCTGGCCTGTGGTCATTCGGAAAGCCAATCCTTCATTTTTTAATTTGTTTTAATTTAATTTTAATTTGTTGTGGTGTGCATATGACATGTCTGGGGGTTATTATGCCACAGTGCACATATCATGGTCAAAAGACAACTTTGCGGAGTCGGATCGCTCCCACCTTTACGTGGGTTCTAGGGATTGAATTCAGATCTTCAGATTCGTACAGGGAAACCGTTTTTACTTGCTAGGCCATCTTACTTGCCCATATTAGGGATTTAATATCCTTTTCAGATAAAAAGGCAGAAAAGTGACATCTACATAGACACTATTTCTGTGTCAGAGTGTGGCAGATGATGGATTTGTAGAATATCATCTTGTTCTTCTGTCCTGATGTTATGGGGTTTTTATGTCCAGGTTTCTTGTGTTTGGGAGTCAAAGATTGAAACCAGAGCATGTGTAGAGGATTAAGGCAGATTTTATCGGAAAATAGAAAGGATGGACTCATGAACATGGAATCCGTGAGAGGCAAGAGAGCTAAAGAACTCACGGACCCCACACATGGAATCCATGAGGCTGAAGATGTCTGGCAGAGTCAAGGGTATTTATAGGGTTGGCAGGCGTGAGGAGGGGAGGGGAGTGGTTTTTCCGCATTGTTTAGTTCCTGTTTGGAGGTTTTGGTCCTCTATATCTCATTGGCCTGTTCATACTGGGACCCAGCCCAGTCGACCTTGTGACAGACCTTGGTGGTCGAGCTGTTTCTTTTGAGGTACTTAAGCTTATCTGTAATGGAAAGCTCATCTCAATATCCTTTCATATTAAAACCAGTTCCTTCAGATTAATAGGGTATATTCCTTCAGGATAATCCCAGCAGTGAGGGTTGGCCTTCAAAAGACCTTCCCTGCATGGCCTTTCTCTGTTTAAACTACCGAACAAAATTTTCTGTCTTGCATTGAGCAGTGAATGTCTTCATTCGTGCAGAACAGAGAGGGAGTTGCAGGACTCTTTCTCCACCACAGCTGCACAAGGAGAGAACAGAAGGGAGATCCCGCCTTCAAAGCTGAATCAACGGCCATACGGCCGTCCACAGCTCAGAACCTGTGCAGACTTCTAGATCTCTGCCCTAGAAAGGCAGGTTCCAGTCAGGGAACCTTCACTCCAGCTGAGGGAACAGAGCCTGCCAAAGTTCTCATTAGAACACCAGGTCACACTCTGATTTCGGTTGTGTGGATTGTCCAACTGTGGTCATTTCAGGTGGTCTACAACAGGTTCGTATCTTGAGCTGTTGCACAAGCCAAACCCCAGGACACACCAGAACTCTATAAGATAGCAAGTCCCCAGGGCCGACCCCAGCCCTGTCAAACCAAGAACTACTAATGATGAGATTTAAATCTTGGTATTTACAGAAAGGAGACCCACAGGTTAACATGTCTTCGGCTCAATGTTTTGTAGGTGACCTATGGGATTTTTTTTTTTCTAGCATTGCTCCAATGAGAAGATAGTAGCTTCAGAATGAAGTGCTGACTATAAGATCCACATTGGAAAGATCTTTCCATTCCTGCCTGAATCGGCCACTGGCTGTCGCATCCGGACTCTGCAACACCTGTGGCCCAGGCCGTTGTTTACTGGGGTTTGGTATTTGTCCACATACCTCTGTCTCAGTTTCAGTATCCCAACAAGCAGTTCTAGCCACAGGGCCTCATCAAGTCAAGTAAGCAACTAAGCCAGATGAGCAGGGATCCCAGTATATGTCTGAAGCGAGCAGGGACCGTGGGCTTCAGCAAGAAGACAGGATGCCGCCCGCCTGCCATGTGTTTCTTCTCCCAGGAAAGACCCATGCAGAGATCTCCACGTGAATGCTTCCTGTTTAGACAACTAAATTAAGTTCTAAAAATCACAGACGGAGGTGTTGTCATGGTTTGAAATGAGTGGTCCCCCACAAACTCATGTATCTGAATTTTTAGTTGTTTGGGAAGGTCATGGCATCTTTAAGAGATGGAGTCTTGCTGGAGGAAGGCAGTCACAGACGGTGGGCCTTGAGGTGTCCCACCCTACTTCCTGGTGAGGTCTGCTCTTGAAGTTAGCAGTTTTGTAATTCTTAGACCACCTCCAGCTTAAAAAAGTCAGCCACGCCTTTTTTTTTGTTTCCCCCATAATGGACTGCATCTCCCCTCTGGAACCATAAACTGAATAAATCTCCTTTCCTCCCTTAAGTTTCTTGACTTTGAGCTTTATCTCGCAGCAACAGAGACAAGTAACTAGCACAGGTGTCTACACGCAAACCTGATACATGATTATCACCTTCAGTGCCTACAGGTGGAAGGAGCTCTCTCTCACTCTTGCTCTCTCATTAATAATAATAGCACATAAACAATACTCCACTTACAGTGCTCGGATCTAGATGCTGTGGCTGAAGTCCCTGACCCACGAAGCCCTCTTCAGTCATGGGAGCCTGTTAGGTGGAGAGAACCTCCCAAACTTGTGCCTTTTCCATCCTTCACCCCTGCCAGAGACTGAGCCCGGAGTAGCTAAGGCAAGCAGGAATAGACATGAGATATGCAGCCAAGGTGGGCACTTTATCTAGGAAAGAATCAGGAGAGATTCCAATCTAGACTGGGAAGACAAACCAGAAGGTGTTCTGAGCCACCCATTCCCAAGGCAACTGCATCCCCAAACGCACAAAGTAACAGAGGGTAGGTAAGAAGCCCGGGGGCGCGGGAACGAGACAAGATCCATGGAGTCGGTCAAGGTACACGTGACCTCCCCAGCCTGACTGATGGCTGGAGCTCGTCAGCTTTGCCTTCCAGCCTTGCCTTCCTCTGGATTTCTGAACAGCCCAGTATTCCGCACCTGAGAGAGGTATTCCAGAAGAGTAAGGCTAAGGGAAACTGTCAATCATCCAAATGTGGCTTTGCTCCCTCCTCCCTCCCCATCCCTATCTGATCCCTTGACCTCCTTAGGAAACTGAAGGCTCTGCATCCAGAATGTTCCAGGTCAGCTAGAGGTAATTAAAAATTGCGTAGGAGACAGCTGGACCCCTAGGAGAATGTCTGTCCAAGTTCTAGAAGCGGGATGCTACAAGAAGATGAATCATAGAAGGGATTTATTCAAGGTAAAGCCTGGAGAGAAAACAGAGGAAGGGATTAGGTAGGATGTCATGTAGCCAGAATACGGCATGTGGTGCCTATGGGGAAATTCTCAAGCCAAAGTCAGCTCTTAGGGAGCCTTCTCTCTTAGGACAGGGTGCCAGCACTAAGTCTTGATGTCTACACAGAGGCTTTAACTGATCCCGCTGTTACAGTTTTCAGGTTGAGCAGGGGAAGATGTTTGTTTTTTCCTTCACCCCAAGGGAGAATGATTAGAAATCTTGGGAAGGGCATCAGATTTCCTTCAATTTGAGTGTGTGTTTGAGAGGGGGGGGGCTCAAGTTGTATTAAATCATAGTTAAAGAAGAAAGAATAGAGGCATAGAGGCTGGGGGAGATGGCTCAAGGGTTAAAACTTTGCTTTGCAAATAAAGGAACCTGAGGTTTGAATCCCAGATTCCACATAAAAATGCTGGGTGGAAATAGCAGATACCTGTAATTCCTGCCCTGGAGTGTGGGAGCCTGGGAAACCTTAGAGCAACTGAGGATGATCCCCAAAGTCGTCCTTGGGGCTATGCAAGCACACACACTCAAGTGCCCGCTGATACAAACCCCCAAACACATGCACATGCACATGCGTGACTAGGAGAAGAAGAAGAAAGAATAGAAGCTATGGAAATAGCTTAGTCAGCCAAATGCTCAGCAAGATGCAGGGTATCCAGTGCTGGAGAGGTTGGATGGGGAGGTCACACTGGAACGCGACAGGACGATCCCTCAGACTTGCTGACCAGCAGTCAGTCTTGCCAAATCAATGAACTCCCAGGTTCAGTGAACAAGTTTCAGATTGACAGAAGGTGCCCAACATTGACCTCTGGCATCCACATGCAATACATACACATCTATACACATGTGGATACATGCACACAAAAGAAAAAAAGACAGTGGTTCATAAATACAAATGGTTCTTATCTCTTCAGTTGCCGAAAAGTAAAGATTTTCCTTGACCTTCCTATGTGTGGAAATTCCCTCATGTAAGCATGACTTGCTTGGGGAAACTGGGGAGTAGAGGAACTGCTGTGGACACCCCATTCTGTCCACTCGTCAATCCAATGCGTCCATCGTGACCACCCCACTGTTGACTGTGCATACATGCCCTGTCCTGAATGGGAACCCATGATGCCCCCCCCCATTACCTGTTCCTCTCCAGTGTCTGACCAGTCCGGGAGCAGAGAAAAGGGTGCCACCTCCATGCGGGGGCAACATCATGGCACCAGCCTTAGCACCCCCTTAGAGTCAGGCTCAGGTCACACCTCCCTCCCTTCTCCTCAGCTCCCAAGAACAGAGACTCCATAAAACACCATGCACAAGAGTCTTTGCTAGGGCTTCTCCTGAAAAACCCATCTGGAACAGGGCCATTGCCTTCCATTCCTGAATAGACTCTACGAAAGTGCTGTTCTCAGTTTTACAGTCCTCGGTTAACTGTTGCAGCACAGGAAATCAACCGTCTCAGTGTTGTAGGGTTCTTGTGTTCTGGAGTCGAAGATTGAAACCAGAACACGTGTAGAGGATTAAGGTAGAGTTTTATTAGAGGAGAGAAAGGTTGGAACTCATGGACTCCAGACGTGGAGTGTCCTGAGAGGCTAGGACGCCCGGGAGAACTCATGGAGCCTAGGTATGGAATCCATGAGGAGCAAGGAACCAGAAAAGAACCTATGGCACTAGAATGCCATGAGGGGTTAGGGTGCTAAAGATGGCTGCCAGGGCCAGGTATATTTTACACCTAGACAAGCCCAGAAGGCTGGCTATTTCCCATTGGTTAACTCCCACTGAGGCCCAACCCAGTTGCTCTTGGGCCCATGTGGGCTAGAGATCAAGTTGTTTGATATAGTGCTCATCTCCAGCTAACTATACAATGTATTTGGTGCTATGAAGCTAGTGATTTACTTTTCATGTTCCCTTGTTTATTTCTTGAGATGAAAGACCATTTCAAATGTTCTTGGGATGAGGGACTTAGTGTCTATATAGGAAGTCAATGTGATTGAATAGGGTCTTCTGGGTTTTTAGGATAGACAAAAAATTCAAGTATTTATAGAACTTCTTCCCATTTATCAACGCTGGCTGAAGTCATGCAGAACATGTCTGTGACTGAGTTTGGCCCACGTGTTGTCGTTTCAGATTCTTTGCTTTCCTGAACAAGTTGAGTGGCAGGGAACAGACCTTTCCACGCTGACTCTTACATGAGTGCTGATAAGGGGCTGTTTCTTGACCACAGTCCTTTCCTTACTCCAAACCTCACCAGAGATTCCTGACAGAGTCCAGTTGGGTAGGAGTGGGGGGGCGCTGAAGAGATGGCTTAGGGGTCAAGACTCTACCTCTAAAGCAGAAGGACCTGAGTTCATATCCCAGTTCCCACTTAAAAGCAGCAGACAGAAATGGCAGCAGTCCGCATTTCCAGCTCTGGAAGGCAGATCTTGGGAATTCCCAGAGGGAATCCAAAAAGAAGTAGAAGCAACCCAGGATGATGCCCAAAGTCACCGTTGGTCCTCTACAGGGACATATATACTCTCTCTCTCTCTTTTTCTCTCTCTCTCTCTCTCAGACACACACACACAAATTAACTAAAAAACAAACAGGTGATCCTATTAACCCTGAATTGTCAGGAAAAAGTTGTCTGAGAAGTTGGCCCACACAGGAGAGTTTCAAATTCTGTCTTACTTTCTCTTCTTGTTCTGTGACAAAATACACCAACAAAAACAACCCGAAGGGGAAAAGGTTTATTCTAGCTGAAGATTCAAGTGTGCAGTCCATCTGGGTGAGAAAGTCAAGGTTACAGGAGCTCAATGCTGCTGGTCACATCACATGCATAATCAGGAAGCAGAGACTACTGAATCCCTGCACTATCTCCATTTCCACAGTCCAGGATTCCCACCAGGGAATGGTCCCACCTACGTTAACCTTCCCAGGCTGCTCAGAGCTCAATAATCCCTCACAGAGGTGCCTGGATGATTCCAGATCCTGTCAGGTTGACCCTTGACACGAACCATCACAAATGAATACTCCATCTGGGTTTCCAAGGGGACATTGGGTGTCCCTCGAGCTTCCAGAAGGTTTAGATGGATTTATTTACTTGCGTGTGTCCCCGGAGCTGCACATGCTGGACACGTAGACCCAGGGCAGTGGTGATGAGATAATGGAACTTGTAAGAGTTGAGCTCAGTGGACGGGGGAGGGGGAGAACAGCCATTAATCATTTAACTGTTTACTAGGTGTCCATTGCAGAGGCAGGTTAGATGGCCGCTTCCCATTGGTTGTTCATCCCTCCACCTGCATGGTTCCTCTATTGGGACATGTCCGGGCTTGTCCGTACTTGTTCGGGCTTTCTCTGTAACCGGACCTCCTGGATTCGAGAGCCCAGGCTAGGGCCTCCCTGAAGCAATAGTGCCACAGCTCAGAATCCAAGACTGTTTCCCATCCAGCTTAGGCAGCCACACCTGCCTCCTGAAGAGGAGGGAGATGTCAGTGGATCAATGCAGAGGAAAAGCAGAACAAAGAATCCAAGGACCTGCCTTGGAGGACCTGCTGTGGGGAAGGGAGGCGGCACCAGAGGCCCTGGAGTTGGAGGCAGGATTCATGTCCTGACATGTGCTCCAGAAGATACAGAGAGGTGAGCAGAAATCATGCCAGGAGGGAGAGCCTTCCAGTGCTGACGCACTTGACAAATATTCACAGAGCTTCTTCCTTCCCAAGAATATGATATCCTCCTCTTACGTGCATATGTGTGGCATGCAGGAGTGTATACCTGTCCACATGTGTGTGTCCACATGTGTCTGTATATGTATGCACTTGTGTCAGATGACCTATCCCAAGTACCAGAGGTCATACAATAGTAATACTACAGGATCTCACAGTTAAGAGACTGCCTTTGATTTGAGGTGAAAGTTAGACTGTGGGCATTGAACAACATTGGAATTACTAAAGACTATGGGAAACTTTTGAAAGTAGACTTGAATCCTTTGCATTGTTTGATACGTACGTCTATGGGGACTAGGAATAGGTGGTTATGGCTTCAAAGTGGTGTGTTTGGGTGTCAAGTTGACAAGGAGATAGAGTTGTGATGGTTCATCTTAATTTATCAACTTGATAGGATTTAGAATCACCGTGAAAGCAAATCTCGGAGCATGTCTGTAAGGGTCATCTGGGTGATCTCATTCTAAATGTGGGCAGGGCCATTCCATGGGCTACAGTCCTGGATGGAATAAAAAAGAGGAAGTCAATTGAGCACGAGCGTTCATCTCCCTCTGCTGTCTGCTTGACAATGCGATGTGACCAGCTGCCTTAGCCTCCTGCACCAGGAGCCAAAGCTTCCTCTGTTCTCCGCATGTGCCCTGTGGCATGTGCACGCCACTCCACACACATCTTACACACACACACACACACACACACACACAGACACACACACACTCTGCTCTTTCTTTCTCACCCTCAATGGTGACTTCATGGTTACATGCTCATGTCCACTACACTTCTCTCTCTCCTTCCTGCCACTCATTCATGTTTATGTCTCAGCCCGCTGAGTCAGAGGTTTTCTCTAAATTCTATATATGATGACAATTTTTACCAATGCAAATACTGCAAGGAAAATTTTGCAAATCAACTTGGGTTGACTTTAAATTCCTGGAACTGTCTTAGTAGAGCTGCTGTTTGGGACATTGTCATAGTTAAGCACAGGTGTCAACTTGACTCTTGAGGGTTTGAGCTCTGGGCACAGTTGTAGAGAGTTGATGGTTGAGTTAAGCCCAGAGCAAACCTGAAGGAGATTGTCTAGCTGCTGGGGAAGACCCAGCCCATGGTGGGTGGGATTAGGCCCTGGATAAATCAGAGAGACCTGGTTGAGAGAGTTGGCATCCTTCTGTTCACTTGGCCAGACATGCTGGTCTGGCAAGTAAGGATTGTCCATCTCTCAGCCGTTATGGTGGCCAGTTCCCTCGGCCCTGGTGTTGGTGTGTGCTCTCCTGTCAAGCTGGACTATGAACTGTAACCGGACTGTCGTAAGAAAGTAAACTCCTTGTTCCCTTAAGCTGTGTTCTGGTCAATGCAGGCAAACTGCAACAGACATCATTGTTGTCTGTGGTTCCGAAACAGATGGTAAGGCTCTAACCAGCCTCCAGCGACTAACCATTAGCTTTCCCTATAGTATCACCCACCGCATGCGTGTGGAAGCCAAAAGTTAATGTCAGGTATCTTTCTCCACATTTTGAACCTGTAACTTGCCAATCCAACTAGTCTGGCTAGACAGCAAGTTCTAGGGCTCCTGCGGTCTCTACCTCCCTAGTGCTCAAATGACAGGCACATACCACACTCAGCTTTCACATAGCTTCTGAGCATCAGACTCAGGTCCTCATGCAAGGGCTTTACCAACTCAGCCTCTTGGAGGCAGAGCTCCCGCCAGAGCAATGAGAACATCTGTAGGGTGGAATGAAGATTCAGGGTTCCACAGGGACCACCAGGGTTGGAGCAGTGGGTGACTGTGTGTGGCAAGGGTTGTATTCCCACCACGCACATAGTCCAGCAGAACAGGCTGGAGTAAGTGGAATAGGAAAAGCACTCAGGGTATCCTTTTCTTGTTACCGATATCAATTTTCTCACTCTGGTTCTACAAATAGAGATCATAATGAAATTGGCTCCGGATGCTTCACACCCAAGCCTCTTGCTGACTTGACCCTCCAACCGCAGGATTACCCAGTCCCATTGACTCTGGCCTGCTCTGTAAATTCTCTTGGTTCTATAATTCAATCAAGATAACAGTGAGTGGAAAGGGGCGAGCTTTTCACGGGAAAGGACAACAAAAAACACTGGGAACTGAAGACTTAAATGTTATGTATGTTTCGGGTGGGTTTGGCAGGGAGCCAGCAAGGCAGAAAACTCTTTAGTTGGCATCTGTCCATATCACAGAAGCATTGTGTGGCTCTGCTGCTGCTTCTCACAAAAGACCAAATGAAGGCAGAGCTTCCAGCCACCACCGGACAGGAAAAGTAGTTAGTGGTTTCCCGAATTCCGGGATCCCCACAATCCCCAGAAAACCCAGATACCTGTCCAGAAGTCAAAAGAAAACAGCGCCGTTGGTATCAAGGTCTCTTGTTCGTTGGATGTGATAATTTGGAGCACGGTCTTAGGAGATTCTTGAGTTCAGATCCTGAATTATTGCACATTAGCTTGTACAACCTTAGACACGTGATTTGACCTCTATAAGCATCCGTTTTCCTATTTATACAAGGTGAAAAATAAAGACACTTGTCTGTCATCGATGTGATGCAGATGAAAGCATTCTGTTTACATAATGCCCGGCTCACCCTAAAGGCTCAGGAAGTAGAATTTATTATCACCAGAAGGCTCTTAAGGGAGCATCGAGCAAGTACAGGTTTTACCGTCCAAGCAGCTGCTGTGTTCCCAACTTTCCTGCTTATCAGAACTAAAAATGGGAAAAACTGAATACCGTTTTCACAATGCCGAAGATGTGGAGAAGATGCATTCAGTTGATCTGTTGGAACTGACCCCAATCTGCCCCAAAAAAACCCCACAGCTGGGCCGGCGAGATGGCTCAGTGGACAAAGACATTTGCCATGAAAACCTGACCACGTAGGTTCTATCCCCACATCCCACAGGGCGCAAAGAAAGAACCAACTCCATAAAGTTGACCTCTGACCTCCATGACACCCACAGCCACACAGACATAACATATACACAGTAATGACAGATCTAATTCAATTTTAGAAAAGAAATCCCCAGTTGCAATTTGGTGACCATGGAGCAGGACAGAGTCAGATGCAGAGTTGGACACTGATGGACCAGCGCAAGAAGGCTCCCCCACACCTCAGTGGTCCCTTGGGCTTTTCTCTGGTCACTCCAAACCTTCCTACAATGGAGTGAGAAGTCCAGGGGGGGGATTGGAGTGGGTCCACCTGGAGTCTAGGACCTCTACTTGGGACCACCTGCTATAAACCTTGGGACCCTGGGTTTCCTTCTCCAAAGACCCTGAACTGTTTCCAGCCACAAAGGACCCTGTTCCCTGATGGGTGCTCCCACAGGACATATATCACAAGAACATACTCAGGGAAAGAGAATTTCCTCTAGTGTGGAATGCTTCTGAGTCCACGGAGCCAAGAAGTGGCTGTTTCTAGAGCATGTGGACAGAGCCTGAATATAGCAACTGTGATGGTCACAGATAGTAGGGGTGTGTGTGTGTGTGTGTGTGTGTGTGTGTGTGTGTGTGTGTGTATGTGTGTGTGTGTACAAGAGAGTTCTTGAATGTGTGTGCCTGTAGAGGTCCAAGGGTGACATCAGGAATCTTTCTGGATTGATTGATTGATCATCCACCTTATTGCTAAGCTCTGGTGTTTCCCAGGCTCCACCTTCCAGGGCCAGAATTACAGGCCACTACCATTTCCACCTAGCATTTTTATTTTCGTTTTTTTTTTTTTAAATGGGGCCTGGGATCCGAACTCAGAACCTTCTGTTTGTGAGACAGAGTCACAACCCCTGAGCCATCTCTCCAGCCCCTCCACCTAGCATTTTTATGTGGGCTCTGGGAATCCAAACTCAGGTTTGTGAGGCAAAGGCTTTAATCTGACCCATCCCCCCAACTCGGGGTGGCAGAACTTTTAAGAGATGGGGACGAGCCAGAGAGAGAGAGAGAGAGAGAAAGAGAGAGAGAGCTTCATGGATAAAGTCACCTTCACAGAAACCAGATAACCTGACTTTATCCCCAGAGCTCACATGAAGGATCTGACCTCCAAAAGCTGTTCTCTCTCCCTTCCCCCCCCCCCAGACGAATAAACAAAAGAGGTGTATGAAGTCATAAGGTCATTAGGGGAATGCTCTTGAAGGAGATGATGGAGCCCAATCTCTCCTCTTATTATATCCTTTTGCCCATGAGGTAAATGAAACCTCTTCTTTGTGTAAGTTGATTGTCTTTGACGTTGCTAAAGTGTCCAGGAGAATCCCAAAGTCCCCAGGACCCTAGGTTAGTGCCCCCCACTCACATACTGCACCCCTCAGGAGTCTGGCTAATTCCATTTCCAAAGCTTCTTGCTCCCCATAAGAAGTGGCCTCCACACCCATCCCCCTGGAATCCCAGCTGGTGGAGATTCAACTATCTGAATTCCAAGACTGGATCAAAATCAAAGACAGAGCCTCTACCTGGCTTTCTCCTCCTGGGGCCACGCTCCCTGGGAGCTCTGTGACACAAAGGAAATGGTTGACAGGGTGGAGAGACCACACAAAGAGACCATTTAGAGGAAGAGATGCTGGAGAAAGGCCTCCTCCTTACTCTGCAATTACCATAGGAGAGGGTAAGCAAAGTGGCAGGGAGGGCTGGGGGCGGACTAGCATGAAGCCAAAGGGCCTAAATACAGGCCTGTGTCCCCAGGGACTAGAATTGGCCCATTGTTCTGAAGCCAGACCTAAGTACAAAGAAATAGGTGGCATCTGTGCGGGCCATCCATGCTCTACGATCAGTTAAGATGCTTAATTGGCTACTGTGACAGCTACTCTGCATGTCGCCAATAAATTCACAACCAAACAGCATGTGGGAACAAGGAGTTTTATTTTGCCTTGTGATTCTTGGTTACAGTTCCTTGTCCAGCTTGGCAGAAGAGCTCTTACCAACGCCGACAGCCAAGAAAACTGGCCACACCATGTCCACAGCACCACTGAAAGAGGGACAGTTTTCACTTGTCAGACCAGCATGTCTGGCCCAGTATGCAGAAGAATGCCCACTTCCTTAACCCGGCTCCCTCCATTCTATCCACCTGCCCAGTGAATTAGTCCCACCCACAATGGGCTGGGCCTTCCCCATCAATCAGTCTCCTGCAGACTTGCTCAGCAATATCAAGTATCAATTCTTTGCAACTGTGCCCAGAGCTCAAGACTTCAGTTGCCAAGTTGACGCTTGTGTCTAACTATGAATCTGCTAGGGCAGACACCCCCTCAAGCCACAGTATCTTCAGCAGCAGGCAAATACCACCCTGACTTGGCTCCAGGCCAGGGAGAGCCTGTTGTAGCCTCAGAGGCTCAGGCTTGGTC
Source organism: Typhlomys cinereus (assembly GCA_023101885.1). NCBI lineage: Eukaryota > Metazoa > Chordata > Mammalia > Rodentia > Platacanthomyidae > Typhlomys > Typhlomys cinereus. The sequence continues at coordinate 636,084 of JALPQD010000628.1, read as the reverse complement.
TTGTGAGTCTGAGGCCAGCCATGCATGACAAGCCCCGCATCAAAGACTTGGCTTTTCCTAGATTGGGGGAGGCAGGAAGGACCTACATATATAACAAACTGGGCAAGAGCTTTCAACACTCTTGCAATAAGTCAAGTATGTGTAGGTCATGCTCTTTAGGAGAAAAAGAAAAAAAATTTTTCTTTCTTGTTTTTCTTCATGTCACTTTACACAGGACACAGCAATTCACCAGATACTTATGCACTTTGGACTAGGAGTTGTGGGGCCTGGGGCATGCACCACAAATCCAAGAGGCTGTGGGGGGCCCTGTCAGAGATTCATGCACGTTTTCAGGGCTGGAAGAAGCCATGGGGGGATTAGGATACTGGCCTCTTCTTTGGGGGGAATGGGGCTCATATTGTTTGCTAAGAGAGAATTCACATTCTCACCACAATAAACTAAAAATTCACATTTGCTGCATGAAGATGCTCTTATTTTAAAATATTGGAAGATAGTGAGAAATAGTGGTCGCCACACCTAAGTCCACGGAGCAGGGCACCTCGTCAATTACAAGCTGACTCTGCCTGCTAGCAACATTGATGGACCTGGGCTCCCTGAAGCATTAAAGGCACCCCGGCTGCTCTGGAGGGGCCTTGGAGAGTCCACGATGTGCCTAAGCAACAGAAATGCCTTTGCCATCCACACAAGCTGCAAGAGAGTCAGGCAGAAGGAAGGTCAAAGGCAGCTCTTGGAGATGATGGATTTGGGACTGGGGAGATGGCTCAAGGGTTACACCCTTTGTCTTGAAAGCAAAAAGACCTGAGTTCGGATTCTCTGAACGTGTAAAAATGCTAGGAGCATAAGGCAGCAGCCTGAACTTCTGATCTCTAGGAAGGGGAAGCCTGGGAAGACACAGAGCCAATCAATAAGGTGGAAGATCAATACGGGATGATTCCCAGTGTCAATTCTGACCTTCCACAAGTACACACACTCAACAGCCCTCTTGTGTGTGCGCGTGCACGCACGCAAAGGTATAATGGATTTGGAATGCTGATCAGATGTCCAAATGAGAGTAAGAAACGAGCCCTAGATATACAAGTCCAGATTCAAGAAAGAAGCTTAATCTGCAAATAGAAATTGAGATTCTCGTTCTGAGGAATGTCACGCGTCAGTAGTGCAGGCACTGGGGATGACCAGGAGTTCCAGTTGGTCACCATCAAACCAGGTCAGGGCTGCAGGCTGGTCTCCAGGCTCCCCTGGGAAGCATTTTCTGCCAGACTTTTTCACATGGCTGTGAGCAGAGGCTACCCAACCTCATTTCCTTTTCACACAAACCAAAAGGAAAGATGCAACAGCTGCTTCTTCAAAGTGAGTCAAGACCACCAGGAATGGATGGTATCAGCGACACAGAAGTCACAGTGCTTGTGTTACCCAAGTGCAGAAGTGACACGCCACGGTGCTTGGCATGTCCTATTAGGACCCACTCACGCAGTCTGATCTACACCTGAACACCCATATGTGGGGATCATTTGGAGCCAGGACAACAACCGCTTCCCCCTTCCGCAAGAGGTCTGGGGTGTAGGGTGAGAAAACACACAATTGGCAACTCACCAGCCCCACAATAGCCACTAATGGGTACCAAAAACAAAAGTTAAAAACCTTGCTCAGAAAAAAGAAACTCACTGACAAAGATTGTTAACAGTACTTTTCAAAAATGATAAACCCCAGTCTCTTTATTTTCTTGACTAGTGTGACAGTTTCAGCTGTCAACCTGACACTTGTGAGGTGTGTCTCTGGGCACACCCATGAAGAATTATTCAGTTAAGGCAGGTCTCCGCGCAAGTCTGGGGGAGATTGTTTTCATTGAAAAATTATTGAGAAGCGATATAATCCAAAGTGAGTGAAGCTATTCCCTGGGCAGATGGAGAGAGAGAGAGAGAGAGAGAGAGAGAGAGAGAGGGGACTGGTTGGTATCTGGCAAAGCTGGTAGCAAATTGATATGCATTGGTCCTTGCTCTCTGTTCTTGGTGGGGAAAATTCCTTGGCACATATTGGTAAGTCTCCTGCCATGACAAACTTCAGTCTGTGATTGTGAGAGGAATACCCCCACTTCCTCCTAAATGATTTGTGAAATTAAAAGGTGTGTGTGTGTGTGTGTGTGTGTGTGTGTGTTGTGCATTCACACAGATAGGTGCAAGCACATGAGTATCACAGAGCACATGAGAGGTCAGAACCATGGGCTCTCAGGCCATTCCCCGCCCCCCACCCCCGCCTTTCCACCTTGTTTGAGACAAGAGTCTCTTGACCACTACTTAATACAAATGTTCCAGTTACTCTTCTGCAGTTGATACGAATATATGACCAAAGAATTTAGGCAAACAAAGGGTTCTTGTTCATGGCTGACAGTTTCTGCTATAATTCATCAGCAGGGCAGTGGAGTTCATACCAACATTAGGAGCCAAGGGAACTGACCATATCATATCCAGAGGAAGAGCGAACTTGCCAGTCCATCTAAATACTGAACAAACTCTCTTTCTGTCTTATCCATCTGCCCAAGGAATGGTCACACCCCCCATGGACTGGGTCCTCCTACATCAATTAGATAATTCCCCACACATTTGTTCAATGATTCCTAATAGGTGTGCCTAAAGGTTTAATTCTCAATGGTCAAGTTGTTAGCTATGCCTAACTGGTATGCTGGGCTAGCTGGTGCACGTGTTCCGCAGTTTCTCCTGACCCCTTCTGCTGCTTCTCAGATGTAATCCCAGATGCTTGGACTACTGTGTCCAGTTTTTACCCTATGAGCCATCTCCCCAAGCCTGAACCCCAAATCTTAATATGCAAAAAAATTTAAGAAAATAAAGCCTGGGCTGGAGAGGTGGCTCAGGGATTAAGCCTCCGCCTTGCAGGCGGAAGGTCCTGAGTTCGGATCCCAGATCCCACATATAGACGCTAGGCGGAAGCGAGGGCGGCCTGCACTTCTGGTCCTGGTAGGGCGGAGCCTGTGAATCCCGGGGCAGAAGGAGGTGGAGGTGTCCATGGTGGTTCGAGAATTCGTCCGTGGTTCTACACACACACAGACACACAACACACACACAGACACACACAACGCATATGCTCACATTGAATAAATAATAATAATAATAATAAAAAATTTTAAAAAAAAGAAAAGAAAAGAAAGCCTGACCATAAGGTGTTTCTCATTAATTAATTTAGCTAACTTAGATCTTGCTGTTAATCATAAGCACTGTACCCAAATCATTAATTAATTTAGCTAACTTAGACCCATACCCAAATGAGAAAGTCATGATATTTCATGAAACTCATGAAGATTCTTCTTACACCTAATCCTAGCCTATCATCTTGCTTAACTTTGGCAGATGAATGGTTCATTTCAATGTGGCTGTCATAGCTGGGCACAGGTGTCAACTTGACAGTTGAGGGTTTGAGCTCTGGGCACATTTGTAGAGAATTAGTAGTTGAGTTAGGCCCAGAGCAAGCCTGCAGGAGATTGTCTGGCTTATGGGGAAAGCCTAGCCCATGTCGGGTGGGATTAGGCCCTGGAATAAAATACAGAGAGCTGATAGAGAGAGTCATCATCCTTTTGTACACTTGGCCAGACATGCTGGTCTGGCAAGTAAGGATCGTCCCTCTCTCAGCCATTATGTAGAGATGGTGTGGTCAGTTCCTTCGGCCTTGGTGTTGGCGTGACAAGCTGACAAGCTGACAAGCTGGACTGAGAACCATAACCAGGTAATCATAAGAGACAATAAACCCCTTGTTCCCTTAAGTCATCTGATGGTCACTTATCAGCAACCATGCAGGTGCACTGCAACAGTGGCGATGCTCAAGCAACAGAAGAGTGAATTATAAAGCCACTCGTCCTGATTGGGGTTCCACGGGGTTACCTTTACTCTGCTACTTATCACCTATGTGATTTGGGACCACCGCTCTATCTGGATGACCCTCTGTTGCTACATGCACAAAATGCAAGCATTGTACCCACCCTGCCACGCAGGTTATGGCACTGCAGGCAAAGGCACTGAGCTTCACAAGTGCTCAGTAAGGAGTTGGGGAGATGATTCGCTTGGCGCTAAAGTTTGTCTGCATGTTGCTGATGAATTCATGACAGTTTATGGAAACAAGGGTTTCAGGCTTACAATTGTCTGGTTACAGTTCTTAGTCCATCTTGTCAGAGGAGTTCACACCAACATGAGGGGCTAAGGGAACTGACCACACGGCATCTACAGGACTGCTGAGAGAGGGACAAACTCCATTTACCAGATAGTACGTCTGCCCGACTATGCTGAAAAATACCAACTTCCTTAACCAGCTCCCTCCCTTTTTATCCACCTGCCTAGGGAATAGTTCCACCCACCACGGCCTGGGTCTTTACTATCAATTAGATGATCTCCTGCAGGTTTGCTCAAGCTTTAATGCAATTATTAATTCCTTACAGATGTGCCCAGAGTGCAAGCCTTCGATTGTCAAGCTAACACCTGTATCTATCACAGAACTATCTAAAGCAGAAGAATCTGAGTTTGGATCCCCAAAACCCATGTAAAAAAGCTGGATGGAATAGTGCATGCCTATAATTCCAATGCTGGAGGGGTGAGGGGAAGCCAGCAAGTCTCTAGAGCTCATTGGCCAGCCAGCCTCAATGAATTGGTGATCTCCAGGTTCAGTGAGAGATAGATGGATGGATGGATAGACAGATAGATAGATAGATAGATAGATAGATAGATAGATAGATAGATAGATAGATAGATAGATAGATAGATAGATAGATAGATAGGGTGGGGAGTGATAGAGGAAGACATCTTGATATAACCTCTGACCTCCATGTGCACGTGCGCGCGTGCACACACACACACACACACACATAGCTCAGTCAGAGGAGGTTTTCATTGTTATTGTTGAAATGAACTAGATTCTGAGTGGAGTGTGATGATAAAATGAACAGGAAAATGAACCGCATTGCCTCTGGCCAACGGTAAGCAATCAACAAGCAGAACTTGTCACGATTACTATTGATTGTGGGTTACAGAGTATATTCACTGCAGGAATAGTGTGGGCGCTCGAGTTACTCCATATTAAGTCACATCCTTTGTAGCCCATGCAGTCCTCAAGCTTGGGATCCTCCTGCCTCACCCTCCCCAGCAAACTAGGATTACAGCCCTGTACCACTAGGTTCAGCAGTTAGTTAAGCACATCCATTCTTCAAAACAGCCCTTGGGAATCTCCTGGCAGCCTTTCTGGACTGGCCTTAGTCCCAGATTCAGTGCCTCAAATAACACCTTAGCTGTCACTGACCTGGGTGGACAGTTTGCTGTGCTGTATGCCTATGTGTCCCCAGCTACTCAGGCTGTTTTTGGCACGCCCCATTTCCCTAGTTGATTGTGGTTCGTGGAGAAGTGGGTTGTATGTATGCAGTGTGCTGTGGACATACCCCATCTTGTTCCATACAGCCCCAGACACAATACCTCCTAAGTTCTACTCTTCCATGGACATCTGAGCGAGAACACCAGCCCCCTGGACAAATGGTGACCATTAAAGTGGGTGGGAGGTTGTGGGGAGGACCTGAGCAGGGTAAAGAAACAAAGGGGCGCTACTGGTTGCCTTAGATCTTGCACAGAGCCAGAGGCTGTAAGTAGTAATGACTCCCACCCCAGGCCACCCACGTGGCCATTCAGCTGAATGATGGACAGTCCACTCTGGCCCTGTCTTGGCCACGTGTGCCGGGACGCATGGTGAGAGAAGCATTTGCAAGTGAAGCTGGTCCAATATTGGGGAGGGGTCTTGAGCCGTCTAGCTTCTGGCAGCATGCTGACTGCCACTGCCATAAACTAACACAGAAACCATTCTGTGTGCCAAGCACTGTTCTCTGAATTTGTTTATATCATTTAATATTGCAATAACCCATAGGGAAGTGTGATTATTGGATCTGTTTTACCAACAAAGAAACTGAAGTCTAAAGAGGTGAGAAACATATGCTCATTCCACTAGCTCGACACAAAAGCAGTCAAGCAGCATTTGGAGCCACACAGCACTCAGTACCCAATCTGGTTCTTACATCATAAGGATTCTTTTGGACCAAGACACTGTACGTGAAGGTTAAGGAGAAGGGAACCAAAGAATCTCATGAATACTGATCAATAAATGATTTTGAAGAGGTAAAGCGGGGGGGGGGGGGCGATTAAGAACTGAGTAACTCGGCTTCGGTTGCTACTAGATGATTTTAGGATTTGGGGTTTGGCATGGCTCCAAGCAGAAATTTTGCTCTTGGACTAGGGAGATGGCACGGTGGTTAAATCACTTGCCACGCAAGAAAAAGGAACAGAGATCAGATCCCTAGATCCCATATAAAATAAGAGGGGTGTAATGACCTGCCTATAATTCTAGCCCCTGAAGGTGGAACCTGGAAAGTTCTAGAGCAAGCTCTGGGCTTGAGACACACGGCCTCTAAGGAATAAGGTAGAGAGGTGATGGAGGATGATCCCCGACATCAACCTTGGGTCTCCCAACTCACAGACTCAACGTGTGCGAGCACCTGCCCGCACATACACGTGAAAATGGAAAAATAAAAATAAGAAAAGAAAATTTCCCTTGGCTCCCTTACAGAGCCAAATCCTGTGGTTTGAAACACCAGCCGCCAGATCTATGCAGGGAATAGAAGCTTCCAGTGCTTCTCAGTAGAGGCGGCAAAGGCAGAATTGCCACTTACTCAAATCCACTTCCACCAGGAAACTGTGCCCATGTGGCACACAGAGAAACTTGGGGACCTCAAGCTCACATGGTTTTGTTGAGGGGGCCTCAGGTGGTAAGTGCCTCAGTCAACATTTGAACTCAGATCTACTTTCCCTGATGCCAGTACCTCTCTGTCTTATATCCCACGATGCGTCTTGTCCTTAGATACTGCCCATGGATCCAGTCTGATCCAGACAAAAGCAGCCCGAGGTTTAAGGTTGAGAAGAAGCCGCTCCACAGCCCATCCACTTGCGCACAGAAGAGAAGCGTATGCTCAGCGACTACAGTTTTCTGAACCTCATGGGTCCTCTGAAGTTATGGGGGCAGATGGGGGGTATGTGGAGTTCCCAGGAACACTCCACCCCTTTCCTTGTGTTTTCTGGGTGCATCCAAGCACATATGGGAGGGATTCGCAATAGCTGCTGATTGGTCACTGTGGGGGACACAGTCTCTCGAGAGGAGTCTCAGCAGTTGAGTCTCAACAGTGGGCCATCAACACAGGAGGCCACTCTACAGAGACTTCTGGGCTAGGGAAGTGGTCAGGGCCCCTAAGCTCCCTGCAAGAGGGTCGCACAGCAGCCCTGTGAAGGGGCATACCTTTCGGTGAGTGCGGAAAGTGGCCACGGTGAGGTAGGGTTCTAAGAGGACCATTTAGCATCGGCACAGCCATGTTGGAAATTCACATAATCAAGACTGTGTTCCACCACATCTGGACCCGAAAGATTGAAACCAGGATCTCTGACTGTGAGCACGTGGCCCTGTCTCCCTCGTCCCTCAGTTCATTGTCATTTCTGCAGCGTCGACCTTGTACGGAAGCACCCGATAGGCTCCTAAAGCTACAACACCCTCATTCTTCACACCCTATGACACCTGCTGATGTGGTGTTATGGGACCTGATGCACAGGGTATTATAGACTTCTCTACGTAATAAACGCCAGAGCTGATCTGGGCATGGTAGCGTTGCCAACTGTGACAGCATGCCAGCCGGATCCCAGCCTCTCTGTATATCTTGTCTTTTTTCTTCCTTTCTGCGTCATCCCTCCATTCCCAATGAGCCACATCATGTCGGTCATGTCAGACGAGAACTATCTGACCCCATGAGGGTCTCCTGTTTGTGAGGTGGTCTATGGGGGCAGATCCATCGCTGCAGCATCCTCAGGAGTATATCAGAAGGGCCTGGACGGAGTGGAAACTTTCCGAGTCCAGACGAGCAGAGGCGACAAACAGCCCCACGCTGTCCTCTGTTTCTGAGGGTCAGTTCCATTTTCAGTATTCTACTGAGCCCTCCAGGAAGGCCTCTGTCTAACCAGCTCCAAAGGGCCCGGCAGGACGAGTGGATGTTTCCAGAAGGCCTGTCTCCTGGCGTGATTCCCTAGTCAGCACTGGGGTTAAGGTACTGATTTGCCGGGGAGGGATCTCCAAGGCTAATGAGCACCCCAGGAAACAGCTGCTTCCAGTGGAGTCAGGAGGGAGGAAGACCACCACCAGGCCGGCCAGCCTTCCGGGCTTCTCAGAGGAGGGCAGGCAGGAGCCCCAGAAGTTTTCTTTTGCTCCATTTGGAAAAGAGCACTCTCAGCCACATACGGGCAGGAACCATGACACTAGTTCTCTTGAACTTGAGGAATCCGGCTTCCTAATGTTTTCCTATTCCAAATATAAAACACACCAAAAAAGTATTAAAATAATTTAGACTTCAAAGACTCTTTCTAATTCCTAGTGGCCACATGAAATTAAATAAGAATCAGGCGTCCCTCTCTCTCTCTCTCTCTCTCTCTCTCTCTCTCTCTCTCTCGCTCTCGCTCTCGCTCTCGCTCTCTTGCTTTTTCTTCCTCCTTTAAGAAGAAAACTGGAGCAGGGACACATGCAACTCAGGAAATGCTTGCACGAAAGTGTATTTACCTTCCAGCTAACATTTGTAACAGAGGATCAGCCGAGCGCGACCTCTTGTAATCATCCTGCTGCCCATTTGCGGTGGGCCATCTCTGTGAGGCCAGTAAATCTTGAAATTACAGGCTGACCACCCGGGACAACTGAGACACTCAGCCCCATCTCTGAAAAGGGCCTGCCCCCGGGCTGTTCCCACCCCCCTTCAGATGGCTGGAGACTCCCGCCTGGGAGAGCCGCTCCCAGGCCTTTCGCTGTGGCTTTGAGGTAAATAAAACCAGGGTGGCCTGGGCGCCCCGCACCCCTGCAAGAGGAATGGAGGCAGCTGGCTCAGACAGACTCTTTCCCACCATCCCACCCAGCTCGGATTCCTTCCCCCTTCCTGTTTGGACCCCAGCAATGAGCAAGAAGAAGAAGATGCGGTACCTGCAGAGACCTCCAGGTTCCTGACACTTGACCTGATTTGATCTGGGACTCGGCCAAGCTCTTTGACAAACTTTAGATGAGCTTTTGGAGTGGATTTTTAAAATGTATACCTAGACTAGAAATTACCTCTGGAAATTAGCAAGGTATTTAAGATCAAGTAGCCAGTGTTCTTGGGAAAACCATCCAGGTTTCCTTCCTTTTTCTTCCTTCCTTCCTTCCTTCCTTCCTTCCTTCCTTCCTTCCTTCCTTCCTTCCTTCCTTCCTTCCTTCCTTCCTTCCTTCCTTCTTCTTCCCTCCCTCCCTTCCTCCCTCCCTCTCTTCCTTCCTTCCTCCCTCCCTCCCTCCTTTCTTTCTTTCCTTCCTTCCTTTCTTTCTTTCTCTTTCTCTTTCTTTTTCTCTTTCTTTCTTTCTCTCTTTCTTTTTCTTTTTCTTTCTTTTTTCTTGATTTCTTTCTTTCTCTCTTTTTCTCTCTTTCTCTTTCTTTCTTTTTTGATTCCTTCCTTCCTTCCTTCCTTCCTTCCTTCCACCCACCCACCCAGGACATTGTGCATTTTCTCTCTGCAAGGCTTAACATACAGACTCCTCTGTCATCTTTAATTGTCACATTTAAGAGTATTAAGATACAACTAGGAGAGGTCACAGCAACTCCGGGTGTCAAGAGCCCAGACTGTCAAGTGTTCCCTGTCCTGTGCCTCCCGTGGATGCCCCGAATCACTTTAGTACAAGGGCTTTCATCTAAGCCTTGAAATTTGACTGCAGAGACCTAGACGATCTGATGAGGGGCCTGCCACTCCCTTATTCTGTCTTGTCCCTCTGCTGATCCTCCTAATTCCCCAGAGACATGGGTTCTTTTGAATGTCTCCACCTGGCTGCCTTGTTTCCCTTCTCTTTCCTCTCTTCCCCTTCTCTTTCCCCCTCCCTTTCTTCCCTTCTCCCTTCTTTCCTTCCCTCATCACCTCTCTCTTCTATTGTCCTCTCCTCTCTCTTCCCTCCCTCCTCTCTCTTCCAATCCCAACTTTCATAAGCAAAATTTAGAATTCAGAGAATAAGTCTTTCTCTTCTACTAAAAAAGAATGACTCCCCAGAGTTACCAAACGAAGCAGAAAGTGAACAAATCAAACCCAACTGACTTTCTCCTCCCCTTCTTTCTGCGCATCTGCCAGTCTCTTTGGTAGTTTCTGTAGTTCAGGGCACAGAGAATGGAGGAATTCCATCCAGTTATGGTCACTAGTATGTTATCATTTCAGAGAAAGCAGGACACATCTGCCTACCATCCTGTGAAGGAATGTTCTAACCCAGACACTAGGATTCCCCTGCAAAGCTTAATAACACTCTGAAATGAAATGAGTGATAGAAAAGAAAGAAGGACCCAGAAAGACAGGAAAGAAGGAAGGAAGGAAGAAAGAGAGGGAGGGAGGGAGGAAGGGAGGAGGGAAGGAGGGAGAAAGAGAGGGAGGGAGGGAGGGAGGGAGGAAGGAAGGAAGGAAAGAAAGAAGGAAGGAAGGAAGGAAGGAAGGAAGGAAGGAAGGAAGGAAGGAAGGAAGGAAGGAAGGAAGGAAAAGATTCTCAAATTGCTACACATAATGTGGATCGGTGAACCCTCTAAACATCTGTGTTTATTATGCAGCAAGTTTTTAAATGGAGAGTGACTTCTTTTAATTGGAGCAAGAGAATCCCAGGAAAAGTTGGAGAAAGTTGGTTTCACAAAAGGGGCTCTGTTTTGGTTGTTCCAGGAGCTGCTGGGAGGTGAAGGATGGAAGCTGAAGAATTTGCTCACCACGGGATGGTCAGTTTGGAATTGTTTACAGCACAAGTGCCCCCGAGGGAGCCGGGCTGACCTGCCTCTGACTTCAAAGGGGGTCAGATATTAACACACTGACCCCGACATCATTCCCAGCCCCAAGGCCAGCGATGGACATTGTAAATGATGACAGCCGTGTATCCAGTAGGGAAACTGAGGAATGGAAACAGGAATGGGGGGGAGCCTGGGGAGAAGTAGGGAATGGCCCATTCTACCACAAAGACCCATTGCTAACGTCAGCCACCAGATATCATATCTCTTTGTCAGTGGCCAACCGGCCCCGAGTGTTGGAGTATTTAAAAAGAGAATTCTCTCTGCTTATCTAAGGACAGAACCCGTCATCCCGGTGAAGAACAAAACCCAACAATTTCCAGGTCTCTTCTACTAGAGGCAGACAGCGTGCTTTGGAGCCGGCCCTTACTCAGTTCATGGCAGTGGGCAGCATTCTGGTGGCACAGCCCCCACAGGCTCCTGGCATTTGCGTCTGTCCAGAGAGAGGCTGCCCCTCTCCATCTCCTGGGCACAAGAGACTGCTGGAAACCCAGACGCCCCATGGAGGGAGGAAACTGGTGCCAAGTCGTCTGGGGCCCCTTCCCCGGGGGAAACAGGAAGCACAACCAGACTTGTCACTATGCCCCGAAGTAGGATGGATGGCTCCGGTAAACCGATCCTTCCTAATGTAACCAGAGGTGCTATTTCATATAAATACATCCACCCAGACATTCCCCATCACCGCAGGCCTGGCTTCCCCCGCAGCCTCAAACAAACCCGATTAGTCAAAAGCATGTTTGCGTGGTGACCAGAGTATGTGCTGGGTGTCTTTGCCACAACGATGCAAAGGCGGGGGTTGGGGGGCAAGCCTGCCTTTTCCTCATTCATCATTTACTATAATGTACCTGTCACAGTCCCTGCTCGCCCTCATCTTTGCCAAACTAAACAGACTCCGTCTTGCTAATCTTTCCTAGCATGGAGGCCCAGACCATCCATCTAATCACCCAAGAAAGCAAACCTTCCCATGCATGCCTCGGGTGCTCAGGACGGTGAAAATTAGAAAAGACACAGTAGACAGTGGTGGAAATGGCGTCACCGGGCACATTAAAAAAAAAAAAAAAAAAAAAAAAAAAAAAAAGCACATGTCGCAAAACAGTTTGTGTGCGCTAAGAAGTGTACACTGTAAATTAGCCAAACTGTGTGCTAAGAAGTGTACATTGCAAATTAGCCCCTCCACTAAAAACATAAAGGCCTTTTAATCTGTCACCCTCCCGCCCTCTCTCCTCTTCACCCTTTGTCTCTCTGGTAGGTTAGTGCTGGATGAAATTTGGGGTGAAAATTAAAATCAGAGAGCCCAGCACTGCCTTGTTAGTTAGGACTACGTGATATTAAATCTTGATAGCTTCTTAAAAAATTAGGCCAGTGCGTGGCCACCGGCAGCCCATGCCCCCGCCCCCACGTGCACATTCCTAAAGTAATGAGATGCCTTCTCGGTACCACACAGCCGATTCCACACCTTCCTCCCCGACTTTCCATTCGTCTCCTCCTCCCAGCTGTGAATTCGTAAGTGTCTTTTTCAACACACACTCGATAGTTATGCTGTTCTGCTTTTAGGAAGTGAGCAACCCAGGACCATTGCTATGTCTTATGCTTTGAATATCTGCGCAAGATAAGAAAGCCGAGGTTGAGATTTGAGGCGCAATCAATTGCACTCCTATGCCAGTGATCAGGGACCTAAATAAATACCCCCAACTCTGCTTTCCAGACCCAGATTCCCATGGAGATTCTCAGGACTCCAAACTGGGTCTTATCTACCATCATCTTATACAGTAAGGAGGTTTAGAAAGTCCAAGAAATCTAAAGTTACCTGATGCCTTAGTCAGGGCTCTCTAGAGCAGCAGAGCCAATAAAGTAGCAATAGAGAGGGCTTATAAGGGGGAGAAGTTATATAGAAATTGACTCACTGGGTCATGGTCAAGAAGATGCACGATGTGCTGTCTACAAGTCACCAGTGAGGGTCACCAGTGAGGGTCACCAGTGTAATCTACTCTAAGCTCACAGCCCACGACTAGGGAAAGCTTAGCAGTTTGAAGGTCCTCAAATCAAGAATCCCAGTGTCCAAGGGTATGACGGTTACTTGAAGGAGATAACAACCCTGCCAGGATGTGTGATAAGATGTTGGTAACGAGATTCCACTTAACCACAGCCTTTGGACCAAGGGGTAGGGGGCTGACCATTGTCTACCCAGAGCCCTGTGTGATCTGACTTGAAAAGATGACCTGTAAAAAAGTCAGAGGTATCTGTCCTGAGACTTGAGATTAGTAGCTGAGACCTAGACAAAGGTGAACTGAGAAGGTATTATTGGGGTGCAGTTACAGTTCCATAAGTGGTGGGTATTTCTTGGTCTTGCCTTCCTAATAGTTGTTCTCCTTTCTTCTGTTCCTTAGAGAAGTAGAGAGAGAGAGAAAATGCTTTTGCATGCATGTCACAGCACGTGGGTAGAGAACAGAGAATACCTTTCTGAACTCAGTCCACCTTTTACCATGTGGACTTCCAGGCACTAAGCTCAGGCCGCCAGTTTCGCAGCAGGTGCCTTACCTGCATAGCTATCTTTCCCAAAGAACTCCTTTCCCAGTTGTATATGATCTCAGTGTCGCATCAGTGAAGAGGCCTAGATGACATTGACTCAAGATGCCCCTGACTCCTGCTAAGACAACTGGGCTCCCTCCTGGGAATTTGAGTGGAGAGATCTGAGGACAGAGAGCCATCAAAATCATGACTGTGAGTGATGATCTTCTTTCCTGCTACTTAGACCCTTTGGGAGTCGGCTTCCCTTCCTCCCGTGAGCTGTCCTGCAATGACACATACACAGCCCTCACTGCTCCCTCACACCCCAAAACTTAACAAAGTAAAGCGACAGTTTATTTTTGCCTCTCGTGGCTTTAGGAGGCCCTCACTGAGCAGCAAACTGTAGCTAAAGTCTTCTGGAGTCTTATTTGTTCACTTAACCTGGGGTAGATGGAACAGTTCAGGGCTAATGGAGGGCGTCCCAATTCCCATTCTCCATGGGACTTCTTCGCATGAACGACTGGTGCTTACTCAGTGTGGTGGTCTTAGGATGGCTAGATTTTTTTTTTCCCTGACTGCTAACTTCTCACAGAGAGGGAATTCCAGGGCACTCAGGAATCAGCTGCCAAGCATCATTTCTACTGGATTCTGTTTCATCCCAGATCCAAAGGGGTGAAGGTTCGACTATCTCACTCTCGAGAGCTTACCCATACTTTGAGGTATAGATTTAAAAAATAACAACTCTTGCTTCAAAGAAGATAGGGGTAGCTTATTGTTGAGTCAAATATGAGCGACCACGGCGCAGAGACACAGATTCATGTTGTTCCTACTTTCAGATGTTCCACCATGACAACAGTTTTGGGGGTTTTACAATTGCAGAACAACAACAACAAAAAACATAAACCAAGACACCTTTTAAATATGTTGGTGAGAACATCATGTGGGAGAGTTACAAGCAAAGTAGGAAAATCTCTACTGTAGGCCTTAGATGTTATCTGAGGACATTCTTAGCTTTTTGGTGGGTGGGGCTTGTGGTCTGCTAAGTGGATGCATTTCAAAAGGTTTTATCTAATAGTCACAGGATATAAGGTCAGCCACACAAGAGGGCAAGAAATGGTTATCAGGAATTAAAGCTCATCTAAGAAAAACTGTAATCAGGTTGTGACCCTGTAACATTCCAATCCTCTCTGCACCCACTGAAGTTCTGATCTGTCACTCAGCCTTGTAGGCGTGGCTCTTTCCAAGTTTTGTCATTGCAGCTTCTTTTCAGGAACCTTCCTTCACGGAAGGAAGTGATTAACCGGTGGTAGCTGTCTTGGAGAGATTACCACACATACCACTGAGTCTTTTTTCTGAGAACACGCAACTCTGCTCATGGACTTTCTCTGACTGAATGTGTATCCAGATTGCCTGTGACAGACCGGAACTCAGAATAGTTAATGCCCTAGATTAGCTTTGACGGAAAAAACCTGGAATTGAAGAGAAAAGCCCTGGGGTTGAAGAGGTGGCTCAGGGGTTAAGCCTCTGCCTTGCAAGCAGAAGGTTCTGAGTTCGGATCCTACACCCCACGTATAGACGCCGGGCGTTTCTGTTCCTGGTAGGGCAGAGCCTGTGAATCCCGGGGCAGAGTAAATAAGGAGGAGGTCCTTGGTGGTCCCCGAATTCCTCCGTGGTTCTACACACACACACACACACACACACACATGCGCGCACACACACACGCGCATGCACACACATACACACGCGCACACACACACACACACACATGTACACTTGAATAAATAATAAAAAATTTTTAAAAAAAAGAAGAGAAAAGCCCTGCTTTCTTTCACTCTTTGGGATTAACTCAGAGTCTGCGGCATTTCCCAGAAGCCTCCAGAGGAAGTTCGCTCTATTCCATCTGGTGGAGGCTACCTTGATCTCCTTGACTTTCCACCCATTTTTTCCTGAGATCTCCTCTCCAAAGAACAACTGCTCACATCTTTCTCAATGCCTATTTCTGAGATATCTACTGTACCCCAGGCTCTCTACAAATACTCATTTCTTTTTTCTATTCTTTGACATTCTTCATACATCAGTAAATGAATGTGTATTTTCACTCCTGACTACCAAATCCCACTTCCTATGTTCTCCTTGAGTCTCCCCTCTACTTTCCTATATTTTTTCATGTGTGACCCACTGGGGTGTCTGCACTGTCAATTGCCTGAACAATTTCCTGCCGGGATAAGGAGGACCAGTGTAAATTGTTGAGTAAGGAAGTTCCCCTTCTCCTATCTGGCATTGACCTTCAAGAATCTCTGTGAGTGACGTAGTATTGCTAGAGGTCTTCTTCATCCATGGCGAAATGTCGATCAGCCAATTATTGAGGCTGTTGAGAGAGCTCAGCAGGTGAGGTAGTTCTCACAAGCTGGCAACCTGAGTTCAATCATCTAAAGCCTGCGGTGTTTCCCTGACCTCTTCCCTTTGCATTATGGCAATATGCATGCATGAGTGTCAGCGTTCTCGCTCGCTCTCTCTTTCTCTCTCCTCTCTCAAATAAATAATTTAAAAAAAAATCATTTATGGACTGGGGAGATGGCTCAGGGGTTAAAGTCTTTGCATGCAAAAGGACCTGAGTCCTGCTCCCCAGATCCTACGTAAAAATGTCAGGTAGAAATGGCTGCAACCTGCAGTTGTGGCCCTGAAAGACAAAGCCTGGGAAATCCCAGAGCAAAATGATAACGTGACAGAGCAACCCAGGATGATTCCCAATGTCACCCTTGGGACTTCACGTGTACACACACTCAAGTGCCCTCGTGTACACACGAACTGATTGGTTCATGTTTGAAACACTAGGAACAGGAAATGAAAGCAGTGCTTGGGAGGCTGAGAGGAAACCATGGAAGTGGGGAAGGTGGGGAAGACCAGCTTCCAACCTGAAGGTTGGCTTCGAACTGGCCTCAGCACTCTTGCCTCCTTTGAGAAAAACCTCCTGTTGAACAGAGTGCGATACGTAGGATTTCTGGACAGAACAAGGAGGTTAAAGGGGAAAAAAAAGCAACAACACAAACATTGCACAGGTACCTAATAAATGTTTTGCATCTACATTAGGTATTTATGTTAGGAGACCTAGAAATACAAAACAGCACAGCCATCTGTCCTCAGTCCATGAAAACACCGATTGGGCAAATGTAGGAAACACCTGGAACAGAGAGGTTTCTTGACTTATCCAAATAAAACCATCAACGTCTGACCCTTTTAGACTGGGTTCAGAGTAAGGCATCCAGGCATCTATCATGTGAACCAGGACACTTTTGAGAGTGAAATGGGATACTATTAATAACTAAGCCCAGACAAGAGGCATAAACGAAGATGTCCAGGCAAAACAATGACCAGGAGTTCCAGAGACTCAGGGCATGCATCGATCCGAGTATTAAAAAGACATGTTGGACCAGCGTGTACACGTCTATGAAGCTCACCCAAATCAGACCTTTACTGGCCATGTGTTTTCCTTGGCAGACAAGGAATAGCGGCAAGTGTCCTAGACCATAGAACTTAAAGATCTGACCCAAAGAACGTGGGCAGGCCTCATCACTTCCGGCAGACCAGTTTCTACTATGGAATGAGAATGGATTGTACATCTTGATCGTGCGGTTGTGAAGAATTCACAAGTAACGTCCAAGTTCAACAAGTGCATGCTGCTGTTTGTCCATTCTGCAGCAAATCTGGACCAGCTCATTGCACAAAAAGCCGAGTGAGCCCTGGTGCGCGAGCTATTGAAAGCTATGAGCAGAATCGCGCCATGCTCCCTTCCATTCAGGCCCGGAAAAAGGAAACCTCACTTATTTCCTCTGGAGGCATGTCTTATTACAACCCATCGGGCCACTCCTTCATTGCACTGGAAGGCTGCTTTCGACCCTTGAACTTTTAACACCTTTCTTATTAGAGAGAAAGGGCAGCTCGCCCATGAAGTGGAAAGGCATGCTTGTTCCTCCCACTCTGCCCAATACTGCTCAGCTCCTCCAAGAACAGGCAATAGAAGTGGTTATGTTCAACACTCGCCTGTCTCCGTGACCAGCTTGAGGGGTAACATGGAAAAACTCGCATAGACATGAGGATAATAAGATTTTTTTTTTCTAACTATAATAGAAGACCACACACGTGGTCCCATGTGGACTGCTTCCTGGATCATCTTCAAAAACATGGAAGTTGCCTTCTCTGCAGCCATGCGTAGGCCCGGCTTAATTAAATGTAGGCCACAAATGGCCTGGCAACCATGATGTCGAAACACTGTAGACTGCTGTGGGAGAAATTTCCCACAGCTCCTCGCTCCCCGATAAGGCAGTTCACATGTGGTCCACAACCAGAGCGCTGGGCATATGCTTCTGTCTGTTTTCTCAGCACTTTGAATTGAGCAGGGAGACTCCACGATGTATTTTGACACAAGCATGCTTATTTCTTTCCTTATGTTTTGAAATGCCTGTGCGGAGGCTAATTAAAGCCATATGCTTCTGATTCATTTACACTTAACTCATCAAAATGCTGTTTTGTAATAGCCATTTGAAGTCCAAGGCGCCTCTCTTGGGCCTTTCTTTTTCTAAAAACCAGGAAGTCATGATTTGCCAGCCAACAACAGGGTTCATGTACCCAGAGGTTCAAATGTGGTTCACAGCAAGGTTCTAGACACCAGAGATCATCATAGTTCAGAGTTGTGCTAATGTGTCCCCGTCAAATGTGGGCTGGGATTTTTGAATCTTCTGCAATTCTCCTTAGTTATTCACCACTCAGAATGGCAGAAAACCATCTATAAAGGAATATAGAGATTATGCAAAGATGTCTAAGCATAAGCATGAAATTAGCTGAAAAAGTAACTGTTTTTAAATATTTCTCTCTCCACATAGCAAAGATTGAGAACTGAAAATTTCATATCAACTTCTTCCATCTCTTTTTGCTATAAGAACTTGTGTATTTATTTAATTTTTTAAATTTATTTATTCAATTTTGTGTGTGTGTGTGCGCGCGTGTGTGTGTATGTGCGTGCGCGCATGGGTGTAGAACCACAGGCGAATTCGGGAACCACCATCGATGCCTCCACCTCCTCCTTGTTTACTCTGCCCTGGGATTCACCGCCCTACCAGGACCAGAAGCGCAGGCCGTCCCCGCTTCCACCAGCGTCTATACGTGGGGTTTAGGATCCGAACTCAGGACCTTCTGCTTGCAAGGCAGAGGCTTAACCCCTGAGCCACCTTTCCAGTCCCGTGAATTTATTTTTTAATTATTGTTAGGTTAGATCTGGACATTTGCCCACAGGCCCATGTAGTGAAAGACAATACTTAGTGGAAGGAAGTTAGACTATGGGATGTGCCCTTAAGGGGGTTATTGGGATCCTGATTCTTTCCTGGCTCTGGCTTTTTGTTTCTTGTCCACCACGAGGTTCATGTCTTCTCTGCCTTGTGGCCAGCCACAAAGGCCCAAAGGCCCAAAGCAGCAAAGTCAAGAGACCTCAACTGAAACCTCCAAATCCATGAACCAAAATAAACACTTTCCAGCCTTGTAAGTTGGTTGTTTCAACTTAGTTAAATTAGTTTTAAATTAGTTTTGCCCATTGACAGAAAGCTGACTGGAAGTATTGTCCATATGGTTGACTTAAAAATATAGTTCATGTTCTACCGATGCTACTATACGAGATCATTATTGAAGGACCCACCAGCAAGGTCAACTGATTGACTGGATTCATAATCTTCATCGGGGCCTACATCTAAAAAAGTAAGACTTCATTTTTAAATAAGAATAACAGTCATTTCAGTGGTCACATATAATTTTAGATGTACTCACATGTGATAAACGTTAAGCATTAATAATGAATGACTTAACATTTTACCAAGCAAGAATCTAAGTCAAT
This sequence comes from Typhlomys cinereus, assembly GCA_023101885.1. NCBI lineage: Eukaryota > Metazoa > Chordata > Mammalia > Rodentia > Platacanthomyidae > Typhlomys > Typhlomys cinereus. Next base: position 616,807 of record JALPQD010000628.1, on the reverse strand, counting down.
GAAATGCTCAATGAAAATTAAAAATTTAAGTTCTGCTAGTCAATACAGACCTGTTTCCTTGACCCTTGGACTTTTAACACCTTGCTCATTTCTCAGGCAATCAGGAAACATTCTCATCCACACTTACAGGATGAGACCCCACATCCAGACTGTGTCATACAGAAACACTACAAATAGTCCCTTGTCTTTCAGACCCCTCCCCAGCAGTTTTGTATACTTGTATAAAACCTGTAATCTTGTATAAAACTCACCTTTTAGACCACAGTCTCTGACTTCCCTCTTGAGCAACATAAAAGCAGGAGGCAGCAGCCAATGCTGCTAAGCGCGCTGTATTTGGAGCTTTTCATTTTTGCCCGAAACAACTCCCAATTGACAATTAAAGGGGTACCATTCCTTCATTATTCTTAGGTAAATGTTTAACACAAGATAGGAAGTAGTAAATTAGAGCAGCATTTTGGCAAATCATAGAAAGAAACCAGTGTTGTTAGAAAAGAAACATTCATTTCCGTGTTCTGCAGATGACCAGTGACAGATGTCAATCAAACTTTCCACGTCTTTCAGAATGAGAACTTCCAGAGAACCTTGGCCTCTGGTTTCCTTTTTTTTTTCATTAACTCACTGATTTCTCTAAAGCAGCCTGAGTTGAGGAGACTCACAGTGTCTAGCTGCTAAATGGAATCCGAGCTTTCCACGCCCTTCATCAGTGACTTTAGCTCAACCTCATTCACTGGAAGGCTGAACCGCAGCCAGGTGTTCTGCATCTTCTTTAATGCCTGGTTACTTCCAAGGCCTGCTGCCCTGTGCCCTCCTTGGCTGTGACTGAACAGTGGGCGTCCTTGGCTCTCTCTCCATCAGGATAACAGTGAAGGGTCTCTTCGCACATCTGTCTGCCACAATAGTTTCAGTGTCCCAAAAACGTCTGCCCCAACTGTGAGTGCTGTTCTTTATCTGATACCTGAAACTCTCCCTGAGTCAAAAAATCTGCTTGTGGTTCTCAGCCTGATCATCTGTCCCAAATGCACTGATGAGGTCGCCCTTCTTGGCAACCCGCCCTTTGGAAATATTTACCAACACTGAGTGGGTCTGCAGGATTTCATCAATGTCTTTTTCCATGCCACTTTGCTGTCGGACAACCTTGAGGATTTTTTTTTTTTTTTTGTAGCAGGTGATTTTGAAGCCCCTTCCCTCTTTTCATCCGCACCACCTGCACATTGGCCTGGCATATCTAGCTGATGGGGGTAAAGATCGACACGGCAGCTGAACACAGACAGCTTACTGGGCTTCACCACCACCAAGCACCCAGGGTGGCATTGTAAGGCCCGTGGAATACGCATCCAGGCTGCCACCCTTAGCTGCCCTACTGCACATCTGTATAGAAAGATTTCAAACTGCAGAGTTTGGAATTTGGTTTTTAGTCATTAGAAAAAAGCCAATTCTCTTCATCAGGGACAAAAGATAACTGAAGGTTATAGCTTTGTGACCCAATAGAACATTGACCAGTTTTCTACCTAATCTAGCCCCGTTTCACTGTTCTTTATCTTTGGTGACTATATAAACCAGCGTTTCTTCTTCTTTTCCAGTTTTGTTCTCTTTCCAAAAACATCAAATAAATTTTTGATTAAGAGTCACTCTTTTCTTAACATCTTGAAAATTATACTTTGAAATCCCATAAGCTTTAGGGTTTTTTTTTTTTGTTTTGTTTTTGAAATGGGGTCTTGTGCAGTCCCAGGTGACTTCGTACGTACTATGGAGTCGAGAATGGCCTTGAACTATTGATTCACTCGTCTCTACTTTCCAAGTACTAGGACTACAGGACTGTGCCCTCAGACCCAGGTGCGTGTTACTTTTTGGTCATGTGAAGTAAATGGATGTTCAAAGAGTTAAAAGCTAAACTGGAACCAACATTTAGGGATCTTGAGGCAGGAAAGTTGCCATAAATCCAAGGCCACCCTGGGCTACCTAGTGAATTCCAGGCCATTCTGGGCTATATAGAACGAGACCCTGTCTCAAACAAATAAACAGAGCCAGCGAGATGGCTCAGTGAATGGAGCAAGCTCAATACTTCAGTTCAATTCCCAGAGCCCACAAGGTAGAGAGAGAGAACCAACTTCCAAAAGTTATCCTCTGACTTCCATACCTACCTGCAAGCACATGCCCAAGTTCTCTTACATATAGATAATACAAATAGA